>CM066997.1:20038633-20358633 GCA_033977485.1 Hydrangea macrophylla
GGCCTTGATCACCCGACCTCATGTCCCTCCTGAAATTTAGAGTCCCCAGAAGCATAAAAAATTAGATCTTTTTCTAAGTCAATAGGTTGGTCTTCGGTGGATTCGTCATCCTCCACAAATAGACCTTTTCAACCTATCATTCTTTCAATAGTCTATCATCCTATGACCAGGCTCTCCCACACTTGAAGCAATGTTACCCTGAACCTTTATTTGCTGTCTTGGCCAGCTGCCTCAACTGGTTGCTTTCCAGCAGGCTGTTGAATTGTGGCTTGGCTCGCAGGCTGTTGGCTCGGATCTGGTAGCCCGCGATTTCCAGTGTTACAATCTCCCCATGTGTTAATTCCCAGTCTGTAAAGTTGCTTTCCTAGTTGCAGTGCTCGCCCGTTGTGCATCCAAAACAGAATAGGGAACAAACAGATTATGGGTTATCCTGAATTGTAGCCCTACACTAGTTGATATTTTTCTCCACTTGGTCAATTTGGGCTACCAATTGGTAATATTTTCTGGTGTATCGTCCACCGTACGCGAACCTTGGCTTAAATCCTGGAGTTGTTGGTACATCAATCTCGTAAAATTATGCAGCAGAAACAGTGTACGCATGTGTTTTCTTTTCTCCCATGAATCAGTCTTCTCTCTAGTCATTTTATTTATTTATTATTGCTACCAAGCAGCAACCCGCCCTCTAAATCTGGTAGTGATTTAAGAGAATGTGCTTATTTTCTGGCACCTCCTTGAAGTTAAAAACTTCTTCCACTCTACTGAACCAATTAAACAATCCTTAGGCAGCAAGCTGTCTTGGAATTGGGGTAGATCTATTTTCAAACTTGATTCCCACTGATTAAAACTGCTGTTGTTGTTGCGTGATGCAAATATGGATGCTGATTCTGTTGTAAATTTTTTGAACTTGCCAATGCAACAACTTGTGCTAAAGGTGCAACATTGTCATGTATGTACGCCGCATCCGCAGAAACCTCCTACACGCCGGAACATCTTCTCGGTGGTATGATGCAGAAACGAGCGCAAGCTCTGATACCAACTGATGTAGGGCACCGTGCATATGGAACCGAAGGACTGAATAACGATCACTGTTTTGTTGATTCTCAGACACAAAATGTATGAACACGGGCATCAAAATCCGTGTTGATTCCTCAGACGAACAATTGGAATAAAATAGAAAACGTTTTCTGCAACTTAATTGAACTCAGACGTTGATCTGTAAATATTACAAACACCCGTAAATAGTATAGGAATTGGCAAGGGAAACTCGTCTAATTGGCTATACCATAAGAAATTAGACTCCTAAATTAATGTTGACAATAAAAGGAAATGAAAGAGTTCCCACAATCGAAAACTTTCCAAAAAGGTCTGATTCGTCACTTCTAAATGACCGATCTCCCTCGAGTGGATGGGCAACTCATGTTGGTGGGATTTATTACGATTGCTAAATTACCGATCTCGTTCGAGGGGCTTGATGATGCAATCAGAGGAGTTTTATTTCAAAGCTTAGTTATGGCTTTGTATAAACTCGCTCGGGCTAGCCTTGTGGGATTTGGCCCACTCTTTGTCCTATCTTCCAATGGTCACAAGCTGCCGCCATGTAGCCTAACACTAATCGTGCTTCATCAGTGAGCTTGCCTGATGGACACATAACAATGTTAACCTCTCTTGTTGAAAGCGCACCTAAGACGCTCCTCATGCTCAGGCGGACTTAGGTAGTGTTTGGCGCAGCTTCTCTCACAGAAGTCCATTCCTAGAATGGGCTTTTTATGATGGACTTTTCTAGATGGACTTTTTAAAAAGAAGTGGTTGTTTGGTGAATGAGTATTTTTTAAATAAAAAGTGCATCTAAATGTGCAAATACGTTTGGTGGTAACATCTTAAAAGTGTAAAATTATACCTACTTACCATTATTACCCTTAACCAAGAATTTAAAACTAAAATGCATATATAGTATATAATTCTAGAGTGCAAAATACTGAATTGAAACAAATTAAAAATATTCGTGTGTAACTATTAGGTCAAATGAACTACAATGGTAAGAATTAGTATTAGAAAATTATATTTTATTAGTAGTATAGTTAGAGCCTACGACAATAACTATTAATATAAGGAAGAAATATGCTCATGCCAATGACACTTTAGTGATAGAGAACTAAAAAAAAAAAACCACAAAAAACCAATGGTAAAACAAAGGTAGTCAATCTGGTTTACAATCCTAGAACAGTAAGAAAGGTGAGCCCTCTTAGTAACAGTGTATGTATCGGCTGTGGTTGTAATTTGGTTATGAGATTTGGATAAAGTTGGTATTAATTAGTAAAATAAGGGATAAAAGTGTAATTGTGTGTCAAAAGTAGGGTAGTGCAAAAATCACAGTTTTGAGAAGTCGGGATTTTTGACTTCTCCAAATGGGCATTCTAGAGATGCACTTCTTGCCAAGAAGTCCATTCTCAAACCTCACCAAACAGATTCCACTTTTGGAAATGAACTTCTTAGTCCAGAAGCCCATTCCCATTGGTTTCCAAACACCCTCTTAGCCTTATGATTTTTCCTTGCCCTAGGCGAAGCTTCTTCAAATAGGCCTAGCCTAGGCGCACTTTTTCGTTCGTATGCTATATTATAAAAGCGCAAGGTGCAAATTCCACGCCTTAATAGAATTATGCATCAACAGTCCTCATAGTAATGTCAATATTCTGATTTAAGTTATTCAACTAATATTAGCTTTATATCCTACTCATCACTCAACTCTTATTAGCTTTTGTAGCACCTGTATTTTCCCCACAATTTCCTTTAATTTCTCCTTGTAATTTCTTTATTGCACATATATGTATATGTATATGTATATTCATCTATATGTATATTCATCTATCTATATGTATACTCATCACTTAACTCTTATTACCCCCCTGCTGCATTTAACACAGTCTGTCATATTGCATATATATTTATAGAGAGAGAGAGCTTGGGAGTTAAGAGAATCATATTCTCTGTCTTCCTACACAAACTCACACACACACACAAGCTTCCACACAGTCACATACACCCACCCATACCCTGAAAATCAAGAAGAAAGGAGGAAGAAGACCAGCAAGAGGAAGGAAGAAGAAGGAAGGATCAAACTCCATTGAAGCTCCCTTTCAAGCTCATACCTTCATCCACACTTAGTGAGTATCCTAACTCACTTGGTATCATGTAATACGTGTTTTATATGCTCTAAATGTTGCATGCAAACCAGTGTTACCAGAAAACTATCAAACCCTAGCGATCCGCGTTTTGGTACGATCGTTTCGAAACGTGGTACACTAGCGGATTGGAACACTGATTTGGGCGTTCCCGCTTTAAGTCACCTAATATTGTAATAAGACCACCAAAATCTAGTGACCTTAAAACACTACAAAATTCTCATCGATTAAAGTTTCTCATTTAGAACTTTACTCGACAATAAAATGATTAAAAAATCGTTTCACATTTTCATTTATCATACTACTTTCCCTCTTAAGATTGGAAGAAGTATACCCCCACCGTACCACATTTTATAGCATGTGGCGATCCGCGTTCCCGATCCCGTTCCTCGTACCGAATCGATCTGCGATCCAAGTAACCTTGATGCAAACCCCCTTTGGTCGCATACAAAGCCATAAAGAAAGCCAACCCCATAGCAGTCCGCAACTGCCAAACTATGAAGGTGACGAGCTTTGCAAGGGCTCGAGTTAGTTAAACAGTTTAACTCAAGCGCTTGCAGAGATTGAGCACTCGCATAAGTCCTTAAACAGAACCTTTAAGTGATCACACTTAACAAGCACTTGCATGCGCACTATAATGTAAGCTTGAGCGATCGCATAGTTCGAGCGCTCGAGTGGACCTAGGCAGAAACACAAGTGCTTACGTGAAGTTGTTTTACAATCTATGAATGCATGTATACTCTTTACTCTATGTTCTTGTATGCTATATTGTGATGTATAATTCCTTGCATGTACTTTTGTCATATTTCGACACCCTAAAATGATCATAGTATATTGATGTATCATTTGATGTAAAGGAAGGATAAGTTTGATGATTTAAAAACAGAGGATACAGGATGTGCTGAATGCGAGCAATTGTGTAGCTCAAGCGCTTAAACAGACGCAAGCGCTCGCGTGTGACAGATTTGGGCTACACCTTCCATCTCACTTTTATGTCGCCTTAATAACTTAATAATCCTGAGACACATTTACTGAAATCTGAACGTCGTGTTGCGCCATTTATGAACGATATATGTCAGAATCTATGCTTAAACGTATTGTACCTTACGTGGTTTAAGTACTTGTACCTTGCTCGGAATCGTTGAGTCTTTCGGTATGTGTTATTACATGTGGTTAGAATCCACATGCGTCTAGTTGTGGTTGTCGGCCGCGAAGGCCAGAATGTATTAGTAATGTTGGAAGTATGTTACTCGGAGTAAGGGCTTGGAAAACGGAAATCGATAGACGAATATTAGTGGTGAAGTCGGCTAATCAGGCACCGCTACCATCTTAATGCACCAAGGGTGATCAAGCGGCCAGTAAGGCACAGCTGATATACTAATCACTCGTCGAGTACGGCACGTTATATTCATTAGGATGAAAATATTTTGATATAGTCGGCCATTCGGGTACAGCTACTCTCTTGATCACTGAGGGTGATCACGCAGCCAGTTGGGCACAACTAGTATACTAATCAAGCGGCTAATGGGGCACGCTATTCTAAGTTTAACGGTAGCACAAAAAGTAAAATTTTAATTTCCACTAATTTTCGCTACTCCGGGGCGTGACAGCTTTGGATCCATATTGGGATTCATACAATTTCCGAGACAAGGGTTACATTCTTTAGAATAGACGAATATTCTTCTTTGTGACCAACATTAACTCTCTGTTTGGTTCACAGATTTAGATAAGGAAAAGAAAAGAGAGAGGAAAAATTCCAATTACAAATAAATTACATGGCAATCTAGGGACCACATACACTTCTAAGAAGGTAATGTGGCGCGTGTCGTGTCCAACAAGTACACATGGACACCACAATTTGCAGTCACCTTCCTGCGTGTTGACGTGCATTTTTTTAGGATATGTTGTGTCCGTGATGTGTCGTATCTGTGTCCTGTTTCCGATCTTCTTTGATGGCGGATTAATGATTCAATTTTGTGATAGTTTCGTACTTGCTTAGGTCTTTAGTATGTTATTCGAGGGTAGATTATTTTGTGAAGTAGCAGAGAGGCAACTTACTAACTGGCCAATTGAGCTAATATGCCAAAATGTTCATTATTGTGATGTTTTTAGCAATTTTATGTGTATATTTATATATATTATATATGTTATTTCTTTGAGTTCTTAGGATTTGATTAAGTGGAAATATATAATTTCCTAAACTGCGCCTTGAAACCTGCGGTTTGTTTTTTTGGCTTTCCTGTTTTCTCCGTGGCCTAGACATTGGAGGCATTTGCGCCTAAGTGCGCATTTAATAACGATGCCCAAATTGTGTTCAATCAAGAAAAGCATGCATGAACCGTATTAGAGAACAATCACTTAAAATTGTAGTTGTTTCAGCCTTTGATTCTCTGATGGAGTTTGTAGCTTCATCCTCTTGGTGCTTGCACCCATTTCTTGGTCGGGGAAAAAATTAAACAAAAGCCTCGAGGTCGTGAACCATTGTCTTCAAAGATTTCATTCATGGGTTGGATTGACCCTTCATAACACCTGTGACTTGTCTATTGGACTCTCGCTAAAATATTTGATTTTAGCTTAATAGCTAATATATGTGGTGCACAAATGAAAAAAAATGGAAGATTGGTTACGTAATTAAGCAGCGAAGGACTGAGAAGGAAAATAGATGGGAAAATGGGTAGGGTTTTAGCTTTGCGACCAAATTGATGAGGACAACCCGTCAAAAATAAAAAATAAAATATAATTGGTGGGATAAGTCAGAACATTATGCATTTTAGATTATGGTTGGTATAACAATTTGGAATTGGGTTAGAATAGGTAGTGTTTTATGGCTTACTAATACATTTTTTATTAGGAGGCACTTTGAGGGAGTTTCTTGACAGAAATAAGGAGTAGTAAAAGAGAAGAATTAGAAGGAGATTGCAAGCGAGGGAATAAACATACAACTTCTGTTGTTAAAGGTGTGCTCAAGGCTCAGCCTTTGGGCTTCGCCTTGCCCTATGCGAAGGCCCTTCAAATAGGCTGTGCCTAGGCGTGCTTTTGTTGCGTTTTTTTTTAAAAAGCCTAAAGCTCAAAGTTTGCTCCTCAATAAAATTATGCATCAATAACTTAATTAGTCATGAAATTAAGGCCCATATTTAGACCCAACTAATATTAGCTTTATGCCCAACTCACGACCTACCTCTTATTAGCTTTGGATCTATATTAAGACCCATTAGGCCATTACAACTTCCAAAACACAAGGGTCTATACTTTAAAATAGAAGAATATTCTTCTTTTTGACTAACACTAGCTCTTTCTTGTTGGTTCCTAAATTTAGAGAAGGAAAAGAAAAGAGAAAGAAAAAGCCTAATTGTATGAATATTCTACATGGAAATTAGATTAAAAATTCTGTGATAGTTTCATACGTGATTTGGTCTATACTATATTATTCTAAGGTAGATATTTTGTGAAGCATCGCAGGGACACGTTACTAATTGGTCAATTGAGCTAATATGTTAAAATGTACATACTTATATTGTGGTGTTCTTTATAGCACAATATATTTATATATGTTAATTGTGGAGTTCTTTATATTTGCTTAAGTATACTGAATTTATAAGTTTTCTTTGAGTGTGCCTAACTTCATTTTAGGCTCACATTTTTTCCTGCATCTTGCGCCTAGGCCTCGGAGACATTTGTGCTTAAATCCGCCTTGCGTCTTTGATAACTAAACTAGAAGGTTCAAAATAGATGTACTTTAATCTTGCTATGGTACAGTAAACTCTTTTAAAGACCTTAGAAAGCTTCCTTGGTGACTAACAATGTTGAATCATATGGTAACCTAGGAAGCACCGCTACTTCAAATGAAGTGCCGTATGTGTGTCCGACACACCTCCGACACCGACACACCAAAAACGTGTCTAGATTTATTTTATTTTATTTCTGAAAATTGACACGGCACCCATTATTGACACGACACCGAGATTTTATCGAAACAATGCAGTTTATTTGTTTATTTTTGAGAAGTCTTAAATTTGGGGGTGAAAGTCTTAAATGCTAAAATAGGAAGCAAAGGAGAAGCCTCTTTTTTTCTTTTTCTTTCTGAAATGTAACCTCACTTTTTGGTAAATAGAGTTTTATATGCATCTTGTTGCTTTATGGACTCTGGTTGCTTTGTTATTGTTTACATGGTAGAGTTAGTACTGTGGCTATGCCATTTTTACTTTGTGTTGTTGTTTGGAGGTAATTTATTTTACTTCTTAGTTCTCAGTTGTTTTTAAGTATTGTTCTTTTTATGTTACATGTTAGTTTGTTACATATTCGAAAAAAATATATAATTAATATTTGCCTTGTTGCGGTAGTATCGTGCCTTTTTTTTTTAAACCGTGTCGTTGTGTCTTGTCGTGTCTGTGTCGCCATATCTGTACTGGTGCGTACTAGTAACCAAATAGGTTGGTTTTGAAAAACTGAAAGTTTATGAAAAAACTGTAGCATACCAATCTAAGAAAACAATTCTAATTGGAGTGAAAGTAGAATATTCAGAATTAAACATTCCAGATAAAAACAAAAGTTCAACGAATGGAAAATTCTTAAATGAGAATTCTTTTTCAGCAAAGTCACTCTGCATTCTAAGTAGGACCCATCTATTTCTCCATACAAAACTTAATACCAAAGATTTTTTTTGTTTAGATGGTCATTCTACCTGTAATATATTAAAGCTGGACTTGAAGCTGGAGTCATAGATCATTAGGCCAAAAAGGCTTCATTGGGCAAACCTTAGATTTCGGGTTTCAGAATGGACATGTCTCCGAACTAGCAATGGTATTACTGCTGTCATGTTTCCGAGTAGAAGGCTTCAAAACTATGAATCTCAGTCTCCAAGTGATGAGAGCTTCTGACATGTACACTGGTCTATTGGGGTTATAATCTTGGTCTTCAAGTAATAAATCTACCATTTAAGAGTGTCAAGTTGTTGACTAATTGCAAATTTTGTCTTTTTTGGTCAGGCTGTATAGGTCTTTTTTGCCCCTGTTTTCTATTTGGAAAGAATGCGGAGTTTTTGGGGTCTGGAACTTTTGTAGGATCCTGCATGACCCATTTCATTTTGTGGGCTCTGGTCAATTCCGTTTGCTGCTTGTTAACTGACGGCCTTCTTTTGGGGCTACCTGGATGCTTTGTATCATGTTATGCGTGTGGGTATCGCAGGGCATTTCGATCAAAGTATGACCTGCAGGTACATTGTTTCCGTTGTTTTGCCTTGGATTTTGTGCTCCATAGATAATAAATGGTATTTGTAATGGTTCTTTGTTGTTTGGTTAAACATTATTTACCTATATTTTGTACCTAAGAAGCATGGACACGGACACGCCGCGAATATGTTTAAAGAACATAGGATACAGATACATTGGGGATATGTTGATTTCTGTATTTTTTAAAAATATATCTATTTTACCATGTAAGAGAAACCTTTACATTATTCTAATCACAACAATATTGTGGCATTATCACTAATAACAAAGCCAGCAAAGAAAAAAATTAAGACATTATTAAAAATTAATAAACAAATTATTTAAAAAAAGCATTATTTAAAATTTTTAAAAAACACGCAGCGTGGGTTTGGTTGCGTGCCCTTAGTGTGACCACTTCTGAAAAAAGATTGAAGTATCTAGACACTATTTTAAGAGTATCCGACACGTGTCCAACGTGTGTCAAAGCGTCTCCGTATCGCAGATGCTCCCGACATTGGTACGAGGGCCAAAAAAGAGTGTCGGTGCTTCATAGTTCTGAACCACACTCTTAAAAAAAGCACCTTTTAAATCTAGTTAATTGCCGCTCTCTACCCTTGGCAATTTTCCTCGTATTCTTTGGCTAAATAATGTTAGCATCTCCTCAAATGAGCCACACACTAGCATGGTATCTTGAACCCGCTTAACTCCATGCGTTGGCTTGCCCTACTTGATCATGTCAATAGTGACCTAATGCAATTTCCACGATCGTCAACTGCAAATCTAAGAAGCATCGACACGGACACGTGACACGCAGGATACGAATACGTGGACACGATATTTCTCAAAAAAGCAGGATACGAATACATTAGGGATACGTTGATTTTCTTCTATTTTTTATAATATATATATATATATATATATATTTTACCATGTCTAATCAAAGTTGGCATAAAAACACATAATTCACAAAAATATTATGACATTATCAATAATAACAAAGCC
Source organism: Hydrangea macrophylla (assembly GCA_033977485.1). Taxonomy (NCBI): domain Eukaryota; kingdom Viridiplantae; phylum Streptophyta; class Magnoliopsida; order Cornales; family Hydrangeaceae; genus Hydrangea; species Hydrangea macrophylla. The sequence goes on from CM066997.1 coordinate 20,048,022, forward strand.
AATAAATAAAATTCAAAAACATCTTTATAAATCAACATTCATCCACATTCCTCAACCAGGTTTTGAATCACATTTGCTAAACTTACTTGTCCCCAAAAAATATGTCCATACTATAAACGAAAATTAAGTCTTCTGCACGTTTTGGTGTCCTCTTATTCCTTCTCATCGAGCGCAAATGAGTATGTACTCAAATTCCTCTCACTGCATGACGAAGAAGAAGGGTGCACAAGTAGCTTCAAATATAGGGTTTGAAGCAAAGGTGCACAAGCACCATAGGTTACCCACCAACATTTAGGATCCATTTCATAGCGATGGTGAATGGAATCAACATCCGCATACTCTCCTGACCTACTTGAGTATCCGACCCGTGTACAAAGCGTGTTTGTTCAAGAAAAACTAGTAAAAAAATCCGACACGATATTTTGAGTATCTAACACGTGTCCAAAGAGTGTCGAAGAGTGTCAGTGTCGGATACGCGGATACGTGGGGCAAAAAAGAGTGTCGGTGCTTCATAGCTGCTAATAGTATTGTGAACTGGTTTGCCAAAATTATGATGAGTCGTATTGATTTGTGATGGTTGGATTCACTTTTTGTAAAAGTAATTAATAAGAAATAAGAATATGTTGTGTACGACGTGTAAAGTTGGTATTTTCTTAATGAATGAAAAAGAATATAATAGCCTTATATATAGGCTTGCCTCACCTATACTACTATTCTAGTTTTCCAATGTAGGACAACTACATATCCATTACATATGCACAACTATACTAAGTTACACAACTACCCTTTAATACTCGATCTCAAGCTGGAGCTTACATTTCATATGCACCAAGCTTGTTACAAATGTATTTCACTCGAATCCCACCTAACACTTTAGTAAACAAGTCGGCTAATTGAGCTGCGGACTTCACATGAACTGTATGAATAATATTTTGCAAAAGCTTCTCTCGAACAAAGTGACAATCAACTTCAATGTACTTCATTCTTTCATGAAATATGAGATTAGAAGCGATGTGAACAACAGCTTGATTATCACATAGCAAATTCATTGGAGTGATCTGAGCAAAAAGTTCCTCTAACAAATGCTTTACCCGCACTATCTCACAAGTGGTGTGAGACATGGCCATGTACTCTGATTCTACACTAGACCGAGCAACCACAGTTTGTTTCTTACTCTTGCCCGACACAAGATTACCTCCAACCATAACACAATAGCCAGTAGTGGATCTCGTATCACTAGGAACCTGCCCAATCTACATCAGTATAGGCCTCAACATGTATGTGGCCATGGTCCCTATACAACAAACCACGTCTTGTAGCACCTTTGAGATATCTCAATATACGTATCACAACATCCCAATGGGTTGTTCGAGGACAATCCATAAACTGACTAATCGCTTTGACTGCAAATGCAACATCGGATATAGTCACTCTTAGGTAATTAAGCTTCCCTACAAGACTTCTGTACTGTCCAGAGTCATCAAGGAGCTCCCCCTGGTCTGGTAACAACTTAGTGTTAGGGTCCATAGGAGTATCCAAGGGCTTGGACCCCAACATGCCTGTTTCATAAAGGAAATCAAGAACATACTTTCTTTGAGAAAAGGCAGATCCCTTCACTAGATCTAGCCGCTTCATTTCCCAGAAAATACCTAAGCTGTCCCAAATCTTTAGTTTGAAACTGCTATTGCAAAAATGATTTCAACTCTTGAATTCCCTTGGAGTCGTCACCAGTTATAACAATGTCATCAACATAAACAACTAGTAGGATTTTACCTGCCGAGGAGTGTCTATAAAAGACAGAGTGGTCAACACCACACTGCTGGAGACCAAATGCAACAACTAACTCACTGAAATCGTCCAAACCAAGCACGAGGGGACTGTTTCAGGCCATGTAGAGACTTCCTCAATCTATATACCATACTAGACTCCACCTGCGTAACAAACCCAGGTGGTTGCTCCATATACACTTCCTCAGAAAGAGTGCCATTCAGACTCTTTTGGAAAAATAACCCTAACATTAGCATATATACACACACTTAAGGTTTAAGTTAATTATGACGAGATCCCTAATAGTTATTATATATTAAAAAAACCTTCTAATAATCTTTACTTATTTCCAACAAACACCACATAACCTTTAAATATATCTATTATTTGAACCCCAAATCTATAATTATTCTTAAATAACATGACATAACTCGTATATATATATCTATTATAGAATTAATTTAATTATAAAAAAAATCCGCCTAGGCCCCTTGGCACTAGGCCCCCCTTCGCCGTCCGACTAGCGCCTAGCAATTTTAAGAACATTGAGAAGATTATAACTAGTCAAGTGCAATGAACATTAAAATACACCTGATTTGCTTTTTTCTTCGCAATCTGTTTGGCTTTATAGGGAAATAATGGATATTAGTATTGTCAAAATAGTCTAGTTTATACTTTGATTTTATCTCGCAGGAAATCTTTTAATTTGGGTGCCATGTCATGTCGGTCATTGACACTCGTCAAACACGCAAAAAGATGTGTCTTAATTTACATTACAACGGGCACACGTCGGACACGTGGCAGGACATGGGAGTGGGCATGGTACTATGGCCCTTTTGAAATTGTTTTTAAATTGTCGTAGGTCATAATATAACAAACATTGTGAGATAAGTGATAAGCTTTTTTTAAAGTTTAGGCAACGGGAGTGGACATGGGATGATAGATTGTGTAATTGTTTTTCAAAAAAATTATGTTTATTTGCCGTGTCCTAGCCGCATCCGTATCCTACGCTTTAAATATTTTTCGTGTTGCCGTGTCCGTATCATAGGCGTTCTGTGTCCTCCGTATACATGCTACATATCTTGGATGTCATCTCCATTTAAAGCTCCTTGTAAATCAGTCGTGTATCTGGGAAAAAAAATCACGATTTGATGAGGACATTCTCTTACAATTGCCTGCCATGTCTTCTTAAGAAAACATAAAGCATAACCTCCCTATGGGAAAGTTTCCTGCATTCTTGATTTCTTTGTTATTTTGGTAGAAACAATTTTCCAAAAAGCAAAGGTGCAGGTGCTGTGGGACTACTTGTATAAAATATTAAAATTTTTTTTTTGGTATATATAATATAGTATAAGTAAATTCTTCTATGACTATACATTGTCTTGTTTTAAAATTTCTTTTTCTTTCGTTTTAATTAAGTTGTGAATAATAATTAACAAGCATAAACGCTACATAAGCAAGTATGCAACTATGACCTAGTGGTCTACTAATAAGCAATGCAATGCAAAGAAATAACAAGAAAACAATGTTCGTGTAGTAGTGTTTACAAATCTATTAGTGCATAGTGTATACTGTATACCCTGATAAGAGTAAGTCTTTGGTCACAAACAAATCTCACAAACACAATCCACAAACATCATAATGTGTCTTTCTCTCTCCTCTGTGGACCCCACCTGGAGAGAGATAGACACATTGTGTTGTTTGTGAGATTTGTTTGTGCCTAAAGACTTACTCCCCTGATAATTGCTATTATATCTTCTATTATTTCTCTTTTAAACCTCCAAAGTTTTCAAAATTGTATGAAGAACTTATGTTTTTCTTTTTCAAAAGAACGCTACAAAAAAGCCCTAGCCACACCCTCGAAGCGTCACGGCCGTACTCGTGAGGCACCTGGATGAATCCTTGAAATCCAAATTGAACTCCAAAAGAACTCAGAAGAATCCCTGGCGCGTACCCAGTGCGGGTGTGGCGGCCTTTTCAAAGAGCCCGTGCTTCATACCTCCTCATATAGTCGCTTAAATGTAGCTAAATAATCTGGGACTGACGAACTAGTCTACTGTACAGTCTGTACTGGACAGATCATACATACGTGTCAGATTATTGAAGTAGAGAAGAGTAACATAGTAAAAAATTCCATAGTAATGTGACAAGCTGGGCATCATCACATTTTCCAATCCTTGATCTTCTTTTCGTCTGCAGTTGGAGGCTTAGAGTAGGTGTGGTGAGGTGTTCATCTTTGTCCATTCTGGTTGGGGCAATCGTCACTGCTCTAGATTTCGGCAGGAAAATTATGTTGTGGAAGAACTGAAGAGATGGACTTAGAATCCATCAATAATACAGATTCAACAACCAACTGAAGCCAAACAAGAATCAAGAATAGGACCAGGCTTGCTATGGTGAGGTGATGGTGCTCTCAAGCGAACTGTTGATAGAATACAATCTCGCTAGAGCGAGGTGAAGCGATCTCTCAATAGAGGGCAAGTTGACTCTCGTGAAGGGAATTTCCCTCAAGTGAGTTGTGCAAAGAACAGGAAGTCACTTGAGCGACAGACTTCTTGCTCGCACGGAACGACATGCCTATCGTGCTCGCTCGCCCGACTGCGTGGCTCGCTTAAGTGAGGCTGGAGCTTCCATATCGCAATTCCTCGGCACGAATAGATTGCAACCTCCCCGATCTATACACAACAGATTGAAATACTTACAATCAAATCACGATCAGATTCCAACTCACAATCGAAGTCAACACGAAACAAGTTAAGAGTTAAGACTGATAGGATTTCTCAACCTTACGGAGAAGGTCGGCTAGGGTCCTCGTTCTCTCAAAGACGATCAGCAATGAAACATGATTCTCTTTGACTCCAATGGACGAACCAACAATTGGAGAGGATGATTGATCCTAGGGAGGTCAATCAATTAAACGGAGAGATGAAGAGGTTCTCAAGAGAGATTGCTTTGATACCATGTAAAACAAGATGACTAGGTAATACTGAGCAGCTCTCCCTTGGGAGTTGAGGCCGCTCTCATGTATTTTTATCAAGTGAAAAACCTTACTAACACATTACACACACAGTTACAAATATACCATTTTAACAAAAATGAATATGCATACGTACGCAAGAAATTTTAAATTTTCTTTGCTTATTATAGGAGAGCTGATATGGTTCACCGAAATGCAAGTAAGAGAGCATAGATTTGCTACCAAGTTTTTTTTCTTCTCCGATGATATCCTCTCTTTAACATTTCTCTCTACATGGCTGTAACATTTCTCTTCGAAAGGTAGGCACCACAGTTAGCAACCACCTATGCAAGTGTTATGAGGATGACCATACAGATCCAGACTCTGTAAGCATAATGAGCCACTGTTATCAGCAAATTTACCCACTTGAGAAGGTCATTTGTGTAATCCGTGGATTAGGGATGGCATGACTTAAAACTATTTTAGCCAACCCATTTTACACTCCCTCTATCCCAGAAAGTCTGTTCATTTTGACTTCGCACATTGTTTTAGGAGACCTAAATGAGTTCATTCACACTACTCTTTTCATGAAAGATTGCCGTTACTTTTAGTAGCTAGTTGCTTCATGATAAATCAGTTGTATGACCCCGATTATACTTTGGTTTGATTAAACAAAATGCTGTGAATACTGTCTCTCTAATAGCTTGCACCTAGGGCTGTACTCTAGCCGAGCTTTAAGAGTTGGCATCTTGCTCAAGGTTGAGCTTGGTTCGTTTATTATCGAACCGAGCCGAGCTGAGCTGTTATCGAGCCGAGCCGAGCCGAGCCTAGTTGTGATCGGGCTGAGCTGTGAGCCCTTGTTGAGCGGCTCAACTCGTGTACACCCCTAATAGCAAGTTTAAGTTGCCTACCAAAACCCACGGACCAAGCTCAATGCTTGACAGTTGGCATATATATATATATATATATTTACCTAAAACAATTACTTGGCACATGAATTTAGGACAGCACATTATAATATGCCAATATTATTTCAATTTTAAATACTTTGCATTATACATATACTATATTTTTATAATTATCATATATATATATATATAATTAAACAAGCCTTTATCAAACCTATTAAAGAGGTTTTTCACGAGCCTACTATACGAGCCTTAATCGAACTGTTTGTGAGCCTTATCGAGCTGAGTCCATGTGCTCAAGTTTGGCTCGTTTATTAAATGAGCTTTGTATTCAAGCTCGAGCTTGGCTCGTTTATTATACGAGTCGAGCCGAGCCGAGCCGAGCCGCAAGCCCTTGTTGAGCGGCTCAGTTCGTGTGCACCTCTACCTGCACCTGTCACCTACGAATACACTCTACAAAATTTTCCTATGGGTTTTCATATATAAGTATTCCCCTTGGTGGAACTTTTTTAGTCAAGGACGCTGAAAGGTATCATTTGCTTGGTGCGTTAGAGAAATAATAAGTTCCATCCAAATGAAACCGGGTAACCAGCACATATAGAAGTAATAGCATTCATATTGTGGAATTTGATTTACCATGTTAAAATATCCTTTTGTAGCAAGTTCCCTTCAGTGATAACATGCGATATGGCTGTATATGATGCCTTTTTTTTTTTTTAAAGTTTTATACGGTCAAGTTTTGCTACTTTTTCTCCCACACACCCAACCGTTCCCTTGATTTTGCAGGAAGCACCATGCGGGGACTTTGTAACTCATTTTTTCTGCCATTTATGTGCAATTTGCCAAGAATACAGGGAAATCCGTGAAAGGTCAGGCGATTCAAGGCCCCACGATCTGAGTCTTGTCGCAGTGACCGCTCCTCCTGTCCAGACAATGGAATCAGCTTCTGAGGAATAACGCTCTTCACTTGTTATTCTTCTATCACCTCGTGTCTGGGTTTATATGATATGCCTCCTGCCATCCCTTCAGTTACGCCATCTTATATTTTACTTTAAAAAAAAAGCCTGTGGTTTTTCTTTCTCCAGCAGCAGGTTTAACTTTCCAAATTATTAAGGCCACCAGAAGTATATTTCTTTGGTGCTGTAAGCATATCATCGTGCCCGCATAATTTTAATTTTCTCTGCATATGCAAAGCTGTTTTTGTACAAATACTTGGAGATTTTACTAGTTGTGTTAAATGTTATAAAACGCACTGGTTTCCTTCATATCATACATTTAAGTAATCCAAGGACGTCATGAGTCCTAATAATAGTACCTACAATTTAGTGGAAGTGGGCTCTACTGTTGGCATTGTTTAGATGGGCACTACTTAAAATCAAACCCCCCACACCACAAGAGACCAAAATTGCTAGTTGCAGAATGTAAACCACCCCAACTCCTCCTCAGGCTCAAGGTACATTACATGTAGAGGTTTGCCCTGTAAAACTGATTGGAGAAGGGTGGCAAAGAGTTTCGATCAGCTGTAATCCTGTTAGATCGGATGTTTAAAGTGTGAAGCTAAAAATATGATGAATATTATCTTTGTCCTTGTGTATGAAGCAATGATAAGTGAATCTGCTAATGTTTTATTTATTTATTTATTTATTTTTACGATATTTATTTTTAATGGAAGTTATTCATTTCATTGTTGTTCAGTATGCATTATGCATTATGCAATAGAAAAAAGGGAAATTTGGTGAATAGGTACCTCAAAATGGAGTGGTATCAATTAAACTTCACTCGTTTTATTTTTCAAAAGCATAGGTCCGTGCGTATAAAAAAAAAAGGGTATTTGGGTGCGTTTGATTATTAAGTGCTGAATTTTAAGTACTGAAAATTTAAAGCGCTTGAAGTTTTATTCCTTAAAACAGTGTTTCAACTATTGAAGTAGAATGCATTCAGTGATTATTTTCAGTAAAAATTTTTTACTTAAAAGTTTTCAGTGGTTTTAGAGCTATTTTTTCAATTAAGTGGTATGTTATCAAACGCACTGAAAAAGAATAAGTGTTGAATCTTTTTATTTTCAGCACTTAATGGGGTTATCAAACACCTGGGATAAAGCCTTAAGCCAGTCCCGTCAGGCTTAATTGTTTTTAAGACATTTATCCTTTTTTCTCTCAAAGTGAGCTCACAATAGTTTTACACTTTAAATGACCCCCACCTTTTCGGTTTATTTTATGAGGCGGGTGGCCATAAGTCCCTGCGTTGCATCATAATAGGATATAGATCCCCATTTTTTTTTTTTTGGTGCTAAAGATTCCTGTGATTTTCAGTGAACAAAAATGTCCACTTTTATTATGTTCAACAATTACACTGCACATATGTCACTTTAGCCCATAATTTAAGGAAGTTAGTTATTTTTTGTTTTCCAAAGTTTAAAATGTCATAACTTCTAAACTACAAATTATTTTTTCATAAAAATTACATATTCGTAATCTATAAAATAAGATATATTAAACAAGATCCATAGTGCCTGTAAAATTCTTTAAAAAAAAAAAATCGATGTTTTTAACTGCTGCCCAGGTAAAAACAATAACATGATACTATTGATGGTAACATTTCTTCAAATTGACCAAATAATTGCAAAATTATAGTCATTTTATCAAATGATATTGCCTTTACAATACTTTCCAAGTAAATATAGTAATATATTATCAAAAACTAAATATTTTTACAAAGATAGTAACATCATTGTTGCAAAAAGTTGAAAAATTAGGGTCATTTAGTAGATGTTACTGTCTTTAAAAACTATCCTCATACAAAAAATAGTGACATACTACTAAAGATTAGCAACATGGTATTGAACAAAGAAACAGTAACATGTCGTCGATAATAACATTTCTTCAAATAGATCTAATAATCGCAAAATTATGGCCAATTTTCAGATGGTACTGCCCAGCTAAAGACGATAACATATAATCAAATGCAAAAATATAAAATTCAAAGGTACTAGAATCATGTTACTGTACCAAAAGAGATAGTGACATTACGTTACGTTATAGTGGTCCGACAGTAACATGAAATTTTTCTTTACATTTTGCAGTCATTATGGATCTTGTTTGATAGATCTTTCCTTCTAGATTACAAACATATAATTTTTTTTTGAAAATGTAGTTATGGTTTGAAAGTTATAGGATTTTAAAGTTTGAAAAAAAAAAAAAAAGCCACTTCGTTGAAAAACGTGCTGAGGTGGAATAACAAAATCAACAACTTCCTATATGTGTGACGGTGGTAACTTTGTCAATAAGCATTATCTTCAGTTTAAAAATGGACTTAAGGCCATAAAAAATGCTGTCTTTTCCTCCTAAAAAAAAGGGGCCCAATCACCATTAACAGTCAAGGGATTGTTAATTAATTTTTCCTTATTTTATTTATTTTATTATTATTTTATATATTTATATTTTATTTTCTTTTGATTTCATATATTTTGTTTATTGGACTTGCCACTTTTGCAAAAAAAAAAAATAGATAATTTTGAGCCTCGGATTGAGCTCGTTTTTAATTTTTTTTTTTTAAAAAAATTGGGATTTGTTTGTCAAAATCTGATACAATATTATCTTTTTGTATTAATCTACCTATTTTGATAGATAATATTACATGATTGAATCAAATGGCCAAATTCAGTTTAGGGATTTTATCTGTCAAACCTGATACAAACATACTACATTATTTGTTTGAATTAAACAACTATAACTTTCTTACTTTTTGGAATTTTTTGGTGATTTTATTTTTTATTTTTAACTTTTTTTATTTCACGTATTTTTTAATTTATTATTATACATATATTTATATATACATATTCAAATTCTATGCATTAAACAAGGCCTATTATCTTGCAAAGGGGGAAGTTTTTTTTGCACATTTCTAGATAGGAGGGGACTAGTGATCAGTTGAAATGCCTCAAGTGCAAAATGCAAATACTTCAAAACTGTCTTCCAAAATGTATTTATTCTACAGAACACTATTCTAAAAAGCACTTTAATAGGTTATGTGTACTGCACATCAATACACTCAAAATCACTTCTCTGCCCAAACTGTGCCTTCAAATACCCTCTCTCTTGCCTTGGTTGCCTGCAAATAGAGTATTTCAAATTACCACTTTTAACACTGACCTTTAAGAATCATATATTTTTCAAATTTAAAAAAAAAAATCATGAAACCCGTGTTATCGAATTTCAAATGACCATGAATTTTCTCAGCAAAAGACTAAAAAAGTAGTTTTGTGACATTTTGACTAAATCTCCCTATTAAAAATAAGGTTGTAATATCGTATGAGGAAGCTTTTGGTGATTGGACAAAATTGAAAAAAATCACGAAACCGTGTTCTCGAATTTCAAATGGCCATGAATTTTCTTAGCAAAAGAATTGGGTTGGGGGGGTGGGGGGGGGGGGGGGGGGGGGGGGTGTGTGTGTGTGTGTGTGTGTGTGTGTGTGTGTGTGTGTGTATGTGTGTGTGTTATGGAAAGACATGAGAGAAAATATCGGCAAACCAAACTGACCTATGGCCCGTTTGGCCACAACTTTTGGTGCCCGTAGTTATTATGGAACTCCAAATGCTAAAACAAAACTATTTGACAAATCAGTTTCTGCGTTTCAATTGCAAAAATATAAGGTCTTATCATAAAAATTTGCAATTGGCGAAAAGTGACTACAATGGACAGCGTCTGCCAAAGTGATTTTGCGATTGAATTCCAGAAGATGTTTCCAAACAGGCCCAAAGTATGAAGAACATAAGAAATCATAAATTTAAGAGAAAGGAGAGCTTGAAACTAATAAAAAAATATCGGCAAAGCAAACTGACCAATGTCGGAATGTCCCGCTTGGCCACAGCTTTTGGTGCCTATAAGTTATTATGGAACTCCAAATGCTAAAACAATACTATTTGGCAAATCAATTTATGTGTTTCAATAGCAAAAAAAAAAAAAAATATGAGTCTTATCATAAAATTTGTAATTGGCGAAAAGCTACTACAATGGACAGTGTCTGCCCAAAGTGATTTTGTGACAAAAGAATTATGGGAAAAGGATAGGTATATTATTTACATCCCAAAGTTTATATAGATTACATGAGTGAATGAAAAAGGAAAGAGAATAAGAGAAAATAAAGGATAATAAAAACTATCATAACTATGGTCAACATGACCCATAAATATAAGAATAAAATCAGTAATTATTTGCTAATTCCAACACTCCCCCTCAAGCTGGAGCGAAGACATTGACAAACCCAAGCTTGCTAAGAGAAAATTGAAGAAGAGTTGGACCAACAGACTTGGTAAACATATCAGCAGTTTGATCGGAAGAGGGAACAAAACTTGGTACTATAACTCCAGATTGAACTTTCTCCCGAATGAAATGGATATCAACCTCAATATGTTTAGTTCTCTCATGAAGAACAGAATCAGAAGACATCATAATGGCAGATTTATTATCACAAAACAAGGTGGATGATCCTGCTACTGGGAAACCTAACTCACTTAGAAGAGAACGAAGCCATAAAAGCTCACACGTGCCTTGAGCCATGGTGCGATACTCAGCTTCAGCAGAAGAACGTGAAACGACAGCTTGCTTCTTACTTTTCCAAGATATAAGAAGACAACCATAAAAGGTACAAAAACCAGAGGTCGAGCGCCTGTCACTCCTAGAGCCTGCATAATCTGCATCTGTAAAGCAGCAGAGACCTGACTGTGTTCCTACTTTAAAGAAAAGCCCAAGACCAGGACAAGTCTTGAGATACCGAAGAATGTGATAAACAACATCCAAATGAGAAGTACGAGGTGAATGCATAAATTGGCTCACAACACTGACAGCAAAAGTAAGATCTGATCTTGTGTTCGTCAGATAGATGAGACGACCCACAAGACGTTGGTACACAGAAGGATCGGGCAAAAGTTCTCCCATATCCGCAGTTAACTTAAGGTTTGGATCCATAGGAGAGGAGGCAAGCCGACACCCAAGCATACCCGTGTCCTGAAGAAGATCAAGAGCATACTTTTGCTGGGATAAGAAGATACCTTGGCGTGAGTGAGCTACTTCAATACCGAGAAAATAACAAAGAGGACCCAAATCCTTAATATCAAATGACAAACCAAGATCACGCTTTTCTCAAGCGATGCCAGAAGCGTCATCACCAGTAATAATAATATCATCAACGTATACTGAGATAATAATACACCTCCCATGAGACTGGCGACGGATAAAACACGTGTGATCGGAGTGACACCAAATAAACCCCATACTAAGAATCACATCACTAAAGCGGCTAAACCATGCACGAGGAGATTGCTTCAGGCCATAGAGAGACTTACGGAGGCGACAAACTTTCCCATAATACTCCCCCTGAGCCCGAAAATCCGGTGGAGGATCCATATAAATTGTTTCTGATAAATCACCATTGAGGAAAGCATTTTTAACATCAAGTTGATGAAGTGGCCAAGAATAAGAAGCAGCTAACGAAACCAGAAGACGAACTGTAGTTAACTTAGCCACATGAGCAAAAGTGGCACCAAAATCCTTACCAGGAACCTGAGTAAAACCCTTATCAACCAATCGAACCTTATAGCGATCGATAGTCCCATCCGCCAAATATTTCAGGTTAAAAACCCATTTGCAGCCAACTGTGCGCTCACCTGCTGGAAGAGCAACAAGCTCCCACGTTTGATTTCCCTGAAGAGCATCTATTTCCGCTTTCATAGCAGCCACCCACTTAGGATTCTGGAGGGCCTCATGAACAGAACGAGGAATGGAGACCGAATCAACTTTACTAATAAATGACTGATAAGAAGCAGACAAACCCTGATAAGAGATATACTTGGAAATTGGATGGTTAGTACTATCAGAAAGAAGAAAGCGAGTAGGGGGCCGACGGACACGAGTGGGGTAACGGGGAGAAACAATTTCAGGAGCAATATCAGAAGGTAAGAGAGGAGATGAGATACCTGAATCCGGAGAAGAATCTGGCAGGGGAGCAAACGAGCGTGTACGACGAGAGTAAACCTGTGATGGGTCGCTGGAGATAACTGGAGGTAGATGTAGCCCTGAAGGCAGAGATTCACTGGCGGATTCAAGGATGGGAACGGGACGAGGTAGAGTAGCATTATCGGCTTCAACAGGCTCCACAGATACTTGCCTTGGTGAGAAAGAACCTGAAAAGAAAGGAACAGTTTCCAGAAAGGTAATATCCAAAGAGTGATAGAAGTGACGAGTGACGGGATCATAACACCGATACCCTTTAGACATGGATGAATACCCCAAAAAGACACAACGAACCGCCTTATTATCAAGTTTGGTACGGGTAGGACTCCTATTTTGGACAAAACATGTACAACCAAAGACCCGTGGCAAAATAGGAAAGAGAGTACTATCAGGCTTAAGCACGTGAAGAGGTGCCTTGCCCTGTAGTACTCGACTGGGAGTACGATTAATAAGGTAAGTGGCAGTGAGAACAGCCATGTGCCAAAAATATTTAGGAACGCTCATACCACATAAGAGACATCTAACCACAGACATGATATGACGGTTTTTACGTTCTGCCACTCCATTCTGTTCTGGAGTATAAGGACATGTAAGTTGTTGGAGAATCCCATCTTTGTTAAGAGCAGATCTAAACTCATCTGTTATATATTCCCTACCATTGCCAGACCGAATATTACACACAACAGTATGATATTGGGTTTTGATCATTTGCAAAAAATTTCTAAAATGAGTGAAGACTTCAGCTTTTTTCTTCATTAGATAAACCCAAGTGCAACGAGTGTAATCGTTAATAAATTTGACATAATAACGGTGTTGAGAGAGGGCCATGACAGGTGAAGGCCCCCACACATCAGAATGGATAAGATCAAAGGCACTAGGTGCTCGGTGCATGCGAGGAATATAGGTAGTGCGAGTATGTTTTGACAGTTCACACACCACACATTTAAAATTAGAATCCTTGCAAGCTCTATTTAAAGAAGGAAATAACCAACATAAATACTGAAAGTTTGCATGTCCTAGACGAGCATGCCACAACTCTAATGTTTGAAGAGAAAAGATATAATTATTTGAGGCTGGCAAAACATTATTTGAGACTGGCAAAATAGAAGCTTGGATACTAGAGGATGACACTTTGGAAGATGGAGGATCACCAAAGTAGTAGAGACCATCTCGCTCATACCCCCTGCCAAAAATCTTCTTTGAAGTCAGATCCTGCAAATAACAACAGTTGGGTAGGAAAACAACAACACAATTATGACTGTTAGCAAGACGATTAACAGAAAGAAGATTATAGGCAAAGTTTGGGACATAATAAATAGAGGAAAGAGTGATGTGTGGGGACAAGCGTGCATCACCCTGACTACGGATGGGAATGGACGACCCATCGGCTATACGGACAGACTGATCAATGGAAGTAAAAGGAGACGTAAAAATAGAATGCTCACCAGTCATGTGGTTATTGGCACCAGAATCCAGAATCCAAGTGGGGTGGTCTGACTTACCATGAAGAGCGGTAGGAATACCTATAACAATAGTGGCCGTGGGGCCGAGAAAGATGAGGAGGAAGCACCATATGTTCTTGTATCAGCCATGAAGCTTACTGATTTAGTAGCAACGACAGGCACAACCGGAAACTCGGCGGGAAACAGGAGCAACTGGAAACTCGGTTACGGGACCGAAAACTTGGCGAAAGACAGTATGCTGTGAAGAATACCAAAAAGATGATATGAAGAGATGTAGACTTGCCGGAAATGATGCTGTGAAGAATACCCAGAAGATGATATGAAGAAATGTAGACTTGCCGGAATATTAACCAATATCGGCAACAAAGACAATCACAGCCGGAAACTCAGCAGACAAGGGCAACCGGACACTCGGTTACCCAGACTGACAATTAAGAGCACATGACCTGCTCTAATACATCACACACAAGCCCTAACAAGGGCTGAAGATGCTCCCGAGGAGCTACAAGGCTGCGCCGCTAGAAGGGAACAACCCTAAAGGCTGCGGCGCAGGGCAGAGGGGTCTCGGCTGGAGTTGGGTGGGGTCAGGGGTGGTCGGCGAGGGGGGTTGGGGTGGTCGGCGAGTGGGCTGGAGTGTAGAGGTGGCTCGACGAGGGTGGTGGGTGATGATGTTAGGGTCGTATATGGCTCTGATACCAAAAAGAATTATGGGAAAAGGATAGGTATATTATTTACATCCCAAAGTTTATATAGATTACATGAGTGAATGAAAAAGGAAAGAGAATAAGAGAAAATAAAGGATAATAAAAACTATCATAACTATGGTCAACATGACCCATAAATATAAGAATAAAATCACTAATTAATTGCTAATTCCAACAGTGACTGAATTCCACAAGATGTTTCCAAACAGGCCCAAAGTATGAAGAACATAAGAAATCAGAAACTTAAGAGAAAGGAGAGCTTGAAACTGATAAAAAAAATTACCTGTTTTTGCCAATTTGTGAAATTTGTAATGAGATAAAGCAAAGTTGCTTGTACTGTAGAACCTACTACAATTCCAATCCAAAGGCCTTTTCCTCTTAAATGCAATAAGAAACCCAATACAACAGCTACTGGAATTCCAACCAGATAGTATGCCCCAAGATTAACAAAAGCTCCTATATCTTGCCACCCACTTCTCCTAGCAACCCCTGATGCAAAGAAGAAACTGTTGCGTATTTACCCCTATGGAACCAGATACAAAAACATGAATACGCGAACACAAGATTTTACGTGGCTCAAATTTAGTGTTACGAACACAAAGTTGGTGAGATTTTCATTTTGCCTACAAACGTAAACTAGACTATATGCTACAAGTAAGAAACTTACCAATAGAAGTAAGGTTAAGTGTTCAAAATTATCACATTTTGCAATAGCTCTCAGGATCAATACTATAACATTTATTATAAATGACATTAACTCCCTCAGTCTCAGATTAAGGGACCTTTTTTGGAATTCCAACTATTCAAGGAAGCTTCAAATTTTATAGTTTTCAAATTATTCCTCTTTAAGTTTAAAATTTTAGTGTCATTCCAAAATGAAAAGTGAGAGTATTATTTATATTATATAATGAAAGGTAAGCATCATGTGAATGCAATAAAGGACTATTAAATTGGGATAGTTCTCATAATTAGAAAATACCATGTGAATTAGAGTTTCAAGAAATTAGGCACAAGCCACTCTATGTATAAGAAGCTCAAGTGCCAGAAAGTATTGCTTGTAAGCCATCTGTGATAATGGAGAGACAAATGAAAGGAGTCATTTCTTCAACATAAACCACAACTTCTTTCTCTGCACTGTAAGCATATCCGAATATATTACGGCAGCAGAAGATAATTATGCTTGCTATAATCACCTCTGCAATTCCAAAAGCCAATACCACCAACACTGATAGTCGAGCTGCATATGGATTCCCAGCTCCTAACTCATTTGAAATCCGTGTGCTACAAAATTGAATTCTTTTTAAATGTTCATGTTTGGTAGAGATTTACGAACACTGGTGTATAACATAAAGAAATAATAGCTATATATTTATACACATTTGAAACAGGTTTAGAGAAAACCTTACAGCTGCACCAAAGGAATATGGTATTGAGTAGTGCAATGCATTGTTTGTTAGGCTGCTAGCATAGATCATATTATCATAAGGTGTAAGAACCAGTCTTGTTCAAAGTGTCTAAGAGTACAAAACCAAAAAATAAAATAAAAATTAGGGTACACACTTCATAACTTCACTTCTGTTTTTCCAAAAGTTTCATTTGTTGTAAAGCCATATAGTTTCAATTTCAACCTTTTAAGGCCTTGATTTTAAAAATATACCATTCAAGAACAATCATTTGCAGTGATAATTGGAATTTTGACTATTGAGGGCCTTACGTAACAGTCCCTAATTGTATTCAATTGAAATCGTTTTTCCTTCTTAGCTAAAAAAATGATAAAGAAAAAAGAAATCATTCTACCCCAATTAAATTCATTTAAAACTCGAGGTGACACAAGAGTCTAAAATAAAATTTTGGAATTTTTTTTTAGTAAGGAAGTGTATTTGACCCCTGAAACTATAAATTGAAAAAGGATACCAGATAGAAAGCACAAAAGTCTCAAGTTTTGGATTTGGTAGTATTCCAGATAGTAGAATTAGCAGCTCAAATGACCACCATTGAAGACTGCAATTACCAGCAAGACAATAATTCAAAACCATAATTTTCTTAGGAATATATATCGTATCTCTATAAATAAATGGACTGAAGAGAAAGTAAGAATACCAAGTCATCACAGCAGAAGGGATTGCAAGGCGGAAGAACTCCCCAATGCCAAAGAAAACATCTTTGGAAAACGGGACACGTGTCTTCTCATAGGACGAAGAGTACCTCATATAAAACCCAAGGAAAAATACATTCAACCAATACGATACGCAAATGGCCAATGCCGCTCCAATAATTCCTAATTCCAACTTAAACACTAATGCCCAACAAAGAGGCACGTGAAAACACAGACTCACGCACAAGCTTAATAGCATTGGAAGGATCAAGCTCTGAGTCTGGAAATAGCGAACTAGCGATTGAAGAATTGCATAAGCAAATAGTGCAGGGATGAGCCAAACCGCGTATTTACCAGCTTCATGTGAAATTGTGGGATCTTGGCCTATTAATGTTAGAAGTTTGGCCATGAAGATTCATAATAGAGACACTGGTAGACAAACCAAAATGAGAGATATGATGCCAGTGTAAGTAGGGGTGGGCATTCGGTCGGTTCGGTTTCGAACCGAAAATTTCGGTTCGGGTTGTTCGGTTCGAGTTGGAAATTTTGGTACCGAAAACCGAACTGAAATAAACTTCGAAAAATGGTTCGGTTTCGAAATTTAACTTCGGTTTCGGTTCGAAAATTCGGGTTGAAACTCAACCGAAATTATTTTTTTGTTTTTTATTTTTTCATTTTTTTTATTTTTATTTTTTTGTTTGGGTAAAATTAAGTATAGTAAATTAGTAAAGATTCACCACTTTGAGATTTTGTTTTTTATTTGTTATTTTTCATTAACAATATGAATCATATGACCCTAATTTATCTAACAAGTCTTTATATATTCTTAAAATTTCGGTTATTCGGTTTTGAACCGATTTTTTTTTTACTTTCGAAAATCGAACCATACTAATTAAAAAGTTTGGTTTCGAACTGATATAATTTCGGTTCGGTTGTTATCCGAACCAAAATTTGAAAATTTTCGGTTTCGGTTTCGGTTTTTCGGGTTGGCCCGAAGTATGCCCACCCCTACCAATGAGTAATGTTGGGCACACTTAAAAATTCACGTTCTACTTTAAATGAATTTTTTACCCAAAACTTCATAACCCGGGTAATATATTCCTACAAGTTGGTACTGCAAAAAAAAATTACGTGAAAACTACAATAATCCTACAAGATCGGAACTAGGGTTACCTTAAACTGCTAAAACGGATTGCTGTAGTAGACGAATCGAGAACACGGGCTCGATAACAGCTCACGATCTTCTACCGTATTCCGTCAGAATATCGAGCTGAGTGTGCACTTTCGAAATCCTTTCTGTTTTCTGCTCTCCCTCTTTTACGCTCTCTTTTCTATTCTGAGTTATAATTCTCTATATAGAAAAACACTAGCTGAGGAGAGAGCCAAAGCAGCATATATATAGGCTACGATATGGACCATAAGAAGTCAATAAGGAATAGGCTTCCTTATGGAATTAGGATACCCTAATTCGAACTGAATCAGATTCCTATTTTCATAAATTATAATTCATACCACTAAAGAATTATAATTGCACTCCTACCCTTATCTCAAAAATATATTTCGAGCTCCATGTTATTAAATGCTTATTATCTCCCCATGTTAAGATTACAGATATCCATTAATTAAATATAATTACTGACAATCATATTTAATTAATTTCTTAAAATTCCTTGAGATCCTCTACTTAACTTATCTGATATGTCGGATACAAAATCCACCTGCAGGGTTTGACATAATCAAAACTTATAAGCTTCCTCAAAGGGATATCATCAATTCCAAAATTGAGACATGGATTCCATCATTAATTAATATCCACCACACAATTAATATTGCCACCCAATCCAATGAGATATTGACCCATTTAAGGATCTCACCCTTTTAGGGATCAAAGTGTAAATATCAAATGTACGTGTCTACAAATTAACTTAGGATTTAGAGCATAAGCACTCATAATAGCCATGAGGTATTAATTTTCTTATAAGTCAGTATAAAGATAATTACCCTAAGTCAGTCCCGTTTAATACACAAAGTGTACCAGCATAGTGAGTTGAAACTATATCGTTTTCCGTAGTCAAGACAAACCTACTACAACACCATGCTGCAGTCCTACCGATGGTGTGTCCTATCTCATCTAAGAATGTAAACCAAAATCTTACATTCTATAATATCTGATGGCCTGATCTTCTGTGTGTAAACCGAACTCTACACACCAAACCACCTACTATATAGAATGAGAGACACACATGCATAATATTAAATAAATAATACAATACAAACATTGCCCACACAGATTCTCATAAAAAAATGGATTAACTGATTTTATTAAATGAATAATAAATCAACTACATAAAGCATGGCTTTTAGTATGTATCCCTAACAATCTCCCACTTAGACTCAAAGCCATGATGTGACACACCTCACTCCTATCTCATCTACATGACTGTCAAAAGTCTTGGCCGGTAAGCTCTTGGTGAAAGGATCTGCCAGGTTATTTGCTGATGCTATCTTGGTCACTTCAACATCACCTCTTTGCACGATCTCTCGTATCAGGTGATACTTACGTTCAATGTGTTTTCCCTTCTTATGGGTCCTTGGTTCCTTTGAGTTAGCAACTGCTTCGCTATTATCGCAATAAAGGATAATAGCCGATTGTACCGCAGGTACTACTCTTAGATCCATAAGGAAGTTTTTGAGCCAAACGGCCTCCTTAGTGGCTTCCGAAGCAGCCACATACTCGGCTTCCATGGTGGAATCAGCAATACATGACTGCTTGATACTCCTCCAAGTAATGGCTCCACCTCCTAGGGTAAACACATATCCTGAGGTAGACTTTCTGGAATCCCTATCTGACATGAAATCAGAATCTGTGTACCCAATGGGTACAAGACTGTCTGCTTGGTAAACTAACATATAGTCTCGAGTCCTTTTCAGGTACTTGAGAATATTTTTCACCGCAGTCCAATGTTCTTGCCCTGGATTAGACTGATATCTACTAACCATGCCAACAGCAAAGCAGATGTCAGGTCTAGTACATAGCATAGCATACATTAGGCTTCCTACTGCCGAGGCATAAGGAACTGCCTTCATCTTCTCTATCTCATCAGGTGTCTTAGGACACTGATCCTTAGATAGAGTAATTCCGTGTCTGAAGGGAAGGAATCCCTTCTTGGAATCTTGCATGCTAAACCTTGCAAGAATATTGTCAATATAAGTGCCCTGTGACAAGCCCAACATCCTATTCTTACGATCTCGCATAAGCTTGATCCCTAGGATGTGACCGGCTTCTCCCAAGTCCTTCATATCGAATTGACTGGGCAACCATACCCTTACAGAAGACGGCTTCTCCCAAGTAATTCCATATCGAATTGATACGGGACCATTTCACACCCCAGATTGCTCAGCATGCCGACGACGCCACTATTCAGCAGATGGCTCGATGTTATTGTATGATGTTGATAGGAGGGTCGTTGTTCCCAGACTTGTCAGGGAACAAGGTCAGCCTCATATATCTACCACATCTACGACACTTTGATGCTGGCTATAGCTGGGGCAGTGCAGCATTGGCATATCTATACTGTGAGTTGTGTGCTGTAGGTCATCGTACTGCTATATCCAGCCAGCTTATACTTTTACAGGTAATGTGTTATGTAAATTCTGTGAATTACGCATATTTTATGATTGTTCAGTCTATCATAAATAACTTAACTCAATTATTATCATCGCAGCTTTGGGCATGGGAGAGATTGACCCATATCTGACCAGTCCCCTTACCAGCAGCTGTACCAGAGGAAGGTCCTTTGGGTTGTAGGTATAATTACATTATTTTATACATTATTTTTATACATTACTCGTACATTCATTTAAGTGCTAACAATTTTGTCATTACTTTAGGTGGTTGACCCAATTCTCAGTTCGGGATGTGCCTACTCATGTCCAGCGTCACTTTTGGGACCAGTTGGACCAGATGAGGCCCGAGCAGGTAAATAATGTGCAGAGTTAAACCGTCATTTTCATTATTGTTCAAGTTGATAATTTTTTATATATTGTTTCATAGATGATTTGGCAGCCGTACAGTGCTGAGCTAGTCGCTTCGTTACCTCAGTACTGTCGAGCTGGACAGGGCACATGGATGGCCAGATGTCCGTTGATCGTGTACGCCGTGGTTGAGTGGCATCATCCCGACAGAGTGATGAGACAGTTCGGGATGAAGCAGGTAGTCCCAGAGCCATGTAATACTATGACGACAATACATCGCATTGATCGACGTGGTCATGCGAATACCGACTGGAGTCACTTTCATAGAGAGTATGTTGAGCTCTGGGACCATCGGCTGCAGCATGTTATGGTAGGTATTCAAGATGCAGCTCAGATGCTTGCCTCAGACCCATATATGAGATGGTATAGCCGCATTACACGTAGATTGATTAGACCAGTTAGAGATCCACCGACTGTTGGCTTCCAGCTAGTCAGTACGATTCGCGGCGTTCTGGTGAGATGTTTTCCTTATCGTACAACATATAAATTTTCCATCCTGCACATGCCATAAAATGTGGAATACTTAATTAAACTTTCCATTTTTTTTAGGAGGATGGTGTGACTTGTGTGTATGAGGTTGCACGATCGGTGTTGGCTAGTTTAGCAGCAGGCGACCCTCATTTCGTCCCTCCAGACGTGATGACGGCATTAGAGGAGATTCGTACGATTAGTGCGCATTCATTACAGGCTGTTCATGAGGACCGACGTTTAGACGGGACTGTTCCATCTTCCACAGTATTCGTGCCCCGCGTCTCAGAGCCTCAGCCTCTGCCTTAACCTCAGACGCATCCTCAGCCACAGCCTCATCCTCAGACGCATCCTCATTATCAGCCTCAGTCTCAGTCTCAGGAGCAGACAGAACCATCTATACACTCTGAGTCTGAGCCACATACACCAGATGATCAGGGTTTGCTGTGTATGTATATGATGATACGGTCGATGTCTATAGGCCTTTCACTCCAGGGGCTCTCAGTTCTGTATATCTCTGATCCGTGACTTCTCCATCCCACAGTACACATATACAGATGCACCGTCGTCATCGTCGATCCCGCTACCACATACAAATTCACAGTTCAAGGCGATAGTGTCGATGGTGGAGAGTTTGACGCAGGTAGAGGCGAGAGAGACTACTGGACATGATACCCCCATGGCAGAGACACAAGATGAGGGTTTGACACAGGCTGAGTCTCAGCGACGACCTCCGATACGTTCAGTTTACGCTAGGGGTAGAGGTCGTCATGGCCGCAGAGGGAGAGGGGTATCGCAGGTCATCCAGCCACGTGAGGAGTTTCCACTAGTGGAGGATCCACCACAGGAAGAGGGTAGGCCTAAGAGAACGAAGAAGGTTCCGTGGTGTGGGATACATTATAAACAAAGATAGTCCATAGGATCCACAAATAATTACACCTTTGTTTTTTGATGTATTATAAACAAATAATTACACATTTGTATATATATAATTTTATTTTCTTCTATCTCTTTCTATCTCTCTCCCCCTCCCCCTCTCTCTATCTCTCTGTCTCTATCTCCCACTCTCTCTATCTCTTTCCCCCTCACTCTCTCCATCTCTCCCACTCTCTCTCCATCTCTCTATCTCTCCCACTATCTCTCTCTATCTCTCTCCCCCTCACTCTCTCTCTATCTCTCTTTCCCTATCTCTCCACTCTCTCTATCTCTCTCCCCCACACTCTCTCTTCATCTCTCTCTCTCTCCCACTATCTCTCTCTCCCCCTCACTTTCTCTGTCTCTCTCTCTCTCTTGCACTATCTCTCTCTATCTCTCCCACTACCTCTCTCTATCTCTCTCTCCCACTATCTCTCTCTCCATCTCACACTATCTCTCTCTATCTCTCTCTCCCACTATCTCTCTCTCCCACTCACTCTCCCTCTATCTCTCTATCTCTATCTCCTTTTCTCTCTATCTCTCTCGCACCTATGTCTCTATCTCTCTCCCACATTATGTTGATAATGTTGGATTAATAATGCTTGGTGGTTCAATTATGAAAATAAAATTATGTTGGACATATAGCAGGGAGCTGCTGCTAAATGTGTCACAGACTGCTGGGAATTTAGCTGCTGATGAAATCGCTAGTTCAAGTAGCGAGTTCTAATGAAAACGCTACTTCAAGTAACGGCTTCTGGTTCAAGTAAAATCGCTAGTTCAAATAGCAATTTCAGGCTGAACTGAGTTGGTCTGAAGTCGTTAGTTGGAGTAGCGACTTATGGAAAAGTGATGGGTTTGGGAAATAAGTTGAAACAATGACGGGTCAGGGATATATTACCCGGGTTATGAAGCTTCGGGTAAAAAATTCTACTTTAAATACATATACTTTATGTTGTGTAAATTTTTTATATTTTTTTGTACATCACTTATACAATATAGGTATATACATTTAAAGCTATGTGTGTGAATTTCAAAGTGTACCTAACATTACTCCACCCACCCCTCAATTACACACTCTAATATGGACCAACAGGAAGAGAGAAAGAGACTATGGAGTCCACTATCAATGTGGAGTCTATCAAAATAATGTGAGTGGGGTGTGTGCTTAGGTGTGTGTTTCTTAAGAGTTTTATTTAGGGTAGATTACACAGACCTTCTTTGAGGTGTGTCTTAATTACACGGACCTCCCCTCTATTTTAAAAATTACACTGACCTGCCTTGAGGTTTGTAGTTGAGTTACACTCAGCACCCCTCCCGTTAGTGAGTTAGTTGACCAATCTAAATTGTTAAATTTGTGTTAAATTTTTTAAAATGACTAGTTTAGCCTCTTGCTCAAGACTATTAAAAATCAGGCCTGTCAATCGAGCACTATGAGCCGAGCGGCCCGAAATAAATATTATATTTCCAAGCCCGAGCTCGGCCCATTCCAAAACACACTTTTCATTCCCAAACTCGGCCCATATATTAAAATGGGCTTCGGGCCGAGATCAGGGCTAGCCGATTAATTGATTCAAAGATAAAGAAATGGGGTATATTGCTCTCACTCCAATTTTTTTCTTTTTTATTTATTTTTTAATGTTCTATGACCCAAAAAAGAAGTTTACGTTGGTATGCCAGTAAGAGAAAAACAAATGTTTGGGTTCCGTTAGAAAACGAATATCTTTTGTCTCACTTTTGTGAAATCCAATGTTGTGTTTTTTAGTGGAATGTTGTCCAAATTTTGACCACAACTATATGTATTATATATTTTATGAGTAACTCTTTGGGCACATAAGAGTTACACAAAAAGAGTATACATAAACTTTTTGTGTCTATCTCTCTTCTGGTGAGGTCCACTGACACTGTGGGTCTACTGACACAGTGTAGTCCACAGAGAGAGAGACAGACACATTGTGATTTTTTGTGTCTATCTCTCTTCTGGGGGTCCACTGACACTGTGGGGTCCACTGACACTGTGGGGTCCATAGAGGAGAGAGACAGACACATTGTGGTTTATGTATACTCTTTTTGTATAACTCTTATGTGCCCAAATAGACTCATGAGTCGGGTTTGGCCCTCATCCACTCATCCATCCGAACATAGTCGGGTTTGCCCTCCTTCCACCCATTATCCACTCGCTTTGTCTGGTGCACTTGACTCATCGGGTGGTCGGGTGAGTCGGGTGAAACCCGACTGTCTCATTTGTCTCAATCAAGCATTTGTTTAACACATTACTTTGTCTACATTTTTCTTTTTTCCTTTCTTTTTTTTTTTTTGCTTTGAATGTCTTTGTCTAGATAGTCATGGGCTAACCAAAGCTCTGACCAAACAAAAAATAAAAACATAGTCATGTGCTAGTTTGATGATTTTAATGTTTTTATATCTCCGCTAGTGACATATATATTTTATTGATATAAGAAAATAACATATATATATATATATATTTAAAGACTGTAATACATAATACATATACTGATATAAGCATAGTACATATATATATATATTAAAGACTATATAATACATAATGCATATATTGATATAAGCATATTACATATATATTTTTTAAAAAGTAAGTGTGTTTCGAGACAGGTCGGGTGAATCGGGTTTTCACCCCTCTAGACCCTGCGACTCCACCTGAAACTGTCGGGTTTCCACCCCCAAGACTCGTGACGCCACCCACATTGTTTAAAAACCAAAAAAAAAAAGGCTATGGGCGAGTCGAGTGGTCGGGTGGTCGGGTGGGCGTTGGATTTTGAGCAGCCCTATGCCCAAAGAGTTACTCATATTTTATATATTATACATATGCATTATACATTTTTGACATATATTATACATATAGAGAGACACTATATATATACATATACATATAGTGGTATGGCCCGGGCTTATATTGAGCCAAGCTTATATAGACCCGAGGCCCGAAAACTAGTTTGAGCTTAAAAATTTGTCTAAGCTTGGCCCGTCTCACTCCCATATAAAACTCGGCCCAAAATTTAGCGGGCCAAACAATCCAACTTCGGGCATGCCCGGCCCAATTGACAGTCCTATTAAAAATTAACCTAAACAAATTGCTCTCTCTCTCTCCATATGGATATATGTGTCTATATCTATATCACCACTGAAAGACCACCATCATAGAGAGAGAGAAAGTGATGAAAATGGTATCTGTAACGGATGCATTAAGGATTTTGTGGTTGTTCATCTCTATGGCATATGAATGATGGTTTTCCATGAGCGAACAAAGCACTTTGAAGTCGTCTTAGGTCATTTTTCCTTCTCTTGATGAGTGGAAGCAAAACTTCTATTAGTATAATATGGAAGAATCCAAATAACACGTGGCATACAAAGAGCCATTTCAGTAAAATTTGTAAACTCATCAATATCTATATCTATTATTATAATACAGAACCCTATAACTATCACGTGTCAAGCTACAAAACCAAGACAAATTTGCTAATCTTGAGCCGAGTCTCTCTCCTTTTGCTAATGCTATAGAAAATTATATTGCTGATTCTCTCCTATGCATTCAATGCGATACTAACTGTTATGTGGTAATGGCTCGCACCGCCTCTCTCACTCCCTTCATTTTATTTATTCCATACGTTTTGTTTATAATACGTTTTATTTCTTCTTTTTCTATCATTATTAGTAAGAGAAATGCTATACCCACTCCTCCAACCACACTCTAAACCACACTCATTATTTTAAATGCATGTACCATGTGCTGTTTAAAATTTTCACACTTTTCCTCCAACCACTAAAATTTGAGAAAAACACATTTTATACACATTTTAGTGCTTTAAAATTAATAGCTACTAAGTTGACACCACTAAAATAAAGAAAAATATGAGAGAGGCATTAAATTTGTAATTTGATGAAGTTCAAACATACCATTCTGTTCCACGTGTTCAACCAAATGGGTACATGTTGTCCACCCATAGTTTGTGGTGTCATTTTATAACTAAAATCATATTTTTGTGATGGTTGAATCTAATCAAATTGCCACATTTTGGAATGTAATTTTAGTTAATAGAATGACACCACTAAAAAAAAAAAAAAAAAATTGGCTACGCTATTTAGTGTATACATATTACATATATCAGTGTAATAATACAACAATGCTACACCCAATCCTCTAACCACACTCCAAACCACACCCTTGCTTTAAATGCATGTACCATGTGTTGTGTAAGTAGTGTACAGAAAAGTGTGAAAATTTTAAACAGTAGAGGGTACATGCATTTAAAACAGTGGGTGTGGTTGGAGGAGTGGGTGTAGCATTTCTCAACTCACTCAAAAACCTTTAGCCCCTCCCATTCAAGCTCTCAAAAGCCAACTGCCCAATCAATCAAGTGTTATACTACTATACATTACTCTCCCCAAAACTATTCAACCCTACATTAATCCATGATTAATCCATGAAAAATCAAAAGACACTGATTAATGCATGATGAATGCATTTCCAAAATAATGCAACTAATCCACGAAATAAAATTTTATAATTGACATATTAACCTTTAACGTCTCCTTTTAATTCACATCTCATTATTCACCATAGACATCCCTCAATTTGCACAAACCCTCTCTCGATCTCTTTCTCTATAATTCACTTAATAATATTTTATAATTTACATATTAATCTTTTATGTCTCCTTCTATTTCACATCTCATTATTCATCATAGAAATTCCTCAATTTGCACAAACCCTCTCTCAATCTCTTTCTCTACTTCAAATTCATTTATTCACTTTTCTCTCTCCAACACTCTTTTTTGTCTTGAGAGGAACACAATGGAGGACACAAGCAAAAAATTAATATTCTACTCTGGTACAACATCTATGAACTAATATCTCAGAACATATATACGAATATGTGTGCTTATTTTTTCTTTCCTTTTTTTTTTCTTTTTTTTTTTATTGTTTATAACAACATATGTGTTTCTTATAAGGATCTTTAATGTGAATTTGGCAGGTGTAATAATTCTTTTGTTTTTTCAGCCCCTCTGCATTTTTTTAGGTTAATCTTAGGTTGCGTGACTTATGTGACCGGTTGTTTCTATTTCTCCGGTGGTTTGATTTTGTAACTCATAGAGAATTATCACGGGACACATGTTAAAGACCCTCTTTTCTGTATTATAGTGTTTCTGTATAAAGACATTACCCATCTAGCACTCATGATTGTTGTTTTAGCATACTCTTTAAGCCAAATTTTTTTTCTTCCTATTGTTGGTTTTTAAATTAAATTTATATTTACATAAAAAAAAAAAACTTACTCTTTTTAAACCATCAAGTCGTTAAAATGCTTTCCTGTGCATTGCATGGGTTAGAAGCTACAGAGTAGTATATATATATATATATGAAATCGGAGGATTTGAGTTTTTCCACGTGTCATTTCATATGATTTTTTAGTATTTTAATTTAGATTTTCCATATATTAAATGCCCGAAACTTTTTATTAAACCTTGTCTCTCATACGTTTGCATCACGGACTGTGCAATTCCCTCCCCTGATTTAACAGGCTAATGCGTCTCTCTCTCTCTCATGACCAATCACATGCCATTAATATCTTAATCATGAATAATGAATGCATATATTGTATATGTGTACTAATAAACACTGTGTATTGCACATTCATGTGCCACTATAATAGATATAGTGCTCATTTAATCCCCCAAATTCCTAGTTTTACATACATATTTGAATAAATATAATTTAACAGTGATGTCACTCAAATGCACGTAATTATTTGTTTTTACACATTTTATATGTTTAGGTGAAATGATGAATTAAAGGGAAGGAAAGAAGTAGCAACCACACCATAGTATATTCCATAGTCAAAACATGAATAGTAAAATTCCTTTCATAAAAAAAAATAAAAACAAAACGTAGCTAACATCCAAGCATTTGCTTGGATGTTATATAAGTACATAATATGTATATTTTTTTTGTCTCTTTTATTTTTTTCTTCTCTCTCTCACTCTCTCTCTCTTTTCAGATAATACAAACCAGGACTGACACTGGATTTGAAAATAATAGACGTAGAGAAGAAAAATGGGACGCGCATCTCATTCAGCCCTGTTCAGTGACGAACAGTATGATGAATTTTCATCTCGCGCATCTCATTCAGCCCTGTTCAGTGATGAACAGGATGATGAATTTTCATCTCAGTTCATCTATAAAAGGAAAGGAGGAGGCAAGGAGAAAAGAGGAGACACAACTCACAAGACACCAACCAACAGTTTACAACCACTGTTAGGGAGAGAATAGTTTAGGGAGGTTATCATGTGAGTAGTTTATATTGTCCCTAGAAATAGGAAACTTTAGTTTTTCTTTGCTTTTTCTAGTTCTAGTAGTTGTAAAAAATTATTTATGTAATTGATGATTTCATGTTCCAAAAATATGTAGCAAAACTTTGTGTACTGTATTTCTTAAATTTAAAATATTTGTTTTCTTGTAGGACCTTTGTTACTTTGTAGTAGTAAAATATTCCTAGTAAAATTTAGATTTAATATTTTTTGTCTAGTTAGTACTTATAGTTGTCCCCTAAAATAGTTTGAAATCCAAAATTTTCAGTTTTTATAGCAATATTTCCATTCACTAGAAGATAGATTTTGCGAGTAAATGTCATATTTCTTAGCCACGTAGTTGTTATAATCACCTACTAAAGTCCAAAAGTACATAATGCCCATATCTCACTCCAAAAGTAGATTAGGATTTGGTTTGACCTTATTTGTGTTCTTGGAGTTTAACCACTGTGACCCCACAAGAATCCAAAGTCAAAGGTTTAGTATTTTATTATTAATTCAGTATTTTCATTTATGTATATTTTATTAGCCTAGTTGTACTAAACTTTGTTATTTTGCAGATTCCACAAATTCAACCCCAACTCATGTTAAGTGGGGAAAATAATATAATAATATTAGTTTTTACCCTTACCTTGGTTTTACAACTTTAATTTTAATTGGACGGTGATTGCGTGCATCTATTTAATTTATCTTTAAATTTTATTTGGAAGACAGTTTCAATTCCAAAATGATAGGCTAAGACTTTAATTGGGGATATGCAATAAAAACTTAGAAACCACAGCTTATGTGCACTAATCTTAAATGGGCAAATTTATCTAGATGGGTTATTTTTCCATTTATGGCCAAAAATATCTATGTATCTATAGTTTATGACCATTTAACATGTTTATATAATATGGCTATATTGGGTTCAAAAGATTACATGTTTGAAATAAAGAATCTAATTATGTGAATTGTCAAATTATGCCTTTTGTCATAAAAAAACACCTAGCATACTCAAACAACTCATATGACAAAATTTATATTTCAAATATGTGTTTATATATATTTCTATCCACTAATGGACAGTCAATTGTGTAAGTGGTAGAGTGGTGGGGGCTGGAAGCCGAATAACCCACGTCCGCGGCGGGGCACGGTTCGAACTTGGCTACGACCCAATTGCCTTTTTATTTTTCTTTAAACCAAACGACGTCGTTTCATATCAAACCTGACACACTTGATATGAGCCTAACTAGTGAAAGTTTATTTTTAAATAAGGAATGACTCTGCGGTCTTAAATGTCAAATGCTTTTCAAATGCACAAAAGTTGTGGGATCTAGTGTTGGTTTGCATATTCCCAATTTCTTTAAATCATTTCTTCCAACTTAATTAATATTTCCCGTCTTTAATAACTTTGCTTAAACATCTGTATTATTTCCAATGTTTTGAAACCCAGACTGTTCATCGAACCAAAAAAATGTCCGGGTCACGGGTTACTGGTTCAACCGTCGGGTGAACCGGAATTGAACCGTGACGTCATAATTACATAATAAATATACTTATTCAAAAATATTAATAAAAATATGTGAAATGTTAAAACTATAAAAAAAAAAAAAAAAAAAAAAAAAAAAAAAAACCTCAAAATTCTAACTTTGATTTTCACTATTTCACACTTTAATATAAGCATAAAGAATTCTTAAATTTTATTCTCTCATTAAAGAAAATTTCCTTTCAGTTTCATATAATACTATAATCAAGATTTTGTTAATCTACTAATCCTTCTTTTGAAATTTGAACAGTCAACTTGACAGTTGACATGTCTTAACATATCATTTCATGAGTTGGCATCTAGAAAAGTGGAAAGCATTAACTACTTGGTCAGACTACCATAAAAAAATTAATTACCTAGGTTAGGTATGATGACCCCATTTGCTAAAGGAGGAGAGAGAGAGAGAGAGAGAGAGAGAGAGAGAAACGGTCAGCTTTTTTTTTTTCAAATGCTAAATACGAACGGTCCGGGTCAGTTGAACCGGCGACGATTTTTAGGATTTTCGGTTCGACCGGACGGGTTGGACGGTTTCCCATTTTTAGGCCGGTTTTTCTTCTAAGGGCGGTTCTCGGTTTGGATCGGCCCGTTTCTAGGACCGGTCGACGGTCCGACCGGTTGAACCGTCCGGTCCGGGCTGGGTTTCAAAACCTTGATTATTTCTATCTTTCGCTATTATTAAATCCAAAAAGTTTATCTCACAAAAATTTAGCTTTTATTTATTTTTCTTCCTTTTCTTACTAGTACTTAGTAAATTTATTTTGCACTGTTAAAATCTTTACCGTAAACTACTTTAAAAAAATAGCTTTTAATTAAGTTTATTGCAAAAATATAAAAATTAGTAGTTTAGTAAAACTCCACAAAAAAATCTATCATCTTTTATTTTCTTTTTAGTGATATAATAGTTATTGCCTATCTTTCTTTTCCGTTCCCTGTGGGTTTGACCTGGACTTCTAGAACTTTATTACTTGTACGATCACCTACACTTTGGTGTGATAAGAAAATGCATCAATAGGATGTCGTACAAATTTGAGAATAAGGAAAATATTTAAGTATTTTCTAACATAGATGACGTCACGACCCATCTTGCTACGGCAGAAATAGGACACGTGACACGCCACCAAGGCTCACCAATTCAATTAAAGTTTATACTAGCGGAATAACACAAGTGAAACTGAAAAAATCTCTTTAAAGCTAAGTTCATTTGGAAACCATTGGACCGTACAAATTTGAGCAAAACAAAGTTTTCCCATTTAAACACTTAAAGGAAACATTCCATTTTGAAATCAGCAATCCAGTCGACTGGACTCTGTCCGATCGACTGTTGTATAAAAATCTCAGTCGACTTGCTCTTGTCTGGCCGACTGGACTTAGATCCTCCAGTAGCTCCCATATTGAAACACAAACCAGTCGACTGTTTTCTTGACCCAGTCGATTATTTTCTGAAACTAAACGAAAACATTTTGCCTAAACAATGAATTCAGTCAACTATTCTCTTGATCCAGTCGACCTTTTTTGAATTACAGAGCATTCTATAGGATTCTATTTTTAAGGTTACCCGAACTCATTCCACAACGATACTAGATGTATTATAACATGTTCAAAACATAATTACAAGCGTTTTACTATAGTTTACAATACTATAGATCCATTTTGCGAATTTCAAGTTAAAGCATATGTCTAGTTCTCAAAACCCATATTATATCATTGGAATGGAAAACAAAAATATGTACAAGGGTGATCTAGTCATCCCATCAGTTTCACTCTTCTCGCTTCTTCTTTCCTTTATTTTTTTCACATGCAATGGAGTAAATCTCCACTACTCAGCTACATATTGAGTGCACAATTCTAAACATATACATATATGACAATTCATGCTTTAAATGTCAAAACACGTCAAAAATAGTCTCTAGGGTGAGTGGTGCGCATTCATCTGGTAAATGAAATTAATGTCGTGGAAGGCCTTCTCCCAACCACGCATTCAAGTGCCCTGGCAGGGTCTTCTCCCAAACCATGCATTGTGCCCTGGCAGGGCCTTCTCCCAAACCATGCATTGTAGCCATCGCTACCAAATCCTCAAACATCGAGGAGCTTACCCCCGGATGAACTTGTACCAAACTCCCATTTGACCCACATAGACACTTGGCATGCTCATATAAACACAACATGCTTTTTATATATTTTCACGTGCAAAATTAACGTGCCTAATTAATACATGAATTTCGCTCGGATCCAAAAGATCAAATCGGATATTTAAAACATGGAAATTTCCTATAAACATAGGTATATAATTCATACCTCGTGCTACACTCTTATAACTTTAAGGAAAGCTTAAGAACACCGATTCTACGTCGGATCTCCGATTACAAGTGATTCATGTAAGTATTTACATGTTTTCCCCAAATTTTTTAAAATTAGATTTTTATAAAACTTAGCCAAACAAGGCCTAATAGATATGAAAATGAAGCTCTTACCTCAAGGAATCTGAACATGAAATTTTGAAGAAAACAAATGGGCAGAAGGTCGTCAATTGGCGCCGTGAAATCTGAAGCTTCCAAAATCCCCTTTTCTCCCCAAAGCTCTAAAAGTTGTTTTAAAGATATTTTGACAAATATCTTGAGCTTTTATATTTATTGGCACAAGTTTCTCAAAATTGCGTTTAACTTCCCATGAGTTCTCTAATCTTCCCATTTTCTCTCCAAACGTCTTAAACGTCTAAGTTATCACATTCCAAGTGAAAATCTCTAATTCATAAAAGTTTCTGTCTAAGTTCTGTTTGGGTCTGTAATTACGGTCTGAAAACTATTTCCGTGAAATTTCTAGATAACCTACCTTTTAAGTAACGTATCACTTACGTTAATACCACAACGCTCAAAATGATCTTAACCAAGATCAAAATCATCAGAAAGCACACAAAACATGTATATTCCACTATTCACATATACCATAACGATATCAAATAACATTTAAGTCATATAAATGCTATTTAAATCATATCAATTCCTCTTGAATCACCAACTCCCCGTGACCTTGATTGACACTCATTGTTGACCCACAGTCAACCTCATCTCAATTATTAACCAACATTAATAATTTCCAGAAATCACAGATGCATTTAAAATAATTGAATTTTCCAAGACGAGTGTGATAATTGAATAGTAAATACACTAGAATTCCTAAACATCTTATGTATATATGTCCCTCCCAGAAATTAGCTATCACGACCCATCCCGCTACGCGTGGAAATAGGACACGTGGCACGCCATCAAGGCTTATCCAGTTCCATTAAAAGTCAAATAGCAGCAGAAAACATTATTAAAATCCATTAAAATCAGAGTTTTAAAAAGTTTTGTTCAATTGAAACCTGTCCCAAAGGAACACAGTTTTGAAAACAAAGGTTCAGTCGACTGTGCTAGGGTCCAGTTAACTGTGCCTGGCAGAAACCAAAACCCACATTTCTCATCAGGGGTTCAGTCGACTGATCAGGGAACCCAGTCGATTGCATTGATCACTATTTGGATCAGTAGCTAAAATCTACAGTGGTCCAGTCGACTGAAGGATGGTCTAGTCGACTGATCTTGACACTATTCACTTTCAGTGTCTAAACCCCACGGGATCCAGTCGACTGATCCAAGGTCCAGTCGACTGCTCCCCTGCTGGGCAGCCCTGTGTGAAAAATTACAACTCATGCTTTTTCACCTAAATAACAACTACAACTACCACTGAATTACAACATTTTAAAACACAACTACAGGAGTTCAATTCAAGATTTCCATACTACGGAACTAATCCATGATCCTATTACAACGTTTTACAATTTGTCAGTCCTTATACAAGTCTAGGATTTAAAACAAAAACATATACAATTGTGGTTCCCCGGCGTTCATCGGCCTCACTCATCACGCTTCTTCTTGTCTTTCTTCTTACCTGCAATGGAGTAAATCTCCACTGCTCAGCTATATGCCGAGTGCACAAGTCTAACATATGCAATATATAACAAAACATGTTTTAATCTCATAAATCATATCAATAGTCTCTAGGGAGAAAAATACGCCTTCATCCGGTAGCGGCAAGTCCAAGCCTTAAACCGCGATGTCAATGGCTAGTCCAAGCCTACAACCATTACATCCCCACAAGTGCCCTGGCAAGTCTAAGCCTTAAACCATGCACAGTAGCCTTCGCTACTAAAATTCTCAAACAACGAGAAGCTTACTCTGGCATGAATTTGTATAAGACCCCCCTTTGACCCACATAGACAACTCAACGTGCTCGCATAAATTTAGACATGCTTTTCACAATTTAGCGCGTGCATAATTAATAGGCCTACAATTAACACATGGATTTTGTCCGGATCTCAATTTCGTCGTCGAAATATAAAACATGTATTTCTCTATATTTCACAAGTTAGAACTTCATACCTCGTGCGATTTCCCCCAAACTTTGAAGGATCAACTAGGAGGCTAATTAATCGTCGGATTTTGAATTTGAGACGATTCCTACAAGTTTTACTGGGTTTTTCCCAAAAGTCTAGAATTAAGATTTTTACAAAAATTGGCCAAACACGGCCTAAGTAGTATCAAAAAGTAGATCTTACCTTCACGAGTTCATATGTTGAATTTGGTGAAAACTGACGGACGAACGGTCGCCGATCGTCGTCGCAAAGCCTGTGGCAACAATCTCCCTTCTCTCTCCTCTCTCTCTAGATATTTTTTTTCAACTTTTGGAGAATGAAATCTTATCCTCCACTATTTATAAAAAAACTTTCTAGGAATTACGTTTACCACCCCGCGAGTTCTTAAAATTTCTAGTTAACTTGTGAAATGTCGCACACGTCCATTTTATCACTTTACGAGTGAAAATTATAAGTTCAAAAGTTTTCGACTAAGTCTCGTTTGGATCCAAAAATAACGTCCAAAAACTAAATTATGTGGAATCTCTACACCACCTACCCTTTCTATTTAACGTGTCACTCACGTTCTCACCACAGTTCTCAAAACGATATATAACAATATTGAGATTACCAGAAACTATACTACACAGGTATAATTCACTATTCACAAAATACCAGATAAGTCAAATAACATTTAAATCATATAAATGTCATTTACTCGTGCCAATGAAATCTCATTTACCAATTCCTCGTGTCCTTACTGACACCTCACCGTTGACTACAGTCAACCACTTATCCTCATTTATCATATATAAATGATAATTCATAAAATTTCATATCATTCATGACAAAACTATGAAATTCTGAAACGGGCATGACATTAGCCACATAATATGGCTCGGATACCAAGACGCTTTGATTGAGGTTGAGTCTGTAAAGCTAAAATCAATAGAGAAAAACGAATCTTGATATTTTATCTGGATTCTGAACGTGGCTTTTAGCCCATGGTTTTGTTTTTAATCAGTATTGGTATGACTTGTACCGCAATTTTGTGGACAACTGTATTTCTTTAAACCTTTCATTTTCTATAAAAAGGCATCTCTGACCGACTCCACTGTCTGGTCTATTTAAGGGAATGCTGACCGTTATGCTTAGCATAACTTTCTTTCCGCTTCCTCTTTGTGTATCCAACTCCTAGCACAATAAAAGTCTACTTTCGTTCCGTAAATTTTTCTTGAAGTCGTTTATTTTGACAAAAGTCGCAAGCTAAACTTGTGTTGGATTATTTTAATAAAAATATATAATATTTAATTGTCTAAAGTTAATGTGTTGTAAATATCATTTTGTGTAACTTTCAAATGCTTTATGACCAAACGGCCAAAAGCAACCAACGGATACAATATTGTTTATTGCACTATAGAGGTTACAAAATCCTTTTGATTTTAGTGGTTAAATGAAAAAAGTAAGACATAATCCCTATATATCTATACGTATGTATATACAGAAAAAGATATATGAAACACTTGTTGGTTCATGACTTTTTTCTTGATACTCCGAGATTTTTTCCAGCAACTTTATAGATATATAAAAACATTTTATTCTTTGACCTTGAGTATTGTTTGGGTAAAGAAGGCACTAGAGGGCAAGCTTCTTGCCTTATCAAGTTGTGCAGACTTGATAGGCGTACGGCAAGGGTGGCCGGGCTGTTGTATCCCGGAGACGGCGTGCTATTTCTTACTGCACCGGGCAATACCCGTAGAGGGCGCGTATCATCTCAAGAGAGCTTTGCACCTCATCTCGGTCACCTTCTTATTGGTTTAAAAGCAATGCTGGAATTGTTGGTGATGTTTTTCTATTACGGTAGATTCTTTGAAGTCTATTTCTATATTATTCTCCAACAACTTGCTACTTGCTACTTCTTGAAGTTAACTTTTCAAAAAATATTTTGAAGATTGTTGCAAGTTGATGGGTGTAGAAGAGAAGTTGAAATGTTGATATTATATGGGTGTGGAATATAGGACCGCCCATTTAATGGGTTTGCCAAAAAAATTTCTTTTGAAGATTGTTACACTTTACTATTTGGCAGTTTATTACTGGCTGGGACAACCATATGTCATATGGTCCAGGGCTATAGAAAAATTTCTCAGTTCTGAGCCTCAGCTTGGGAAGATTAGACTGATGGAGACTCTATATAGGAAAGTCAAAATCCACATCACTTTGTCGTATTTTACATGCCTATATATATATACGGCGAGGCTCTTAAGTGAATAAGGTAAAGTGAACATACCCAGTGAACGTTGTTTTTTGCCTAAAAAAATCCCAATCCCCCGCTGATTTTTTTAGGTAAAAAACAGCGTTCACTCTATCCTGTTCACTTAAGAGCCTGACTATCACGCCTCGCGTAGTAAAAATAGAGAAAATAAATTCCTTTTTGGACCCGTAGGCCATGATAGTTGAAAGTCACCACATTGTCCATAACCCAAGTCTAATCATCAAAGTAATGATTCAAACTACGCATTGGAAAGTTCTAAGGTCGATATATAAAAATCAGAGTTTACTACTAAAATATTACAAAATCCATAAGTGTTTGTAGAAACATAAATAGAGCATTACGACAACATAAGACGATTATCAACGTAACTATTACAGAGTCTCAAACAACATAAGCATAAACTATCTACGACGAAGCTTTAGGTCTTTAGCTCGCATAGTAGTCAGTACCAGCATAGCCTCCGTCATCGTAGGCTTCATCCTCGTAGCCCCTATACATGTTTGCATCTCCTTACTAATAACCCTAGCCAGCTAGACGTCGAATATCCAGCGGCATAAACACCGTCAGCTATGAAAGCCGAGTAAATGCAAATACTAACAGAGTATCTGTAGATATGTAGTGTACATAAACAACAGACCATCTCATTGTTCGCATGGATGTATGCACCAACTCAAAATAGAACACAACAGACGTCATCCCAACCAGTCCCAATACATAACAAAGACTCTTGGGTCCACATTAATCAGACACGTAGTCCCATACCTACGGTCTGTCAAATTCCGATATACAGCCCTAACGTTCCGTCCAACCTGCCCTGATATTTTACGGCCAACACGCCTTAATATAATACGGCACGCAGCCCTGATATACTACAGCACTCAGTTCTGCTGTACCACAATACTCAGCTCTATCATACCACAGCACTCAGCTCCACAATACTATAGTTGTCACGACCCATCCCGCTACTCGCAGAAATAGGATATGTGGCACGCCATCAAGGCTCATGCAATTCCCTTAAAGTAAAATAGCAGCAGAAATATAAGTAACTTCATTTAAAATCAGAGACTTAGAAAAAAAAAGTTTTGCCTAATTGAAACACTACCAAAAGGATCCTTTTTGAATAACAGAGGTCCAGTCGACTATATCGGGAGTCCAGTTGACTGAAGGTCTAAAGCAGAAAGTAAGAAAAGTTCAACAGCCCTGTCCAGTCGACTGTGTCGGGGACAGTCGACTAGGGCCTCAATTTCTCAGTCGATTGACCCTGTCGAATCGACTGAACACTGTGCATGCAGAACGTCATGTTTTCGTGCAGAAACCAGTCGATTGATCCCCTAAAAACTGAAGGAAAAGTTTCTATAACACATGGTCCAGTCGACTGGGTCAAAGACTCAGTCGACTGATCTCCCTCAAATCTGCAGCAACTCAAAGCCAAGTTTTTCCAAACAAACACCAACATTAACTCACTATATTATAGCGATTCAAAACATAATTACAAGAGTTCTACTGGGGTTACAATACTACAAATCCTTCCTAAGATTCAGTTATGACATATTATGAATTTAAAGTTCTTATAACATTATTGGAAGGAAATAAAAACATAAACAAGCATATGCCCCGTCATCATTTCGACCTCACTCTTCAAGCTTCTTCTTTCCCTTTTTCTTTTCACCTGCAATGAAGGAAGTCTCCACTGCTCAGCTATATGCTGAGTGTACAATTCTAAACAAATGCGTATGGGCAATTCATGCTTTAAACATCTAAATCACATAATTTAGTCTCTAGGGAGAGAGATACACATTCACCTTGTATATTAGCAAGTCTTAAATCTTAAACCGCGATGCCAATGGTTAGCTAAGGATCACTCAACCATTGCATTCAACTGCTGTGGTTGGATACTTCCCACACTAAGCAAGTAGTCGTCACTACTACAAACTCTTAAACATTAAGAGGCGTGCACCGGCATGAAATTATACTAAACTCCCATTTGACCCACATAGACATTTAGCATACTCACATAATCATATCACCATGCTTTTCAATACGTACTAGCTAAAATTAACGGGCCTACTTTAACACATGAATTTTGCCCAAATCATAATTCATACAAAATATCTAAAACATCCAAAATTGTCTATATTGCAAAGGTTCGGAACTCATACCTTAAGCTATAGCTCTATAACTTCAGGATAAGTACTAGGAGACCAATTAATCGTCGGATCTTCGATCTCAAGTGATTCCTACAAGTATACACATGTTTTTTTTTTCCAAATTTCTAAAATTAGCTTTTCGGTAAAACTTTGCCAAACGAGGCCTAAGAGATATCAAAATGAAGCTCTTACCTCGAGGAGTCCAAATATGAAATTTGGTGAAAAATTAATGGACGAACGGTCGCCGTTTGTCGTTGGGAAGATTGTGGCACTAAATCCCCTTTCTCTCTCTTCTCTGTAGATATTTTGGAAGTTTGGAAAATTATGAAAAATCTCATCCACCACTATTTATAAGCATGACTCTCTGGAATTACGTTAACTCCCCACGAGTTCTCAAAACTTCTAATTTATTCCTGAAACGTCTTACACATCCATTTTATAACTTAACGAGTTAAAACTAAAATTTATAAAAGTTTTCGACTAAGTTCCGTTTGGGTCCAAAAATCACATTCTGAAACTAATTTCGTGGAATCTCTAGACCACCTTCTTTTTATGCAATGTATCACTCACATTCTTACCACAATATTCACAATGGTCTAAAACCAGATCAAAACTACCAAAATTTATACTACAAATGTATAATTATTATTCATGAAAATCAGGTAAAGTCAAATAACATTTAAAATCATATAAATGTCATTTTCTCATGCCAATGCATTATGACTTTACTGATTACCGTGCCCTCGACTGACACACCACGTTGACCACGTCAACTCCATTCTGCATTACCAAATAACATTGGTAATTTACGAAATTCAAATATACATTTTAAAATAATGATTTTCTGGGACGGGCACGACAACTCTCCCCTCCAAAAAGGACGTTTGTCCCCAAACTTATACCTCATACGTTAAACAGGTGTAGATACTCATTCCTCATCTCTTACTCGTTCCCCCACGTAGCTTCCTCAACTAAATGACTACGCTACAATACCTTTACCATTGAAATCGTCTTCGTTCTCAACACTTGCTCCTTCCGATCCAAAATCTCCACATGATGCTCTATTTAGGTTAAGCCCTCTTAGATTTGAAACGGTTCAGGTAGTATGATTTTGCTCGTATCTGGCATACACAGTCTCAACATCGACACATGAAATACATTGTGCACAAATGCCAACTCCGCTGACAATGCTAGTCAATAAGCCACTGGTCCTACCCTCTCTAGGTTCTCAAATGGCCCTACAAATCTCGAGTTCAACTTCCCTCGCTTTCCAAATCAGACAATACCTTTTGAAGTTGACACTCTCAAGTACATAAAGTCTCCTACTTCGAATGTCATCGGTCGTCATTTAGAGTCCACATAGCTCTTATAACGACTCTGAGCTACCTTAAGTCACTCCTGGGTTAACTTCAACTTCTCAGTAGTCAACTGTATTATCTTTGGTCCTATCAACCTTATTTCACTGACTTTGGTCCAACAAATCGGCGATCGACACTTACGCCCATATAATGCTTCATAAGGTGCCATTCCAATACTTGATTGGAACCCGTTGTTATACGCAAACTCAATTAACAGTAAGTGTTTCTCCCAATCGTTTTCAAAGTCTAGAACATCCAATCAAAGCATATCTTCGAAGGTTTGAATCATTTGTTCTAACTGTCCATCCATCTAAGGATGAAATGCAGTACTAAAACTCAGCTTCGTACCCATAGCTTTTTACAAACTTCCCCAAAACCTCAACGTAAAACTACTATCACAATTCGATGTGATCACAGTTGGAACTCTGTGTAGTCTCACAATCTCTTTTATATATAATTCGGCTAACTTGGATGGTTTAGTAGTCTTGATCGGTAGAAAGTGAGCTGATTTTGTCAATCTATCAACTATAACCCAAATTTTGTCATTCTTATTAGGCGATTGTGGAAATCCATAAACAAAATCCATCGTGATCTC
This sequence comes from Hydrangea macrophylla, assembly GCA_033977485.1. Classification (NCBI taxonomy): domain Eukaryota; kingdom Viridiplantae; phylum Streptophyta; class Magnoliopsida; order Cornales; family Hydrangeaceae; genus Hydrangea; species Hydrangea macrophylla. Next base: position 20,088,972 of record CM066997.1, read on the forward strand.
ATCCCATTGCCACTTTGATATAGGTAACGGTTGTAGTAGTCCTGTAGGTACTTGTCTTTTTGCTTTAACCTGTTGACATGCCAAACATTCGGACACAAACTTGGAAACTTCCCTCTTCATACCTCTCCACCAAAAATTTTCTTGCAAGTTTCAGTACATCTTGTTACTCCTCGGATGAACTGAATATCAAGTACTATGTGCTTCCTCTAGGATTCACTCCTTCAAGTCTTTCACTTTTGGTACACATAACCGATTCCCAAGCTTCAGAGTTCCTTTTTCCAATATAAAATCGGATCGCTTTTCCAAAGGTATTTCATCTATCATTTTACACAAGTAGTGGTCGTTGAATTGTTCCGTCTTGACTACATCAATAATATTCGAGTGAGTTATGATTGCCATCATCAAACCACCATTCGTCTTTGGAATCACATCTAGTTCCAAACGTTCCATTTCTTTGATTAATTTCTTTTGCTTGGTTAGCTCATCGGCTAAGTTCTTTATCGTCTTCTGGCTTAACGCATCGGCTACTACATTAGCCTTTCCCGGTTGATACTCAATCGAAAGATCGTAATCTTTCATCAACTCTAACCACCTTCTCTATCTCATATTTAAATCTCTTTGCGTGAATAGGTATTTCAAACTCTTGTGGTCCGTAAAGATCTCACATTTCTCCCCGTACAAGTAATGTCTTCAAATCTTCAAGGCATGGATTATCGCGGCCAATTCAAGATCATGAGTCGGATAATTAACCTCGTGTGTCTTTAGCTGTCTTGAAGCATAGGCAATCACCTTGCCACCTTGCATAAGTACACATCCTAAACCCTGATGCAACACATCACGATAGATCACAAATCCTTTGGTTTTGAATGATATCGTTAAGATAGGTGCTCTTGTCAATTGTGACTTCAACTCTTGAAAACTGTCTTCACACTCTTGACTCCATTCAAAAGTAATACCCTTTCTCATCAACTTTGTCTTAGGTAGTAAAATCTTCAAGAAATTTTCAATAAAACGGCGGTAGTATCCTGCTAATCCCAAGTTGGATTTCTGATACGGATGTCGGTCTTTGCCAATTAGATACTGTTTCTATTTTGTAAAGATCAACTGATACCCCATTCTTGTCAATCATGTGACCAAGAAAAGCAATGCTAGACAACAAAAATTCGCATTTCTTGAATTTACCAAACAGTTGCTTATCTCGCAATCTCTGAAGTATAAGTCTCAAATGCTTCTCGTGCTCTGCCTCACTCGGTGAATAGATAAGGATATCATCGATGAACAATATCACAAAATCATCCAAGTAGTCCTTGAGACTCGGTTCATAAGATCCATGAACGCAACTAGTGCATTTGTAACTCTAAATGGCATTACTAGAAACTCGTAATGTCCGTAGCGTGTTCTGAAAGCTGTCTTCTCTACATCTTCCGCTTTTACTTTCAACTAATGATAGCCCGATCTCAAATCTATCTTTGAAAACACTTGTGCTCCACGAAGTTGATCGAATAAGTCATCAATTCTCTACAACGGATACTTGTTTTTGATTGTTAACTTGTTTAGTTCCTTGTAGTCAACACACATTCTCATTGAACCATCCTTCTTCTTTACAAACAACACTAGAGCTGCCCACGGTGATATGCTAGGTCAAATGAAACCTTTGTCAAGTAACTCTTGCAATTGAACTTTGAATTCTTTCAATTCCATGGGTGCCATTCTATATGGTGCTTTCGATACGGGTCTCGAGTCTGGCATTATCTCAATGGTGAACTCAATCTCCCTCTCAATAAGAACATCTGGTAGGTCATCAGGAAACACATTTGGGTATTCTCATACGATTGGAATATCTTCTACTTTTAATTCGGTTGCCGAAATATCAGTTATTGAACATAGAAATCCCTGACATCCCTTTCTCAATAACTTATCCGCTCAGATAGCTGAAATCAAATACAGTGGCGGTATAACCCCACTCCCTTGAAAGAAAAGCTTCAATGTACCGGTGATAAAAAATTAACTTCCTTCCATGTATAATCTATTGTGTCTTGGTTAAGGGCTAACCAATCCATCCCTAGTATGACATTGAAGTGGTTCATCACAATCGGTATACGATCTATAGTGATCAACTACTCACCTAGTTGGATCTCACAGTTCTTATATATTGTAGATGTCACTTTTGGCTTACTAAGGGGTACAACAACAAATAATTCATATCCTAACGGTGCTGATCTAACATTCAAATGTTCAACAAAATCATGCGATACAAATGAATACGCAGATCCTAAGTCAACAAGTATGCATGCTAAGTGCGAACACACAAGCACCATACCTGAGACCACTGTCTCCGAAGCAGCTATATCTCCTGGTTTCATCTGAAATGACCTTCATTGACGTTGCTCCATCCTTTGTCTCCCATCATTGTCTGTCTAGGCTTCGAACCACTGGAATCCATAGAACTAGTTCCTTGCTGTGGACTCTTGCTCGAGCACTCCTTTGATTGATGTCCAAACATTCCACAGTTGTAACATTTATCCCTCATATCAAGTGTAGTACTTACACTGTACATCCCTTGGTCTTGTCCTGGAAGTTGGTCTTGAAACATCGACCTGTGTGTGGTCGGTTGCAAAGTGGACATAACGGTATGTTACCTGCCGGCTTTCTGAACCCACTGAAACTAGAATTAGAGCCCTTTGCAAACGGCCTCTTGAAAGATTCACCATATATCCCGTCATTACCCTCGTGGTTCCTCTTCCCTTATTGACCTTGCTGATTTTGTCTCGATCTCTCCATTCCACTTTCGGCCACAAGTGCCATTTGTTGTACTGCGGCAATAGTCTAATGTTCATGGGTTTCCACCCTCAGGCGGATATTATCTCCTAACCCATCCTCGTACTTTCTTGCTCTGTCTTCCTCTGTCAACACAGCCCCTTTCCAAATCTTAACAAAGCATTGTACTTCAAAGAGTACTCCGTTATAGTCATATCCCCTTGTCGAAGATTATCAAATTCTCTCTTCTTCGCATTAAGAGCAGCCCTCGGAAAGAATCGGCGATTAAACTCTGCTTTAAATCCCTCCCAAGTTATCAGTGCTCCCTGATCTAGGACGTTCATCCACCAATTTTGGGCCTCACCTCTTAGTATATCACAAGCATTCTCAATCTTCTCCCTATCACTCATCGGAATAGATTGAAAAATTCTCTCCATATCCATAATCCAGTGCTTTGCGTGTCACGCCCTGAAAATTCACTTATAAAATAATATAAATAACTGCATTAAATTTGTAAATTGTCAAGTGTATTTTAAAACAACAAAAATAATTACACTTGAGTGCCCAAAATTACAATTAAATTCATTTATACAACTAGGACCCAAATAATTCAAACCCACATGGTACTCTAATGCATTCCAATTTGTCTGCTACCAGTGGTACCTGCATCTAAAATAACGCACGGGGAAGTATACAATATGACAGGAATAATAAAGGCTCAAAAGTACAATGAACAACCACAATGTCATAAGAATTGCTAGGATCAACAGAATAGACCAATAACACAACCCACCCGTTTACACAATTTACCCGCTCACCCACAAGAGCATCATACTAGGTTCCTCTTGGTAACATAGCAATAAGAGACACCAACCTCACCTCACCCGTCACCATTTCTCGGTCCCTGAGGCCTGTTGGATCTTGGTAGGTGCTCATTGCTCATGTACCCTTCAATTCCATAGCATTTAACCAAATTAATATTTTAATAACATTTATCAAAAAGACATAGAATCCAATAGAAAGACAACATAATCAAAGATAGTACAAATAGGGATGACAAGAAAATACTCCAGAGATTTAAGAGCATATTGTACACAATCCCGTACTTTAAAAATAATGTTGAGCAATTTCCAAACTCTTCCTCTTTTCTACTTCTTTTATTTCTCTTTCTTTCTATATCTATGTATATGTATCTGACTATATATCCACGTGTGTGTGTATATAGCCGAGAGGGAGAGAAATGGCATGGAGCAGAGAGAGCAATGAGAGATAGTAGGGTTTATGTGTGTGATTTTGTGTTGGCGATGGGTGGTATATATAGGAACTAGTATACTTGGAAGCCACAACACACACTCACAACATACATACACACACACACACATACACACACGCGCACAACACATATGCACACACTGTGCACATTTTCTTTGGACCTAAGTTGCCCCTAGAAATTATCCTGTATGGTCACTCACACCACCACGCACACACACATGTATTTTAACACAGTTAAAAAAAATAATCTAAAATTGGTATATTTTCAATTAAAAATGCGAAAATTAAATACGGGGTACTACACTGCGAGCGTCATGTCAGAAAAGTCCCATGGAACTCTGTCGACTTTTCCTTGCAAATTGTTCAGACACGGATCTTACACCCCTGTTCTCAGGTACTAGCACCACAGCGATTGGTGCTGGTTCAAATGGAGGTGTTGGAGACAATCACTCAGCTATATTTCGTATCATATCTCCCATGTTCCCAATCATTTCAGTCATTTGATTCATTCGGCGAGTATGTGGCGATAGATCTCGATCATCGTCACTCATGATTACAATCCTGTAATCCTCAATGCATAAATACTATGCTTGTATGATAATCAACAATATTTATAACATGTATTTACAGCAACATACATATGCACCAAACATCTCTATAATGTATGAATGCATTAACATGTGTCAATTCACTCAACACTCCACTCGTCGTCGAACGTTCCTAAAGTTTTATTACCTATAGTTCTGATACCAATAAATGCCACGACCCATCCCGCTACTCGCAGAAATAGGATATGTGGCACGCCATCAAGGCTCATGCAATTCCCTTAAAGTAAAATAGCAGCAGAAATATAAGGAACTTCATTTAAAATCAGAGACTTAGAAAGAAAACTTTTGCCTAATTGAAACACTACCAAAAGGATCCTTTTTGAATAACAGAGGTCCAGTCGACTATATTGGGAGTCCAGTCGACTAAAGTTCTGAAGCAGAAAGTAAGAAAAGTTCAACAGCCCTGTCCAGTCGACTGTGTCGGGGACCCAGTCGACTGGGGTCTCAATTTCTCAGTCGACTGACCCTTGTTCAATCGACTGAACACTGTGCATGCAGAACATCATGTTTTCGTGCAGAAACCAGTCGATTGATCCCCTAAAAACTGAAGGAAAAGTTTCTATAACATAGGGTCCAGTCGACTGGGTCAAAGACTCAGTTGACTGATCTCCCACAAATCTGCAGCAACTCAAAGCCAAGTTCTTCCAAACAAACACCAACATTAACTCACTATATTATAGCGATTCAAAACATAATTATAAGAGTTCTACTGTGGTTACAATACTACAAATCCTTGCCAAGATTCAGTTATGACATATTATGAATTTAAAGTTCTTATAACATTATTGGAAGGAAATAAAAATATAAACAAGCATATGCCCCGTCATCATCTCGGCCTCACTCTTCACGCTTCTTCTTTCCCTTTTTCTTTTCACCTGCAATGGAGGAAGTCTCCACTGCTCAGCTATATGCTGAGTGTACAATTCTAAACAAGTACATATGGGCAATTCATGCTTTAAACATCTAAATCACATAATTTAGTCTCTGGGGAGAGAGATATGCATTCACCTTGGATATTAGCAAGTCTTAAGTCTTAAACTGCGATGCCAATGGTTAGCCAAGGATCACTCAACCATTGCATCCAACTGTTCTGGCTGGCCACTTCCCACACCAATCAAGTAGTCGTCACTACTATAAACTCTCAAACATCGACAGGTGTGTACCGGCATGAAATTATACCAAACTCTCCTTTGACCCATATAGACATTTAGAATACTCACAAAATCATATCACCGTGCTTTTCAATACGTACTCGCTAAAATTAATGGGCCTACTTTAAAACATGAATTTTTCCCAAATCACAATTCATACAAAATATCTAAAACATCCAAAATTGTCTATATTGCAAAGGTTCGGAATTCATACCGTTAAGCTATAGATCTATAACTTCAGGAGAAGTACTAGGAGACCAATTAATCATCGGATCTTCGATCTCAAGTGATTCCTACAAGTATACACATGTTTTTTTTTCCAAATTTCTAAAATTAGCTTTTCGGTAAAACTTTGCCAAACGAGGCCTAAGAGATATCAAAATGAAGCTCTTACCTCGAGGAGTCCAAATATGAAATTTGGTGAAAAACTAATGGACGAACGGTCGCCGTTTGTCGTTGGGAAGATCGTGGCACTAAATCCCCTTTCTCTCTCTTCTCTCTAAATATTTTGGAAGTTTGGAAAATTATGAAAAATCTCATCCACCTCTATTTATAAGCATGACTCTCAGGAATTACGTTAACTCCCCACGAGTTCTCAAAACTTCTAATTTACTCCTGAAACGTCATACACATCCATTTTATAACTTAACGAGTTAAAACTAAAATTTATAAAAGTTTTCGACTAAGTTCCGTTTGGGTCCAAAAATCACATTCTGAAACTAATTTCGTGGAATCTCTAGACCACCTACTTTTTATGCAATGTATCACTCACGTTCTTACCACAGTATTCACAATGGTTTAAAACCATATCAAAACTACTAGAATTTATACTACAAATGTATAATTACTATTTATGAAAATCAGGTAAAGTCAAATAACATTTAAAATCATATAAATGTCATTTTCTCATGCCAATGCATTATGACTTTACTGATTACCGTGCCCTCAATTGACACACCACCGTAGACCACATCAACTCCATTCCCCATTACCAAATAACATTGGTAATTTACGAAATTCGAATATACATTTTAAAATAATGATTTTCTGGGACGGGCGTGACAATAGCACTCAGCAATACCATAGCACTTAGCAATATCACAACACTTAGCAATACCACAGTACTTAGGAATATCACAACATTTAGCAAAACCACAACACTTAGCTCTCACCACATCACTCATCAATATCACAACACTTAGCAATACTACAGCACTCAGCAACACCATCGCACTCATCAATATCACCGCACTCAGCTTCGCAATACTATTACAGCACGCAGCCCCGATATGCTACTACAACACGCAGCCCCAATATGCTACGGATGTGTGTATATATATATATGAGTATGTATATATAGAACGTTATATATCTCTCTCTAACTCTCCCAGTTTCCAAACCCCCCCATACACACAAAACAACATATATATAGCGAGGGGAAGGGTGCAGGTGGCAAAGCACATAAACTGAAAATATTAAGTTCGATTGATCGAGCCATTTTTGATCGATTAAGTACAGGTCGGTCATGGTTCGATCGATTGAAGCATGTTCAATCACTTGAGAAAGGGGACACATCATAAATTCAGGTCGGCAGAGTTTCAAGCGATCGAAGTAGGTTCGATCGATTGAAGAAATATAAGTTCGATCGATTGAAGGAAGTTCGATCGATTGAAACTGAAATTGCAGGAACTGTAAATATCAACACATTGAATCTTATTACTATCAAAAGCATTATAAAATTACAACGAAAAAACAGGGTATTACACTGACTGTATATATATACACAAGGGGCGTAGCACACACGTCGCGCATGCCCGTCGTTAATGTGGATGAAATTAGTGATATATGCGCACTTTGTGTAAATTGAGGAAAAGTTAGTGATATATGTGGGAGTATTATAATTTGACAATTTAATAAATATTTATTTAATCATTTTTGTCACCGTAAGCACTTCTGCTATCATAAAAGCATAAGCTTTTCCACGAGATTATGGACAATGCCCTTCATTATGAAGGGGACTAATAACACTACATCCCTTATGGGGTTAATAATTAGTCTGTAACATGTTAATGTAAATGTTTTTTTAGTTTTTTGTAATTATTGGTGTGAAGTGTTTCCCTTTTATTGAGTTCTAGCGGTCATGGTTATTGTATTTTTTTTCCTACCCAACTTTACCTATAAATTGAACCTCCATTTATTATGATACAAATTATAACTAAAAGAGCAAAATATAAACATATAATCATGTGTGTACGTGTGTGTGTAATCAAAGTATAAAATTACCATTTAAAAAAAAGGTTGTGCCAAAAGATGACCATTCTGTAAATTTTCTGACAAAAATTAACCTATATGTAAATAATATATAGCTAGCGTTTTTGTTGACTTTTTTTGTAGCTAATTGTAATTATGATTGCAAAAGTTGATTGAGCCTCAAATATTGAAGCCAATGTTGATTGAATCGTCATTATCATATAAATTAAAATTCTAAAGTTGACTTGAATGTAATTATTTGTATGAAATGACAGAATTACCCTCACACAAATCAATATATCCTTTTGATGAGTGTAGAATACATAGAAGGGCAGAATAGTAATTGTGAAGCAAGGAAATAACTAAGAAGGACAAAACAAAGTAACTAATACCCATATTCTATATCACAGCTCGGTCCTACAATAGCAGAACCGAAGCTCGTGGCACGCCACCGAGGCTAGCCCAAATCAATTAAAGTAAATTACAACGGAAAACACAACCGTAGAAACCCACAATTTCAGGCTATAAAAGTTTTGCCCATTGAAAATACTTAAAGAAATACTCCTTTTTAAAACAGGGATTCAGTCAACTGATCAGAGGTCCGGTCGACTGATGCAAACTACAGAGAGCTCAAAATCTCTACATCACGTCCAGTCGACTGTGCCCCCAAGTCCAGTCGATTGGGGTGGAAAATTATCAGTCGACTGAACGGTCCAGTCCACTGAACTCTAGTCCAAGCAGAAAATATCTGGTTCTGGAACACCATCTAGTCGACTGTGTCGGGGGACCCGGTCGACTGTTTTTCATAAAATGATGCAGTGAATTGCTCACAAAAGGCTCCAGTCATTTGTTTTCATTAACCAGTCGATTGGTTTCTTTACAGGAGTATATTTTGCAGAATTCCAAGTTTAAAAGTTTTCTTAATTTATCCAAGGACCAAACATACACTCCAAACTCATTCCAAATTGATCCTAGCTGGATTATAACATTACCAAAACATAATTACAAGAGATTATTACCTATTACAACATCATGAACCCGTTCTACGATTCTAAGTTAAACATAGTTAAAAGTCATGAAATCCTTATTACAACATTTCCATTTCCAAACTACGGAATGGACATACTCAGTCGACTTCCAAAAGAACTCCGAATACCCCGCGTTCACTTTCCCGATTCCTCCCCGACATTAACACTTGAAATGGTTATTTGAATAACCACACATATTTTGACTTATTTAAGCTAACGCTTAGTGAATAAAATAATGATGCACATGAATGATAAACATGCTCGCATTCACATTCTCTACATTTCATACTAGTCTCCGGAGTCTCACGTGCACGTTCCACACTCCTAGTCTGTGACTCCTCGCCAATAAGTCCACGCGATTAGGTAAGACCCACATTTTTTTCTTCAAACGTGTGACCTTACACCTATAACGGCCCTATAAAAGGGCTTGGTACCACGTGCTCCTTTGACCCAAATAGCCACTAAACATGCTCAAATCACATTTCACCGTGCTTTCGACATTATCAAAACACTTCACTGTACAATTGGGCCAACTTAACAATATCGTCACCCAATATGAACTATACAATATACTGTATCTAGATGCGAGATGATCCCGAACCGATTTCATAACCACCATCCATCACCAATCACATTCCACTTCAAACTTTTCGATTCCTTGGGTAGCCTCCTCTATAAAGGCATTCCAGCTTCAGAGGCAGGTGAGCCGGGTCAGGAAGGAGTTTGACTGCTGGGATGGGATCGGATCCTACTCAAAGCACTCCACCACGAATAAGAGTCTTCAGGTTGGATAGGCAGTAGAGATAGGAACTCCTATCTTTAGGGCGGGCTTTCAAGACAGAGATGCACTACTCCATCTGGAAAGGGCTTTCCCTCGGGGGGAAAGAGAAGAACCCCTTATTTAAAGGTAAGGCCAGAAGGGAGTCAAAAAGAAAGAAAAAATCCCTTCCCGGCCGACGGGACTCTACGTCTGGGTCTTCTCCCATCTCAAACTCGGATTAAGAAGAGTGCCCTTGAACTGCAGATCAATCATAATAAACAATACAAGAAATGGATTCTCCTGCCGGCGAGAAAGGCAAAAAGGCCAGGAGATTAAGGATAGTCACTCCACTTCATAGATAGTGCACACAGATTCTTCTTTCATTTTCAATTCCTTTCGGGTCGGAATCTATAAACTAACATATGCTTTTCATACAAAACATGAATATATATCAAGAAATCATTCCAAAACATATAGTTGAATCACTCACCTCCGAATAACACTCTAAGAATACATTCCAAAGAAAACCCGAGTACAAAGATCATGCAAAAGTCCGTCTAGTACAATCCCTATCGATCAAAAGTCCAATTATCAACTTTTTATGAGAATCCTAGAAAATGAGTTTTTGAAAAACTTATCCAAACAAGACTTAATGGATATCAAAACGATGATCTTACCTCAAGGAGTTCAAATATGAAATTTAGAAGAAAACAAATGGACAGAAGTTCATTGATTGTCGTCGTCAAACTCGAAGAATCAAAATATCCCTTTTCTCCCTTTTTGATTTAGGTTTACAAACTTTATATAAAACAATATCTAAGTCACCTCTATCTATATATACGCAACACTTTCAAAAATTGTGTTTACCTTCCCATAAGTTCTCAAAACTCCTAATTATTCTCTAAAACTTCTTACACGCCTAATTCATTACTTCACGAGTGAAAACTAAAAATTATAAAAAAATTTATCTAAGTTCCGTTTGGTTGATAAAACACGATTTCACATGATTTTACGAAATTACTAATTAGCCTACCAATTATGTAGCGTGTTAATTTGTTCTCACCAAGATACTAAAATTAACAACAGTAACCTAAATTCTAAACCAGAAAATAATACAGATTGTGAAATACATAGGTAAATATTTATTTCTAGACAAACATTTAGGGTATTCCACAATGACCGTCTCAATCTCGAAGAGACGTCACAACATCATAACACTCATTCAACACAGTCTCAAAGGGTTCATTTACACAAACACCCAAATCAACTTGTGAACACTCATTCAACACAGTCTCAAAGGGTTCTCTTACACAGACACCCAAATCAACTCGTGAGTCACAAATCACTCACACATGTGCCACAAATGCACAACACATCACATTATCATGCATGACAAAGTAATAAAATGCAATAACTCGCATACGGGTGTTATAATTCTCTCCCCCTTAAAAGAAGTTTGTCCCCAAACTTGTACCTCATGTATCGAAAAGGTGCGGATACTGAGTACGAATCTCATCCTCAATTTCCCATGTCATCTCTTTCGTCGTTTGGTTACGCCCTAACACCTTCACCTTCGATATTACCTTATTTCGTAAGACTTGGTCTTTTCGATCCAAGATCTCTACTAGATACGCACTATACTTCAAATCATTCTGAATCTTATGCGACGTCGGAGTCATCACTTAAACTCTATCTTCCGCCAATCATTTCTATAGCAACGATACATGAAACACGTTATGAACTTGAGCTTACTAACTTGGCAAGTCCAATCAATATGCTATGGGTCCTACTCTCCCAATGATTTCAAAAGGTCCTACATACCTGGGATTGAGTTTCCCATAGTAATCCCCTTTGAAGGTGATGCCTTCAATTAACCCAAATCACCCATATCAAATTCCAATGGTCGTCTACGCTTGTCAGCATAACTCGTTACCTATTCTGAGCTGTCAGTAACCATTGTCGAATTTCCTTTATCTTGTCCGTCGTCTTTTGCACAATTTTAGGCCCTTCAATCATTCTTTCTCTGACTTTTTTCCAACTAATCGGTGAATGACATATACGACCATACAAAGCTTCATAAGGAGCTATTCCAATACTTGACTGAAAACTATTGTTATACGCGAACTTAATTAACAACAAGTGATCTTTCCAATCAGTCTAAAAATCAAGTACACATAAACGAAACATGTCTTCCAAAATCTGGATTTCTCTTTTCGATTAACCATCAGTCTGAGGATGAAAAGTAGTACCGAAATGTAATTTGGTACCCATTACTTCTTGTAAGGCCCTCCAAACCTTTGATGTAAAACTACTATCTCTATTTGAAATATTAGAAACTGGACTACCATGTTGTAGACACCCCATTTTTTTGGTTTTCAGATTTAGGAGACCCATAGCTTGGTGGTTCACAATGATCGAAAAAGACTCAAAAAGGACTCCTAGAAGTTAGTTCTATCTCTCAAAATGTTCAGAATGACCAAAATGCTCCTGAAAGCCCAAACACTCCCAGATTTGGACCGAAAGTTATGGAAACATGCTACATCATAAAAAATACTATAAATGAGTTTTAAATCAAAATCAAATGAAATCGTCAGCTCCCAGAGACCCCCGGAAGTCCCGGAAGTTTCCCGAAAGTCCCCGTTGACCGGTTTGACCTAGGTTTGACCAGGTTGACTAGGGTTTGACCAAAATCATCCAAATTTGCCAAAAAAAATTGAGATCATTCTAGATAATGTGAAAAGTACTAAAACGTGTTTTAAAAGAAAATCGGACGAAAACGTCAGCTCCTGGGATCTCCCAAAGGTTCCCAGAACTTCCTGGAAATCTTAGATTTGACCGATTTGACCTAAAAGAAGACTTTGAAACTGGAGTGCTGTATCATTTTTCAAACATTTTTCATGGATACTAGAGGTCAATAGCTTTCCAATGGTATATCGCACATAATTTTTGGATTTAAAACGAATTTATTATGAATTTTCGAAGGTAAAAAAGGCGATTAAATCGACTTTTATCGTGAATACCGCAAAACTTTTCAAAGTGACCTATCTCCAAACTATTTTTTTTTATGTAAATTAAACTCAATTACCTTTCCAAAAATATATCACAAGCTCAATTTGGATTTCGTACGCATTTTTTGTGAATTTCGAATAAATAGGACCTTTTCGCGAATACCGGAACCTCTGGGGGCCTAAATACAAATTTTTGGGCATCTAAGGAGCAGTGCCGCGGAGGCACTAGGCCACTACTGTGGAGGCACTCAACCCCCACAGAATCCATTTTTATAATTTATTTTGGGAGTCCAAATTGAATAATTGAAAGCCAAAACGACGTAGTTTCTTGTTCACAGATGTTGGGACCAATGGAAACACTATCTAAATCCCAAAACCACCCCAAATTGGCCTATATAAACCCCCCTTTGTTCTTCATTTTAGGGGGGCCAAGTAAAGCTTGGAAAAGTTCTAGAGAGAATGAGAGATATGCTTAGAGTTAGAAGTGAGAAATGGAGCTTCCTCCACTGATTTTCTATAGAAAGTGAGTTCTAATCTTATTTCCTTCCATTACTTCTCTTATACTTCACATCCAAACCCTCCCCAACCACCATTCTTGAGCAATCTTGAGTTAGGAAGCTACTTCATGTCCAAATGTCAATATCTATGAGTGAAACACCAATCTACAAGTCCAAAATCACATTGATTATCATCTATTGATTGTTATTATTTGCTTGTTTATATAAATGTTCATCTCTCCTTACCTCATTTCTTTTTTATTTTTATTAATTTACTTACTAGTTCATCATCATCTAAGTGATGACATGAAGTTTGAGGTGAGTGAATTCTTATAGATAGTAGCTCTTAACCTCAAAAACATGTTTGATAGATGATGATTAAAACCTCAATACTTCCAAAGTATTCTTGGGGTTATGCTCAAATGGAAACAATGTCCTCCAACAATCTTGGAGGTTCTTGATATGAGTTCAATGTTAATATTTCAAGTGGTCATAATCTTCATTTAAATGCTAAAAATGTACTCTCAAAATCTCTATTTCAAACCCCCTCATAAACCCCATTTTTTTGATTTCAAGAAATAAAACCCTATCCTTCTCAAAAATCTTCAAAAACAGTGAGTGACATGAGTTCAAAGATTTCTCTAGAACCCAATACTCAAAGAATTAACATAAGACCACCTAGAAAGTCTTCTTAACTCATTAGAGAACACCCATGATTTTTGATTTCAAGAAATAAAACCCTATCCTTCTCAAAAATCTTCAAAAACAGTGAGTGACATGAGTTCACAGATTTCTCTAGAACCCAATACTCAAAGAATTAACATAAGACCACTTGGAAAGTCTTCCTAACTCATTATAGACCACCCATGATTTTTGGTTTGACTTGGAAACACTTGAAAGGGGTCCATTTGGACCCAAACATTCCTTTCAAACATTCTGCTTTTGCTGTCACAGCAGCTAGGTTGATTTTCAACTTATTTTTCAGAAAACTTTTCCAAAAGGAGTGGTCCCAACTAATTTTTCCCTTAACCTTCAGTGTCTTAGGGAACTTTCTGCATAATATGGGCCTCTCAATGTTTAGTTTTCATTTTATAATAATTTTCAATATTTCAGTCAACAGTACGGACTCTGTTTCTAAGTAACCTCTGTTGTTCATATGATATCTCTCAATCTGTAATAGTTATTGAAGATTGGCCTTTTGATATGTGTTCTAGACACAATAAGTATGATATCCATAAAAAATCATGAACTAAAAACATCTCTAACCCTACTTTTCATTTTTCACAAGATCAACTCACTGTTCTGTCCACTATTCACCGCAAGCATACTTTTACTTTCATTCTTTGATTTGATGCTCACATGCACCCCAAATTAGTTCATATCTTAGGAAGTAATCCATAATGCATTTGTACATATCTTATAATAATTTTCTTCATGCATCCATGCATACTCTAGACTTCTAAGTCACTTTATAAAGTCCATGAACACAAACACACTACAACCTTTGCACATTCTAGGATCATACATTGCATCCATTCAAGATTTGGGGTTTTTATGACTCCTAATCTAAGAAGATGATCGGGAGAGAACTAATCCTAATTATACGCCTTAATTCACATTTGTTAGTACTTTTTATCCTGTTTTTGTGTATTTTTATTTCGTTTTCGAGTTTCTGACAGGATTTGGAAGAAATCAACTAAACCAGGCTAAACAGGATGAAAAAGCACAAGGAAAGAAGCTGAAAAATCCACCTCGCGCGCGCGACCCGCTCGCGCGAGAATCCAAAGTTCGCTCGCGCGACCTGCCAAATGACGTGCTCGCGCGGCCCGCGCGCTCGATCCGTACAAAAAGCAAAGATACGTATTTCAGTATACTGGAGACTCCTGTGCAAATGAAACTGCTGAATGATGTCCAGACTGTAAAATATATCAGTTTCAGTTCATTTTGGATTAGGAAAGCTTCCAAAGCTTGTTGTAAACTCTATATATACTCTACTTTACTTCAATTGAAGGGTTACACACCCATACATACATACACATACAGCCATATAGACTGAAATTCCAGCCCTTGAAGAGGAAAAAGCAAGGAGAAGAAGAAGAAGACCAAGGATTTCCATGGCCTCCTCCATCAACCTCTTGCCGATCTCCACTTCCATGGCAGTCTAGACAAAGATCTAGGGTTTCAATGAAGCCCTAGTCGAGTAATAGGGAGTATTTTATGTTTTTATGTTAGTTTTATTATGTATGGATGACGGTCACATGTTTCGAGGATTTTTATAAATAAATCGTACTTCTATTGATTGAATCATTGCTTTCAAAATTTATTCTTGTCTTAGATCTATTTTAACTGTGATGTGCTCAATGATCTATGCTCGCTGTGCTTGTTTAGATTATTTACATGTGATGGTGCTTTATTGATTTGTGCTATCAAGTATCCGAATAATCCATGCCTAGATTAGACGAGTTATGTTACAACCCTAGTTTAGTGTGGGATAATTCGTGCTAACCGAAGATGGAATATGTTGGTGCTTGAACCATGATTATTCTCTTGACGGAGGAATTGGGCTTGTAGCCACAATTCCCCATAATCATCCAACTTAGTAAGCTAATTGAATGCATAAATATTCCTATTATGAAGCTAGTGGTGGAGTTGCAATCCTAGGTTCCCTTTACATATTTACAAAAACACTTTTAATTGCTTTCATAGTTTAGATTTATTTTTATTGTTATTAGTTTAATTAAAATCAAATCAAAATCCGTTTTCATAATTAACTAAAGTTAGGTTTTAAAATTAAGTCGCTGTAGTTAACCAATCCCTGTGGGTTCGACCTTTGCTTTCACACTACAAATCTTTTGAAAAGTAAAGAACACTTTTTATATCTTGATATTGACAACATCAGAAGATAATAAGGAATGAACTTGATCACACGTTCATGCTTTCCCTCGATCTAATCTTCCTTTCTCATCCATCCCGGGGATTAAGAGGTCTTCTTTTCTCAAAGAATAACATGCATCATACTAGCTTGCTAAGCATACTTTGTTTTCTTTGTTTATTTGTTCCAAGAACAATCCATGTCCCCTCTTAGATTAGAAAAACTTGATTACTTGATATGTGATTAGACGATTATTCCTAGGTTTGTTTGTGTGATCTTTCTCCTTTGCATTGTGTGGTATTTGGATTAGATTTTATGAATGATATCTTATCTTTTGATCTTCCATTTCAAGATTCTTATGTGATGTTATATACTATCATAGTATTAATTGTCAAATCAAACATAGTATAAGATGATTATTTGGATGCTAATTGAGGCCCGTCGAGAGACGGGGCGAGTTGAGGGTGTTTTAGTCGTGGCAAAGGCTCCTTCCTCTCTCGTACAAAAACCCCAAGCCAAGTTATTTGGTTATGAAGGGCCGGTTCCCTTTATCTATTTGGGTGAGTCAAAATTAGGTTTCTTGGTTCCTTAAAGACCAAGTGGCGACTCTGTATCTATTTTTAATGACCTTTTTTTTTTTTTTTCTTCTCTTCAAATCAACTTTGATTTCAAAACTAAAGGAAAATCATTTTCTAAATCCCGAAAACAAGAAACGGGGGTGGGCTCACAGAGGCCGCGTGTCCACACATGTAGTCTTACAATCTCACGAATATACAACTTAGCTAAAGTCTTTGGCTTAGTTGTTCGAAGCATTATGAAGTACGACAAACTTCGTCAACGGTCAACGATCACCCAAATAATAGTATTCGATTTCTTCGACCTTGAAAACCCACTAACAAAGTCCATTATAATGTGTTCCCATTTCCATTCGGCTATCGGTAATGGTTGTAACAATCCCGAAGGTACATGGCGTTCGGCCTTCACTTGTTGACAACTTGTACAATGTGAAACGTAGCGTGCTATTTCTCTCTTCATTCTCGGTCACCAATAAACATGTCTCAAGTCTCTATACATCTTGGTGCTTCCCGGATGAATAGTGTACTTCGTATTGTGTGCTTCTTCTAGGATATTCCATTTTAATTCCTTCTCGTTGGGCACACAAATTCTACCCCTCAATCTCAAAACATTATTCTCGAAAGTGAATCCCGGTTGTTTACCCATTGGAATCTCATCACAAATCTTCTTCAAAGTCAAATCTTGAAGTTATTTCTCTGTAATCTTGTGAATCAATAGTGGTTGTGCCACAATTGTCAACATCAAGTTTCAAATTCTCCATATCTCGAATCACCTCTCATTGAGAAGTTAAATCTGTTGCCATATTGGTTGGTGCTTTACGACTAAGAGCATCGACGACTACATTCGCCTTGCCCGGATGATACTGAATTGACAAATCATAGTCCTTTATCAACTCTAACCATCTCCTTTGCCTCATGTTCAAATCTCGTTGCGTGAAAAGTACTTTAAACTTTTATGATCCGTATAGATCTCACATTTTTCCCAATACAGGTAATGACGCCAAATCTTCAATGCAAAAACCACGGCGGTCAATTCTAGATCATGTGTCGATAGTTCTTCTTGTGCGGTCTAAGTTGTCTAGACGCATATGTAATCACCTTGTCACATTGCATAAGGACGCAACCTAAACCTCTATATAAAGCATCACTATAAATCAAAAACCCTTCATTCCCCGTCAGACGAGCTAAGATTGGTGCCTTCACTAGTCGAATCTTTAACTCTTGAAAACTTTCCTCATATTCCAGACTCCATACAAAATCAACATCTTTCCTCATTAACTGTGTCACAACCCGATCCCACAATAGCATAACCGGAGCCCATGGCATGCCACCGAGTCTTATCCAATTCATTAACGTTCCCAAAAGAATTAGTTTAAATTAAGAATACACAGCGATAAAAAAACAAACCAATTTAAAACTAGTAATCCAGTCGACTGATCCAAGGTCCGGTCGACTGGAAATATAAGATACAAAGAGCTGGAAAGCTCAGCAGCCAGTCCAGTCAACTAACTCCTATGTCCAGTCGACTGGGGTGTTAAACTTACAGTTAATTGGCACTATCCGCTCAACTGAACTCTAGCCTAAGCGTAAAGTATTGGGTTTGTACCCTCAAACCATTACTTTATATATGAGACATTGACATTTTAATATATGGATATCGGCTTTACATTTAGTTATGTGTGTTTCTTTCAGTACGGAAATGTCTTTCCATGTCCATCATCCAATGATCGGCCAAGTCTATGTCAACTTGTCCATGGTACAAGGTCGGTTTCCGTTTATGGAATTGCTCTATAATCGTGTGTTGAGGTCTTGGTACCGGTGGTGCATTGATATATTGAACTTCAATTGGTGGAGCCTGAACATTCATCTGATCTCGTTCACTTATGGCTTGAACAAAATTTCCCACCATATTCACTATTTGATCCATGTGCGAATGCGGTGACAACTCTCTTATCGAGTCAGTCATGACGTTTTAAGTATTCGCCCTGATAAGTACGATGCATAAAGACTATGCGTGCCATGCCACACTATATACATGCACATATCATTATCATACCAACATTTGCAACCATGTGAAGCATTTCTACAATGATAACAATATTATCGTCACAGTCACACACTCCCCTCGACGTCACTCATCATATAACGTCACTCGTTCCTAAGGCTCTAAACTTAAGCTCTAATACCACTAAATGTCACAGCCCGGTCCCACAATAGTGGAACCAAAGCCCGTAGCTCGCCCAAATCAATTAAAGTAAATAGCAGCGGAATACACAACCGTAGAAACCCACAATTTCAGGCTATAAAAGTTTTGCCCATTGAAAACACTTAAAGAAATATTCCTTTTTAAAACAGGGATCCAGTCGACTGATCAGAGGTCCGGTCGATTGGAAATACAAACTACAGAGAGCTCAAAATCTCTGCATCTCGTCCAGTCAAATGTGCCCCCAGGCCCAGCCGAATGGGGTGGAAAATTATCAGTCGACTGCGCGGTCTGGTCGACTAAACTCTAGTCCAAGCAGAAAATATCTGGTCCTAGAACACCATCCAGTCGACTGTGTCGGGGGACTCGGTCGACGGTTTTTCATAAAATGATGCAGTGAAGTGCTCACAAAAGGTTCCAGTCGACCGTCTTCATAAACCAGTTGACTGGTTTCTTTGCAGCAGTACATTCTATAGAATTCCAAGTTTAAAAGTTTTCTTCATTTATCCAGGGACCAAACATACACTCCAAACTCATTCCAAAGTGATCCTAATAGGATTATAACATTACCAAAACATAAATACAAGAGATTATTACCTATTACAACATCACGAATCCATTCTACGATTCTAAGTTAAACATAGTTAAAAGTCATGAAATCCTTATTACAACATTTCCATTTCCAAACTACGGAATGGATATACTTAGTCACCTTCCAAAAGAACTCCCCAATACCCTGCAATCACTTTCCCGATTCCTCGCCAGCATTAACACCTGAAATGGTTATTTGAATAACCACACATATTTCGATTTGTTTAAGCTAACGCTTAGTGAATAAAACAACGATGCACATGAATGATAAGCATGCTCACATTCACATTCTCTACATTTCATACTAGTCACCAGAGTCTCACATGTACGTTCCACATTCCTAGTCCGTGACTCCTCGCCAGTAATTACACGCGACTAGGTAAGTCCCACGTTTCTTTTCTTTAAATGTGCGACTTTATGCCTATAACGACTCTACAAAATGGCTTGGTACCACGTGCTCCTTTGACCCAAATAGCAACTAAACATGCTCAAATCACATTTCACTGTGCTTTCGACATAATTGTAGACACCCCATTTTGTCGGCTATCAGATTTAGGAGACCCATAGCTTGGTGGTTCACAATGATCGTAAAAGACTCAAAAGGACTCCTGGAAGTCAGCTCTATCTCTCAGAATGCTCAGAATGACCAAAATACCCCTGAAAGCCCGAAAGCTCCCAGATTTGGACCAAAAGTTCTAGAAACATGCTACGTTGTAAGAAAAGTGATAAAATGAGTTTTTAAGAGAAAATCGGGTGAAATCGTCAGCTCCCAGAGACCCCCGGAAGTCCCGAAAGCTCCCGGAAAGTCCCCGTTGACCGGTTTGACCAAGGTTTGACCAAGGTTTGACCAGGTTTGACCAAGTTTGACCAAGTTTGACCAAAATCGTCCGAATTCACCGGAATCATTAGAAAAGTATTAAAATGAGTTTTAAAAGAGAATCGCGCGAAAACGTCGGCTCCTGGGAGCTCCCGGAGGTTCCCAGAACTTCCCGGGAATCCCAGGTTTGACCAGTTTGACCAAGATTTGACTTTGGAATCGGGGCACCGAAACAATTTTCAAATATTTTTCATGGATACTAGAGGTCAATAGCTTTCCAACGGTATATCGCACATAATTCCTGGATTTAAAACGAATTTATTTTGAATTTCCGAAGGTGAAAAAGGCGATCAAATCAGCTTTTATCGCGAATACCGCAAAACTTTTTAAAGTGACCTATCCCCGAACTATTTTTTATGTAAAGTAGACTCCATTACCTTTCCAACGGTATATCACAATCTCAATTTGGAGTTCGTATGCATTTTCTGTGAATTTCGGACAAAATAGGGCCTTTTCGCGAATACCGGAACCTCTGGGGGCCTAAACGTAAATTTCTGGGCGTCTGAGGAGCAGTGCTGCCGCGGCACTGGCCCACTGCCGCCGCGGCACTGGCCCACTGCCGCCGCGGCACTGGCCCAGTGCCGCCGCGGCACTCATCCCTCGCAGAGTCCATTTTTGTAATTTTTTTGGGGGTCCAATTTGATTAATTGAAAGCCAAAACGACATAGTTTTATGTTCACAGTTGTTTGGGACCAATGGGAGTACTTCTAAAACCCCAAAACCACCCCAAATTGGCCTATTTAAACCCCCCTTTGCTCTTCATTTTAGGGGGGCCAAGTGCAAAGCTTAAAAAGTTGTAGAGAAGAAGAGAGATAGAGATAGGTTTAGAAGAGAGAAAGGGAGCTTCTCCCATTGATTTTCCATAAGAAAGTGAGTTTTATTCTTGTTTTCTTCCATCATCCTTCTATATACTTCACATTCAAAGTCCACTCCAACCCTCATTCTTGAGCATTCATGAGATAGGAAGCTACTTCCATGTCCAAATGTCAAAATCTATGAGTGAAACACCAAGCTACAAGTCCAAAATCACATTGATTATCATCTATTGATTGCTATTTACTTGCTTTGATTATATATATGTTCATCTCTCCTTATCTCATTTCTTTTTCTTTTGTTTATTTACTTACTAGTTCATCATCATCTAAGTGATGACATGAAGTTTGGGGTGAGTGAATCCTTATGGATAGTAGCTCTTGACCTCAAAAACATGTTTGATAGATGATGATCATAACCTCAATACTTCCAAGGTATTCTTGGAATGTATTGAAGTTATGCCCAAAAATAAAATAAATCTCTCCAACAATCTTGGAGGTTCTTAAATGATGAGTTTGATGTAGGTATTCTAAGTGGCTATGATCCTTATTGAGTGTTGAAAACATGTTTTCAAAACATCTATTTCAAAACCCCTCTCAATCCCTCTCATTTGGTTTCAAGAAACAAAACTTTGTTTTCTCCAAAATCTTCAAAACAATGAGTCAAAACAGTGAGTGAGTTGAGTTCAAAGATTTTTCTAGAACACAATACTCAACATATGGATACAAGGCCACTTGGAAAGTCTTCCTAACTCATTGGAGAACACCCATGATTTTTGGTTTGACTTGGAAGTACTTGGAAATGGTCCATTTGGGTCCCAACATTCCTTCCAAACATTCTGTTTTTGCTGTCACAGCAGCTAGGTCAACTTACGACCTCTTTTCCAGAAAACTTTTCCAAAAGGGGTGGTCCTAACTTATTTTTCCCTTACAATTCAATGTCTTAGGAAACTTTCTGTATAAAATGGGCCTCTAGATCATTCTTTTTCATTTTCTAAGATTTTCTAACATTTTGGTCGACAGTACGAACTCTGTTTCTGAGTGACCTCTATTGTTTATATAATTTCTCTCAATCTGTGATATCTATTCAAGATTGGCTTTTTGGGTTGTGTTCTAGACACAATAAGGAACATCTCCATAAAAAATCATGCATTGAAAACATTCCTAACCCCTCTTTTCAAATTCCAAAAGATCATGCTACTGTTCTTTCCACTATTCACAGCAAGTACACTTTAACTTTCATTCTTTGATTTGAGGCTTATATGCATTCCAAATTAGTTCATATCTTAGGAAGTAGTTCATACTATATTTGTACACATCCCATGTTAATGTCATTCATTCATTCATACACATTTTAGACTTCTAAGTCATTCTAGAAATACATGTACACAAAACACACTACAACCTTTGCACATTTTTAGATACATACATTGCATTCATGCACGATTTGGGGTTTTTGTAACTCTTAATCTAAGGAGATTATAAGGAATGAACTCGATCACCCGTTCATGCTTCCCCTTTGATCTAATCATCCTTTCTCATCCGTCCCGGGGATTGAGAGGTCTTCTTTTATCAAAGAATAACATGCATCATACTAGTTTGTTAAGCATATTTTGATTTCTTTGTTTATTTGTTTCAAGAACAATTCATGTCCCCCTTTAGATTAGGAAAACTTGATTAATTGATATATGATTAGACGATTTTTCCTAGGTTTATTTGTGTGATTTTCACTTTACATTGTATGATATTTGGCTTAGATCTTATGAATGATATCTTATCTTTTGATCTTCCAATTTCAAGTTTTCTTATGTGATGTAATATACTACAATAGTTTTAATTGTCGAACCAAACATGGTATAAGATGATTATTTGGATGCTAATTGAGGCCCGTCGAAAGACGGGGCGAGTTGAGGGTGTTTTAATCGCGACAAAGGCTCCTTCCTCTCTCGTACCAAAACCCCAAACCAAGTTCTTTGGTTATGAAAGGCCGGTGCCCTTATCCGCTTGGGTGAGTCAAAATTAGGTTTTTTGGTTCCTTAAAGACCAAGTGGCGACTCTGTATCTGTTTTCAACAGACCTTTCGTTTTCTTTCCTTGATTCAAATCAATTTCAAAACAATCTCAAACAAGAGAGAAGTGGTCCGATTCCCGGTATCCACAATAATCAAAATATTTCACCATACAATTGCGCCTACTTATCAGTATAGTCGCCCAATATGAACTACACAATATATATCTATAAACTAACATATGCTTTTCATACAAAATATGAATACGTGTCAAAAATCACTCCAAAACACATAGTTGAATCACTCACCTTTGAAAACGCTCTAAGAATACATTCCAAAGAAAACCCGAGTACAAAGATCGTGCAGAAGTCCGTTTAGTACAATCCCTATTGATCTAAAGTCCGATTATCAACTTTTTATGAAAATTTTAGAAAATGAGTTTTCGGAACACAAGACTTAGTGGATATCATAACGTCAGTCTTACCTCAAAGAATTCAAATATGAAATTTAGAAGAAAACAAATAGGCAAAAGTCCGTTGATTGTCGACGTGAAGCTTAAAGAATCAAAATCTCCCTTTTTCCCTTTTTTGATTTAGATTTACAAACTTTATAAAAAAAATCTACGTCACCTCTATCTATATATAGGCAACACTTTTGAAAATTGTATTTACCTCCCCACAAGTTCTCAAAACTCCTAATTATTCTCTGAAACTTCTTACACACCTAATTCATTGCTTCACGAGTCAAAACTAAAAATTATAAAAGTTTTCGTCTAAGTTCTGTTTAGTTGCTAAAACACGATTTCACGTGATTTTACAAAATTACTAATTAGCCTACCAATTATGTAGCGTGTTAATTCATCCTCACCAGGATACTAAAATTAACAACAGAAACCTAAATTCTAAACCAAAAAATAATACAGATAGTAAAATACACTGGTAAATATTTATTTCCAGATAAACATTTAGGGTATTCCACAATGACCGTCTCAATCTCAGAGAGACGTCACAACATCAAAACATGCATTCAACACAATCTCAAATGGTTCTCTTACACAGACACCCAAATTAACTCGTGAACACTTATTCAACACTGCCTCACCCAAATCAACTCGTGCGTCACAAATCACTCACACATGTGCCACAAATGCACAACACATCACATTATCATGCATGACAAAGTAATGAAATGCAACAACTCGTATACGGGTGTTATATTCTGTAAGTTTTTCTTGATGTCGTTCATTTTGACAGAAGTCGCAAGTTGAACTTGCTATTGCTATTTATTGAAGTCGTCTTTTCAAAAAAAATCTTTTGAAGATTGTTGCAAGTTGATGGGAGTGGAAAATGAGTTGAAATGTTGATATTATATGGGTGTGGAAAATAGGAACGCCCATTTAATGGGTTTTGTCAAAATTTTCTTTTGAAGACTGTTACACTTTACTACATGACAGTTTATTACTACCACATGTCATATGGTCCAGGATCATAGAATAATTTCTCGGTTCTGAGTCTCAGCTTGGGAAGATTAGATTGATGAAGACTCTACATAGGAAAGTCAAAATCCACATCACTTAGTCGCATTTTACATGCCTATACATATATATACACACATATATTCTAGGGGTGTAGCACACACTCTGCGCGTGCCCGTCGATAAATGTGGCTAAAATTTGTCATATATGCGCGCTTTGTGTAAATTGAGGAAAGTTAGTGATATATGTGGGAGTATTATAATTTGACAATATAATAAATATTTATGTAATCATTTTTGTCACTGTAAGCACTTTTGCTATCATAAAAGTATAAGCTTTTCCATGAGATTGTGGACAATACCCTTCATTATTAAAGGGACTAATAACACCACATCCCTCATAGGATTAATAATTAGTCAGTAACATGTTTATGTAAGTGTTTTTTGTTTTTTTTTAGTTTTTTGTAATTATTTGTGTGAAGTGTTTCCCTTTTATTGGGTTCTAGCTGTCGTGGTTATTGTATTTTTTTCCCTACCCAAAATTGAACCTCCATTATTATGATACAAATTATAACTAAAAGAGCAAAATATAAGCATATAATCATGTGTGTGCGTGTGTGTGTAATCAAAGTATAAAATTACCATTTAAAAAAAAAAGGCTGTGCCAAAAGATGACCATTCTACAAATTTCCTGACAAAAATTAACCTATATGTAAATAATATATAGCTAGTCGTTTTTGTTGACTTTTTTTTCCAGCTAATTGTAATTATGATTGCAAAAGTCGTTTTTGTTGACTTTTTTTTCCAGCTAATTGTAATTATGATTGCAAAAGTTTATTGAACATCAAATATTAAAGCCAATATTGATTGAATGGTCATTATTATATTAAATAAAATTTCTAAAGTTGACTTGAATATAATTATTTGTCTGAAATGACAGAATTAATCAAGAAAATAACTAAGAAGGACGAAATAGAAGGGTAGAATAGTAATTGTGAAGCAAGAAAATAACTAAGAAGGACAAAACAAAGTAACTAATACCCATATTCTGTAAGTTTTTCTTGAAGTCGTTTATTTTAACAGAAGTCGCAAGTTGAACTTGCTATTGGTACGTCTTGAAGTTGTCTTTTCAAAAAATCTTTTGAAGACTCTTGCAAGTTGATTGGAGTGGAAAATGAGTTGAAATGTTGATATTATATGGGTGTGGAAAATAGGACCGCCCATTTAATGGGTTTTGTCAAGAATTTCTTTTTGAAGACTATTACACTTTACTACATGGCAGTTTGTTACTGGCTGTGACCGCCACATGTCATATAGTTCAGGACCATAGAATAATTTCTCGGTTTTGAGCCTCAGCTTGGGAAGATTAGATTGGTGGAGATTCTAATAGGAAAGTCAAAATCCATATCACTTTGTCGCATTTTACATGCCTATACATATATATACTAGGGACGTAGCACACGTGTTGTGCGTGCTCGTCGGTAAATGTGGATGAAATTTGTGATTTATGCGCGCTTTGTGTAAATTGAGGAAAGTTAGTGATATATGTGGGAGTGTTATAATTTGACAATTTAATAAATATTTATGTAATCATTTTTGTCACCGTAAGCACTTTTGCTATCATAAAACATAAGCTTTTTCACGAGATTGTGGACAATACCCTTCATTATTAAGGGGACTAATAACACCACATCCCTCATGAGATTAATGATTAGTCTATAACATGTTTATGTAAATGTTTTTTAGTTTTTTGTAATTATTGGTGTGAAGTGTTTCCCTTTTATTGAGTTCTAGCTGTCGTGGTTATTGTATTTTTTCCCTACCCAACTCTTATTGTGAATTAAACATTCATTTTCTATGATACAGATTAAAACGAAAAGAGCAAAACATAAGCATATAATCATGTGTGTAATCAAAGTATAAAATTACCATTAAAAAAAAAAGGGTTGTGCCAAAAGAGGACCATTCTGTAAATTTTCTTACAAAAATTGACCTATATGTAAATATTATATAGCTAGCCATTTTTGTTGACTTTTTTTTAAGCCAATTGTAATTGTGATTGCAAAAGTTGATTGAACCTCAAACATTGAAGCCAATGTTGATGGAATGGTCATTATTATAATAATTAAAATTTCTAAAGTTGACTTGAATATAATTATTTGTCTGAAATGACATAATTTCCCTCACACAAATTAAGAAAATGACTAAGAAGGACATAATAGATGGGCAGAATAGTAATTGTGAAGCAAAGAAATAACTAAGGCTTAGTTTGGCCCCCATTTTGGAGCTTCTCCTTTTTTAAAGTATAATTTCATGTTAATTCATTTGGTAACTAGTTTATGAGCTTTGCAAAAATGGAACTTAGAGCTATTTTGGAGGAGCTTTTAAGAGCTCTAGAATGGACCTTTTAAAGCTCAAAGTTGCTTTTTGGTTTCATGATATCTTTTTGAAGAGTAGTATGTCACTTGTATAAAATTATTAAACAACTTAATAATAAATTTTATAAACTCCTTTTAAAAAGCTATGTGAAGGCCAAACTAAGCCTAAGAAGGGCAAAACAAAGTGACTAATACCAAATTGGCCAAATTGATTGCAAATTGGCACGGAACTATAGGTGTCTAAGTCTCTTGACAAAACAAAGAAACAAATACCCCACTTGGCCAAATTGATTGCAAATTGGCACAGAACCATTGGTGTCTTTGTCTCTTTTATATGTAATAGTAGATATATATATATATGTATATACAAACAATGACAACGTATATTGTCTGTAGCACAATTCCTAGTATATAGTAATTTTTTTCTATCAATTTGTTGTTGTTTTTTTTTTTTTTTGTATCTTTGTTAATAAATGAAGCGCACCTGTTTGAATAATTTATAGTCTCCTCATCTCGTGTATTGATTTATATACATGTATATATATATATACACACACACTAGGTTATAGGCACTCATATTAGCTTTTTTGACTTTTACAACTATTTTTATAAAGGAGAAAAAAGAAAGGGTTCTGCCAAAAAATAACTATTCTATAATTTTTCTTATAAAAATTTTGAGAACTCGCTGTGAAATTTTAAATTTGCAATTGTATTAATAGAGAGTTGGGTTAGAATAAATCTAATGCAGTTCTTCAATTTAGAGTTCTCGAATTTGAATTCTAAATTTGGTTCTCAAATATTTTGGTAGTTGCACTACTAAAAATAATTTTTTTGAAAAATTAATTGGTTCTCACTGCAATTAAATATGGTACAACTATAAAAATATTTAACAATTCAATAAATATTTACACATTCAATTCTGCTGCATGACCACATTTGCATATACATTATCAAAATACTACAATTTGTTGCCATAATCTATTATGATAAAACAAGCTCAATCTC
Source organism: Hydrangea macrophylla (assembly GCA_033977485.1). Taxonomy (NCBI): domain Eukaryota; kingdom Viridiplantae; phylum Streptophyta; class Magnoliopsida; order Cornales; family Hydrangeaceae; genus Hydrangea; species Hydrangea macrophylla. The sequence goes on from CM066997.1 coordinate 20,117,097, forward strand.
TCCTAAAAAAAAGCTATCTCAGTCATATAACCATAAGTTTTCACTAGTTTAGAACTTTTATTGCCTTACATGTAATATCTGTATGATATAATTCCCTTTTCTTAATTTTAGAACTTTTACTACCTTGCATGTAATATTTGTATGATATCAACTATATTAATCTACTAACATATACCAAACAATTTCGCAAATGACAAATTGTGCTTGAGTAATATTCGGGGCACTAACAAATTCCACTAACACTCACACTCACGTACACTCACACTCTATCTTTTTCTTAGTGGCACTATGAGGTCCGCAATAGATCCAAAGTGCCACTAGGAGAGAGATAGAGTGTGGGTGTGAATGTTAGTGGAATTTGTTAGTGCCCCTAGCATTGTTGATTGGGTAATGCTACGTGCACATAAAATGTGCACATAAAGTGTGCACATAAAGATCTGAGCCATTCATTTTGGTGGGGTCCATCCCTGCACACATAGGATCCACCAAAATGAATGGCCTAGATCTTTATGTGCACACTTTATGTGCACGAATCATTACTCTTGTTGATTATGTTTACACGTTGCCTATCCTCTCATAGTAACTTCTTTGGTTTTTACAACCATTTTTGTAAGGGGGTGAAAAAAAAAACGGTTGTGCCAAAACATGAACACTCTGTAATTTTTTTTTTTAACAAGAATTGACATCTATGTAAATATTGTGCCAGAAGATGACCATTCTGTAATTTCCCTTGTAAGAGTTGATGTATATGTAAATATTGTGCCAAAAGATGACCATTCTGTAATTTCTCTAATAAAAGATGACCTGTATGTAAATATGATGTGAGCAGCTTTTTGTTGACTTTTTTGAAATCATTTGTAATTATGATTGAAAAAGTTGATTGAACCTGAAATATTTAAGCTAAAGTTGATTGAATCCTCATTATTATATTAAATAAAATTTCAAAAGTTCACATGAATGTAATTATTAGTTGACTTGAATGTAAGTATTGACTAAATGACAGAATTAGCCTCTCACAGATTAATAGTATATTCTTATGTAGTTGTACACATGTACGAGTAATTATGGTATACTAAAGGGATATTTTGGTATTTAAATAAGTATGCAATTATCGTATAGGACAGAATAAACACGAAAATACCAAAATTAGGGAAATCAATTTGAAAATTGGACACGCATCCATAGGAGGCATTCCTTCGTATATGTGAGATGTGATGATATGTCTATATTGTTTTCTTTTTCTTTTTTTTTGATCGCGTCTATATTGTTTTCTTATTGTATTCATACGTATATAATGACGCTCACCTGTTTGAGTTAATGCCTTGTAAGATGGAAATTTGTATTCTACTCCATTTTCATAATTGCCTGTATATACATGCAAATGTGTGTTTTTTTTAGGAGATATATACATGCAAATGTTTAATATACACCTATATATATACTAACATTTTCCCATGTTATGCATGGGTATCATTCAAAAATTTTTTTAATCTATATATATATATTACCTACAAAATTTGTTTTAAAAAAAAAAGTAAAAGTAAAAAAAGTAAAAAAATGAAAAATATATATATATATATATATATATATAAATGGTGGAAGAGAGGCAGTTACAATGAGTGAGTAGAGGTGTCAATCGGGCTGGGCCGGGCTCGGTCAAAGCGGGCCCAACCGGGCTTTTTGGGGCGGGGCGGGCTTGGGTGGGGAGGGGGTTTGTCCGCCCCAGACCAGTGGCCCGGGCCTACTAGGGCCGGGCTAGGGACCGGGCTTGAATATTTTAGGCATTTTAATGTAAAAAAACACTAGTTTTGTGGGTTTAGGATCGGGCCTCGAGCCGGGCCGAGCGGGCTACCGGACCGGACCGGGCCGGGCTTTGGACTAGGTAGCGGGTCGGGCCGTGGACACCATTGGGGGTGTCCGCCCCGGACCTGATGTAATGGACAGGCCTAGCGGGTCGGGCCGTGAACCGGGCCGGGCTTTTGGCCCGAAAAAAACAGGTTGGGCCGGGCCAACCCGACCCCTTTGACACCTCTATGAGTGAGGGGTTTTTTTTTTTTTTAATATTATTATTTTTTTTAAATATATACATACATATACAGTCTTATATCTATATATACACAGTGTAGGAATGCCATGTGGCTTCCCAATTACATAAATTACTATATATTGTATATAGATATAATTATAGTACATGTTTACCATACTGATTAGTTTGTACAAAAAAATCTGAGTCGTGTTTAGCTTTTTGTTGTCATAAATATAAAGGAGAATTCTTCTATACAATTAAGTGGTTTGGTTGTATGGTACAACCAAACAATTTGTAAGAAATGTTTATACTCAAGTAGAAAATGTTTGTACCTTTATAACAAATGTTTGTACCATTGTAAGAAATATAGTACACTTTTAAGAAATATTTAAGAAATTTTTGTACTTATGGTAAGGGAGCTTTGTACACATGATAAGGATGTTAGGAAATTATATTTCCTAATAAGATTAGGCAACATATTAATATCAATTATATTATAATGGCTATTAATTATGGGTGATGCTAATGCCAAAACACAATGTGCTAATGCCAAAGCACAAAGTGTCACTAAAAGCTTTAGTAACACTTAGATATGTGTCACTAAAGCTTTTAGTGACACATTGTGCTTTGGCATTAGCACTAGCCTTAATCAAAGGGGCTTATATTATGTGGTCTAATTGTAGGAAGTCCATGGACTTCTACTGGGTATGTGTTTAATGAGTGGATACCAAATACTGTCTCTGTTAGGAATAATGGGAACCCTAATATATCAGTATATAAAGACATATAGGTTATGGTCCATCAAGAGAAGGAACCCATTACAGAACTAAGGAGATTTGACTGAGAAATACATAACCGGTCATCATCGTTCTTCTAAGGTTTGGTAACTACTATTATGGATATAGGTATGTATTCTACTATATTGTATCTTGATAATCTAACATGATATGATCCTAGGGCTGTGGTTTTACTCTAGTGTTCTACAGTTTTATAGATTAAAGATCCTAACAAATGGTATCAGAGCAGTTATCATGTTGATCATTAGTGTTGTTGGTGTGATGTTCATATTAATCACATATAGTTTTATCAAATTGCGCAAATTCATGAACTGATATTTTCGGCCCTTGAAAGATTCGGTTGATTCGTGATATATAGGCCACAAACATCGACACTTTATATATATATTTATATATAAAATATTCGGCTAAGTTGATGTTGAGGTGATGATTCACGAATTGGATGATGATTGATTTCTTTAAATTGATTTCATGAGCCATGGACATAGTTTCAAATGAATCGGATTCATGAATAGTATATATGATCATGGTTGATTCATGATGTAATTGTATATATATATATATGGATGAGACGTTATATTTGCACAGAGTATCATTCAGTTCATTCGGTTGATCCATGGAATCTTGGCCATAAACATCATCATGATATGTCAGTATGTTATTGTCAATGGTTAAAGAGACTTTCAGTATGTCATTGACGTGCTGCGATAAAAAAAAAAAAAAAAAAAAAAAAAAAGGTGCCGTCAGAATGTCAATTTTGTGTATATTCATATTGTAATAATATGTGATGATTATGAATCAAGGACAAAACACTTTAACATGAATTAAAGTTTATTTATTTATTTATTGTGGATACAGAATGTTGGGTAATTCATAATATGAATTAAGTTCTGTAGTAGCTAAAGATTTTGGGGTCTATTTTAGACCCCAATATAATATGTCTGATATTTCTAATAAATAAATTAAAATAATATGTTCCCAACGTAATCTCTATTGTGTAAAATTTATTTATTCTGAAATATTAAGATGATATATCTATTATTCATGTGATTAACAATTGGCCCAAAGGAAGATTCTTAATTGACCGAATGATGGATGTACATGTGGTGGTAAATATGTGACAATTATAAAGCAAATTGTCCATGTGGGCAGTGAGTCAGCCCAAAGGAAGGCTACTGTCTGACAGGTCTTATTGTCAGTATTTGATCACTACACGGGGAGTATCACTTACAGTTGATATATTTGTCCAAAGACTAAATGTCAATGTTGTTTTAGGTATCTTGTGATGGACCCATTAAGTAAATTATTTAATGTGTCATGCATGCATATATATATAAAGTATTTATGATATGTTTATGTTATGACATGTTATTACTTGTGAGCATGCTATTTTATTTTATTTTGTTCTCTATTCAGTTTCTGCTACTGCTACAAATGTTTCTGCTCAAATTAGTGCTATCCCAATGCTGAATGGGGGACACTTTAAGGTCTGGAAAGAGAATGTGGAAATCGTTCTCGGATGTATGGATTTGGACCTTGCGCTAAGGACAGAACGACCTACTTTGACTACGGAAAACCCGAATAAGGGTAAAATTGAGAAGTGGGATCGCTCGAATCGCATGACTCTGATGATTATGAAACGTTCCATTCCGGAAGTGTTTAGGGGCTCGATCACTGAGAGCACAAATGCTAAGAAATTCCTCTCTGAATTACAACTATATTTTGCTAAAAATGAAAAGTCGAAAATGAGTACCGTTTTGGCTACTCTGATTTCCATGAGGTATAAAGGAAAGGGGAACATAAGGGAGTACATTATGGAAATGTCTCATCTAAGTGGGATACTCAAGGCACTAAAGTTAGAGTTGTCTGAGGACTTGCTCGTGCACTTGGTTCTCATATCTCTTCATGCACAATTCAGTCAATTTAAAGTGAGTTATAACACTCAAAATGACAAATGGACTCTTAATGAGCTCATATCTCACTGTATGCAAGAAGATGAAAGAATTTAGCGAGACAAGACTGAAAGTGCTCACTTAGTATCAACCTCTCAGAATAATAAAAGGAAGAGAGTTAAGGATGCTGCAAACGTGACACCTCAGCAGAAGAAACTAAAGAAGCAAAATGAGGAATTCATTTGCTATTTCTGCAAGAAGAGAGGCCACATGAAGAAAGATTGTCCCAAATACACCGCTTGGCGTGCAAAGAAGGGTAAGCTTCTCACTTTGGTTTGTTCTGAAGTTAATTTAGCTTCGGTACCTAAAGATACTTGGTGGGTAGATTCTGGTGCTACTACTCACATAAGTATGTCTATGCAGAGTTGCCTGTGGAGCCGGCCACCAACTGATGCTGAAAGATTCATCTTTGTAGGCGATGGCAAGAAAGTTTCAGTGTAAGCTATTGGAAATTTTAGATTATTATTAAAGACTGGTGTTTATTTGGATTTGATTAAGACTTTTGTAGCACCGTCTTTTAGACGAAATTTAATTTCTATTTCTAATTTGGACAAATCTGGTTATGCTTGTTCTTTTAGAAATAATAAAGTTAGTATATTTCAAGATTCAAAACTTATTGGTACCAGTGCTTTGATTGATAATCTTTATATGCTTGACACTGATACTTCCTATAATGAAATTCTGCATACTAATTTACGTGGTACAAAGCAAAAATTAAATGAGAATTCCGCCACCTTATGGCATAAGCGATTAGGTCATATCTTTAAACAGAGAATTGAGAGACTTGTGCGTGACGGGATTCTTGGCCCCTTAGATTTGGCAGGTTTTCAAGTCTGCATTGAGTGCATTAAGGGGAAACAGAAAAACATAAGGAAATTAGGTGCCAGCAGATGTACAGACGTCTTAGAACTCATTCACACTGATATACGTGGTCCATTCCCTACAGCATCTTGGAATGGCAACAATATTTCATTACGTTCATAGATGACTACTCAAAATATGGGTACCTATATTTAATACATGAGAAGTCACAGTCCCTGGATGTTTTCAAGTTATTTAAAGTCGAAGTTGAACTTCAACTTGGCAAGAAATTTAAGGCTGTCAAATCTGACCGTGGTGGTGAGTACTATGGTAGATATGATGGATCAGGTGAACAACGTCCAGGACCCTTTGCTAAATTCCTAGTGGAATGCAGTATCATCCCTCAATACACAATGCCAGGCAAACCTAGCATGAATGGTGTAGCTGAGAGACGAAACAAAACGCTTAATGACATGGTAAGAAGTATGATTAGTCATTCTTCTTTACCAGAATCACTCTGGGGAAAAGCACTAAAGACTGCAGCATATATCCTTAACAGGGTTCCAAGTAAAGTAGTAACCAAAACCCCTTATGAATTATGGACTGGAAAGAAGCCTAGCATTAGGCATTTACACATTTGGAGTTGTCTAGCTGAGGCACGACCTTATAGGCTACATGAAAAGAAATTGGACTCAAGAACAATTAGTTGCTACTTTGTTAGATACGCTGAACGCTCTCGGGGCTTTAAGTTTTATGATCCCACTACTAGGACAAATTTTTAAACGAGAAATGCAAGATTTCTTGAGGAAGTTGAGTTTGTGGGGGGAGATAAGGTTAGAGACATTGTCTTTAAAGAGGAATTTATTCCTAATTATATTGCTATTGATAATGTTCAGATTCCTATTCCTGACATTGTTCAAGATGCAAATCCGGATATACGAGACAATATACAAGAGTTCACTGTGTAAAATGAAGAAATTATACCTGAAGTGCAAACTCAACAACCTCAAGAGGAGATGCCATTAAGAAGATCCACTAGGGAAAGGAGAAGTGCAATTTCGGATGATTACATTGTTTTCCTCCAAGAACATGAGTTTGACATAGGGATAGTGGAAGATGATCCAATCAACTTTCACAAAGCCAAACAAAGTTCTAACTCTCAAAAGTGGATTGATGCCATGAATGATGAGTTGAAATCCATAAAAGACAATGACGTTTGGGATCTTGTCGAATTGCCTGAAGGAACGAAGCCCATTGGTTGCAAATGGATATTTAAAACCAAGAGGGATTCAAAGGGTAATGTCGAGAGATATAAGGCTCGTCTAGTCGCCAAGGGTTTCACTTAAAGGGAATGCATAGATTATAAAGAGACTTTCTCTCCGGTTTCATCGAAAGACTCTTTTAGGATAATAATGGCACTCGTGGCTCATTTTGATTTAGAGCTACATTAGATGGATGTTAAGACAACGTTTCTCAATGGAAACATTGATGAGACAATTTATATGGTTCAGCCAGAAAACTTTGTATCCGAAGATCCAAAGTCTATGGTCTGCAAATTAAAGAAATCCATCTATGGTCTCAAGCAAGCTTCCCGTCAATTGTATCACAAGTTCCATCAAGTAATCGCCTTGTATGGTTTTGAGGCGAATGTGGTTGATAACTGTGTATATCATAAGTTCAGTGGGAGTAAGTATATCTTTCTGATTTTATATGTCGATGACATTCTACTAGCCTGCAACGATATAGGCTTATTGCACGAAACCAAGAGCTTTCTCACTAAGAATTTTTAGATGAAAGATCTTGGGGACGCCTCTTTTGTATTAGGAATACAGATACTGCGAGATCGCTCTCAAGGTATCCTTGGGGTTATCACAAAAGAGTTATATCGAAAAAGTTTTAAGTAGATTCGGCATGAAAGGTTGTTCATCAGGAGATATGCCCGTAGCTAAATGAGACAAGTTTTGTCTCGGACAGTGCCCCAAGAATGACCTTGAAACTAAGGAGATGCAAAAGATTCCCTATGCGTCAGCAGTAGGAAGTCTAATGTATGCTCAAGTATGTACGCGTCCAGATATTACGTTCATAGTGGGAGTATTGGGCAGATATTTGAGTAACCCAGGAATGGATCATTGGAAAGCAATCAAACGGGTTATGCGATATTTACAAAGAACAAAGGATTTCATGCTCACGTATCGGAGATCAGATCTTTTGGAGATCATCGGGTATTCTGATTCTGATTTTGCTGGATGCCAAGACAGTAAGCGATCCACGTCAGGTTATGTTTATATGCTGGCTGGAGGAGTTATATCCTGGAAGAGTGCTAAGCAGACACTCATAGCTTCTTCAACCATGGCTGTGGAGTTCATAGCCTATTATGAGGCATCAAATCATGGGATATGGTTGCAAAACTTTGTCACTGGGCTGCGTGTGGTAGTTGGCAATGAAAGGCCATTAAAGATATACTGTGACAATAAATCTGCGGTGCTGTATTCCAACAACAACAGAAGCTCTACGAAGTCGAAGCACATTAACATCAAGTTTCTGGTTGTTAAGGAAAGAGTTCAGAGTGGTCAAATTTCGATAGAACATATAGGTACAAACTCCATGATTGCGTATCCGTTGACCAAGAGATTACCTCCCAAGGTCTTTCACGAGCACACTGCTCATATGGGTGTCAGGTTGTCTAACAATACTTTGGTTTAGTGGGAGTTTACTTTGGAGGTTCTATTTTTGACATTTATGTGGTTTTCATTTTCTGCAGAATAAAGTTGATGGTTGATGGTTTATGGTTTATCTCTGAATCTAATTATTTTTTATATGCTTTTTGCATTGTTTCGGATTGATCTCAATATAGACTAAAGTAGGACTAGTTGAAAATATGCATGTTTGAGATCATATTGCATGTAATTTCCATGCTACTCATCCGTACTTGATCTATGTCATTGAATGTGTCGGTATGGTGACCATTGAAGGTCTAGTTACGATTATGTGTGACGAAAGCCGTCTTGATCCCATATTAATATAGGAAATAGACCAAATTAAAACTAAAGTGAAGTCCAAAGATAAATAACATAGGTGCGCGTCTAAGGAACATGTAATATAATTGTTTCAGGAATCATATGTAGCCCAAGTGGGAGATTGTTAGGAAATTATATTTCCTAATAAGAGTGGGCAACATATTAATATCAATTATATTATAAGGGCTATTAATTAAAGGGACTTATATTATGTCGTCTAATTGTAGGAAGCCCATGGATTTCTACTAGGTATGAGTTTAATGAGTGGATACCAAATACTGACCATGTTAAGAATAATGGGAACCCTAACATATCAGTATATAAAGACATATAGGTTATGCTCCCCAATATGTCAAATCATTATACTACTTCCTCCTCCATCCCATCAAGAGAAGGAACCCATTACAGAACTAAGGAGATTTGACTGAGGAAGATATAACCGGTCATCATCGTTCTTCTAAGGTTTGGTAACTGCCTATTATGGATACAGGTATGTATTCTACTATATTGTACTTGATAATCTAACATGATATGATTCTAGGGCTGTGGTTTTACTCTAGGGTTCTACACTTTTATAGATTAAAGATCCTAACAAAGGAAACTTTGCACCTGTGACCTTTTATACCTATGATAAGGGAGCTTTGTACCCATGATAAAAAAACTTAGTACCTATGGTAAAAAATCTTTATACCCATAATAAGTAACTTGTGTAATAGTGATACAAATATTTCTTAGTATTGTACGTCAAAGTGATTTAGTTATACCATACAACTAAACCATTTACAACAAAACCCTAAAAATATCTACACTATATTATAAAAGAGGCTAACAATGATTTCAATTTCAATTTTGTCCTAATTTAGAATTCTTTAAATTGTTTGCTCTTTATATGTAATTTTGCCTTTAGTGATACATTGAGATGCTATGCCTTGTTTGGCAAACCAAAATTTGCCTTTATTTGTGTTTGTATTTTTTTTTTAACCCAAACAAGGCACTCAAAAACTAATAGGGTTTGTTTGGCAAATCAATTGTGGCTTTGTTTGTCTTGTTTGTTTCCACTTTTTCGCAAACAAGGCACTAAATCCATGGATCAAAAGTCAACAATTTCGGCCACCTTGTTTGGCAAACCGATTTTGTGCTTTATTTTTGTTTTTTTGTTTTCGTTTTTTCCATGGTTTTTTGTTTTTTTTCCCAAACAATGCTTTACACACATATATTGGATCAAAGTCAACAATTTCGGTGCCTTGTTTGGCAAATCGATTTTGTGCTTTGGTTTTTATTTATTTGTTTTGGTTATTCCCAAACAAGGCTTTACACACATATAATTTACACTTAATAAATTTAATTCATTTGTTTTATAAAATTATCATTTCGTACAATTTCATATCTTTGCATACTAAAAAATGATAGGGATACAAACCAAATGATACACTAAACGACACACCAACTTTAAATGCATGTACCATGTGCTGTGTAAGTGATGCACAGAAAAGTGTGAACAATTCAATCAGCACAGGGTACATGCATTTAAAGTACAGTGTGTCGTTTGGTGTGTATCCCTATCATTGTTGTTTCATAGTCATAATAAATATATAATAATAATCATAATACATATATAAGAAATACTTGGCAAAGTTAAAATACAAATTGTAATTTACAATTACTAATACATCTAAAATCATATTTTATTACACACACATACTTATAAATTTAATTCACACACATACATTCGTTTGCTTTTTAAATTAAATTTCATATCATTTCATACTCCTCATAAATATATAATAATAATAGATATAATAAATTTAATTCATCATCATAAATACATAATAATAATAATAATAATAATAATACATATATAAGAAATACTTTGCAAAGTGAAAAGACAAATTGTAATACTAATACATCTACAATCATATTTTATTACGTACACATTCCTATAAATCTGATTCACACACACACACACACACTCTTCTATCATACGCATAATAAATATATATGAAATACTTTGCAAACTTAAAAGACAAATTGTAATTTACAATTACTTACATACTCATAATAAATCTATAATAATAATAATAATGATAATTTTATTAAATTAAATTAATTTGTTTTTGAAATTTATAATTTCATGCAATTTCATATCATTCCCATAAAAAGGAAAACAAAAATGTCATGTGTTATAATGTTAAAACTAAGTCATTACTTTTAATAACACTTTCAATTTTATTGTATGAAGTTTGTATGTAATTAAACAAAAAAAGACAAAAGACAAAAAGATGATAAGGTTTTTCAAAATATCATGTGTTATGATATTAAAAATACGTTATTACTTTTAAACAACATTACTCTCAACTTTATTGTATAAAGTTTATAAGTTGTTGTATTATTTTGTACATAGTTCATACAATAAATTGTGGTTAAAAAAAATGAATAAATTAAAGGAGAGAAATGCTAAAACAAACAGAAGTGTAACACTAATGAAAGATTTGGAAACGAAAAAAAAATTAAAGAAAAGAAAATATATTTGCTTCCATCCAAGATTATTGAAGCTTTTACGTTTACAACTTTATTTTGTTAATAGTACATATTTAATACATTTAGGAATTAATGTTGTTTGATTTTATTTTTTTAGGATTTAGTACTGTTTGATTTTATTTTTTTCAAGTGACAAAATTATAAATGCATCAACAATAAATACATCTAATTTATTTTCTAATTTTGACGGACCCGTGCATTGCACGGGCCTCTATCCTAGTGTTGTATAAATGTCTAATGCAGTGAATGATTGGTACGTGAATCAATTGGTTTCCTGCTTTTTGGGCTCTCTCTCTCTCTCTCTCTTGTCGTTTTGTCATGACCCTACATACAGATCACGTGTGCAGTGATGCAACCAGAAACAACATTCCTTTTCGACTCAGCTTTCATGGACCCATGGTCCTTTAATTATAAGTTCAAGAAACCACTAGTGAAACTCAAGCTCTTTGTTTCTTATTGTCATAAAAAGTAAGGTTTTTTTTTATTTTTTATTTATTATTTTATTATTATTATTATTATTTATATATATATATATATATTCCTCCATTTTCTAGTATATTATTCACAAATCTTTACATATCAATCCCAGGAAAAAAGTACGGAGTATGTGATTTACTAAGATTTGTGTTGAATAAGAATTTTTTATTTTTTTTTTGTGAACTTTTTCCGTTGGAATGAATTATGAAATAGAGATACATCGTTGAGTCTTTCTCAAATGACCCATCTCTTAAACCGTTCATTGATCACTTTTTTGGTTACAACTCTGGTCTTTAGTGGCTGTTTAGTCAGGTGGGGTTGGATTCAAATTGGTTGAAGAAAAGGATTTGGGCTAAATTTTCTAGTTGAATTGAGTTCAAATGGCAGAGGAGGATCATAGAGATACACTCTTGAAGAAAGTGTACTATGAGAACTGCCCAGGGTGCAAGGCTGAGGAGCGTAAAACGTTGTACCGAGGTGTACTTATAAAGGAGCTTCTCTTTATATGGATTGTGACTCTCTCGGCAGGTAACCAATCTCACATCCTGCTAGAAAAGAAATAATGATGAATGTTGAACCTCAATTCTCAGTCTAGCATACTTTTTTTTTTTAGATCAATTTGGATAAGTCAGTTGAGACCGTCTCTAACCGTGTATCAAATTTGATGTAGCAAATTTGTACTTTTGGTACATCAAATTGGTTCCGTTCTCTAATCCATACATCAAATCTTACCTAATATACTTTCCTTTTAAAAAAAATATATATATATATTTTTTTAATCACTCATTAGTCCACTCTCTCTCTCTCGTGTACATCTATATTGAATAAAGTTCCACTCTCTCTCTCTCGTGTACATCTATATTGAATAAAGTTGGGGCACAGACACAATTCACAAACACATAAATGTGTCTATCCCTCTTGATGGAGTTCAATGACACTGTTGTAGGGTCTACAGATGTGGCACATAGACACATTTTGGTGTTTGTGGATTTTGTTTGTGCCCAAAGCATTGTTGATGTATATTTCATTCCACACTTTCTCTTGTTTGTACTTGAACAATGAATAAAATAATTCTAAAAAAAATTGATTTTGTGGGTGTATGTTTAAATCCATTCTTTCTTCTTTGTACTTGAAAAATGAATAAAATAATTCAAAAAAATAAAAATATTTGATGTAATTTTGAGAGGGACAACACTTCGGTCAAGTTGTTTCAGTGTGATTGGTAAGGTTCCCTTACATGAACAGTAAAAACACTGTAAAATTACAATTTTGTCCACAATGTTTTTACTGTTCATGTGAGAGGAATGTGACCAACCACACTAAAACAACTCCACTGAAGTTTTTTCCTTTTGAGAGATACATCAAATTTGATGCATGAAAAGTCAAAGGCGAATCTGATGTATCACTTTGATGTATGGGTTGGAGCATTTTCATCCTATGTTGCGCATCAAATTTAGTTTTGATATATGGGTAGGAGATGGTCTAATAAGTTGTGAATTTATCGACGTTTCTTAGCCTTTTGTTGCCCTTGGTTTGCTATTATTTGTATATACTGGTTAGTTCAATTTCGACAACTTAGTTAGACCATCTCGAACCATGCATCAAATTTTGATGTAGCGAATTTGAAATTTTGCTTCATCAAAATCAAATTTGCTACAACAAATTGGTTTGGTTCTCCAATCCATTCATCAAATCTGATCTATTTTATTATTTTATCATTCATCAGCCATTCCCTCTCTTCTGTTATATATGTCTAAATTCACACTCTATTCTCTGTTCTTGAACAATGAATAAAATAATTAAAACAAATGTTTGATTCCGTAAATGTATATTTAATTCCGCACTCTTTCTTCTTTGTACTTGAACAATGAATACAATAATTCAAAAGAATATTTGATGTATCTTGAGAGACACATCAAATTTGATGTATGACAACTGGAAAATTTGATGTATCACTTTGAGGTATGGGTTGGAACAATTTCATGCTACGTGGCACACGAAATTTACTTTTGATGTATTGGTTGGAGAAGGTCCAAAAAGTTGTGTATTTTTATTGGCGTTCTGTGGCCGTTTGTTGCCACTGGTTTGCTATTCATGTATGTGTATATTTCTCTCTTTCATATGGGGCTATAAAAACTGCACCTTTTAATAAATTAACCACTATTCAATAGGTTCGATAGCATCGAAAAGAAAGATGTACATATAAATTTATACAATGATGCTTCTCTACGAATTGTGGAAACTATATGAAAAGTTTAATTATGCATTTGGAAGTAGTAATATTATGAGCTATGGAATGCTTCTTCTTATTATTATTATTATTATTTTTTTTTTTGCAATTTTATCTAACGAATAGTAACAGGTGCACAATGGAGGGGAAAAGTTCTTTGTTACAAGAATTTAGACCACGGTCACGAAAAATTATAAACGTATTTCAAATATTTTAGGATAGCTTATGGTAGAAAAATCATATGATCCACAGTAAAATTAAGACCACTAAATATCCTTAATTTCAATAAGTCCTAATTATTTCTAATTTTGGATGCTCTATTTTAATTTCATAACACTAAGTAGTATCAATTTGTAAAAGGCCTGCTATTCCTCAATAGACTAGCCCTATTATGCTTCTACATAACCTTTTTATTCCTATTTGAAAATACCCAAATTATGAGTTAAAAGTGTCCTAGTTATCCTTTTTTTTTGGGTCAAAAGATAACATCCTAGGTATCCTCACTGTCAAGAGATCTGTAAATATTCATGATATTCATTGTATTGAGATAACAATAAGGTTACAAGAGAGGCCTATATATAGGCAACAACTTAAAATGGAAAATACTAAATCGCCCATAGGGCTTACATAATCAATGACCTAAGCAATTACCTAAGCCCTAAATACTAAATGACTATTATATCCTCTAACACTCCCCCTCAAACTGAAGGTGGCAATGAAAATTACAACCGAAGTTTGGACAGGGATTACAATCGAAAAACAACTTTCAACTATATTGGGGTTGGCACGAATAACTCTCGGCTTCGCTGAATGTGCCGGTAACACAACTTGCGGTTGAACTATAATCGTTAAACAACAATCCAAACAAAAGCTTGTAGCAAATCTCGACCATACGGGGCCGGCAAAGAGGGGTTCTCGATTTCACGAAGACTATCGGCAAGGGAACGCTCTCAATCTCTCAAAAAAGATTGGCAAAAAAGGACAAGATTCTTCTCGATCTCACAATACTGATTGGCAAGTGGATACTCTCAATGTCACAAAGAAGATTGGCAATTAACACTCGGAATCTTACAAGAAAAATGGCATAATATCACTATAACTGTGGCTTGGGCACAGCATAATATCACTACTCTCCCCCCCAAACCGAAGGTGGGAATGAACATGAACACCGAAGTTTGGAAGGAAAGCCAAACAAGTCTTTGAGGGTTGAATCCTAGAAATATGAAAAGTTTGGGGGTCAAACTGAAATTTGTAGAAATTTTGGGGCTTGTTTTGTAAATTCTGGAAATATTTGGGGCCAACTTGAAAAATCTGTAAACCTTGGGGGATGGCTACAGGCTGCCTCTTTTTTTTTTGTTGAACAGGACGAAGAAGAAGATGGGCTGCCAATGAACAGTGTTGTGATTAGTAGCGTGTACAATAGGCGATGAACAGTGATCGTGAATAGTAACTGATGAACAGTGACTGAATAGTCCGATGAACAGTGTCGTGAATAGTAGCGTGAACAGTAGACGATGAACAATGATCGTGAATAGTAGTCTATGAACAGTGACTGTGAATAGTAGCCGATGAACAGTGATTGTGACGGCCAATGAACAGTGATTGTGAATAGTAATCGATGAACAGTGATCGTGAATAGTGATGTGCATGATGATGGTTGCTGCTAGGGTTAGGGTTCATGTTTAAAGAGGAAATAAAATCAAATCCTCAAACAGATTTGAAAAACTAAACTTCTTTGAATGAAGAGATCCAAAAGAGATCCGGCGGGCAGCGGAAAAGAGAACCTAGAGAGATCCGGCGAGCAGCGGGCTGCCACCCACCGGTGGCGGAAGCTATTTTTCTAGGTCAAAAATTGACCTGCTCTGATACCATGTAAATATTCATAATATTGATTGTATGGAGATAACAATAAGGTTACAAGAGAGGCCTATATATAGGTAATAACTTAAAATGGAAAATACTAAATCGCCCATAGGGCTTACATAATCAATGACCTAAGCAATTACCTAAGCCCTAAATACTAACTACCTATTATATCCTCTAACAAGATCCTAACCACTTTCAGCTTATACTTTGTTTTCTAGAAATTCAACAATGTTACACTTAGTGTCAACGTATCGAACAAAAACTTAATGTAAAAACACATTTTTTTGTGTGCGACACATGTCAAGGTGTGTACTGTGTTTGTTCTATGTGTGAGATATGGAAATAGATACATTACCTGTGTAGGAAGGTTTAGATCGGCGTCGGTTTGTCTGCAATGTGGTTGAATGAATTGGGCTTGCTTACCTTTTAATTTACGGACAACACTTCAGTGCTTTTCCTTGAGTACTGTTGGTGCTATTCCTTCTCATAAAAGTGCGTCCCGTAATTAAAAAAGCAGTTTTTAAACACTGGGACCCACCTTGTGTGAGAAAGAACATGACCAAAAGTCTGGAAGTATTGTCCTAAATTTACCAAGGCAATGTAGACACCTAGTTTTGGAATGCTTGTCATGCCTTTGATTAACTCTCACAGAGCATCTTATTTACCAGTTTTTAGTATTAGATCTGCACATGTTAATGGAGTGGATCCCAGTTGGTTAATTGACTCAAAATTGAGCTATATTATATGTTGAGTAAGTCATTGGGCACAAACAAATCTCACAAACACCACAATGTGTTTACCTCTCTCTTGGTGGGACTCATTGATACTGTGGGGTCCACTGACATTGTGGGATCCATAGAGGAGAGAGATAGACACATTATGGTGTTTGTGGATTGTGTTTGTGAGATTTGTTTGTGTCCAAAGACTTACTCTTATATGTTAGTCTACATCATTATGTGTAAAGTCTTCCTCTGTTTTAATTGTAGGTTATTTGGACATGGGGCGATAACTGTTGTTCATGTTTACTATTTTGGTTCAACTTGTGTTCATGGGGCTTATTGATGTAGGACAAGATTTAACTTTTGAATAGATTATTTTGATGTATTTTTGTTGTGTTTGTAGCTTTCGTTTTTGAATTTCCTAGGATTTTGTTTCCTTGTTTTTACCAATTTTCAGGATCCTAATTGCTGAAACTAGGTCCTAATACGTTACCATTCGATTAGAATATCACACAATTCTTCTTTTCAAGTGAATAGTTGGTTTGAAATATCTATGGCTATTTGTGTGGTCCATGGTTATGGATTCACCCATTCACACTTTGTAAAGCATTTTAATAAGAAATCCATCATCTTGAACGATGCCATTGAGAAAAATAGTAGTTAAGTGGTAGATGATATTATTCGAATCATCAATTATATCATCTTAAGTAAATCTCACAGTGACCACATATAAGGAAACATAATGAAGTTTCCTATTTTCTCATTGGACTTAGTAAGAGATGATGAAGTTCTCTATAAATACGCTATACAAAGTGTGAATGGGTCTGTTAAGTTACCAACTACTCCAAAAGCTTAAACTATTAGAGAATTGGCCCAAAAATGTATATCAAGCTTCAACACCATCCCTCACGTGCAACCCTGACTTGCACGTGGAGAGCAAACAAACCAAACTCCATCATAGTGGAGACAAATAACAAAGTGCAAATATGTACATCAAAATGGGGATGGAGAATCGAACCCAAGACCTCCCGCAAACGAGGCTCTAATACCATGTTGAGTTACCAACTACCCCCAAAAGCTTAAACTGTTAGAGATGGGCCCAACAATGTATATCAAGTTTCAGCAGGGTCCATTCAAATGAATGGGATGTTCAAACTGGCTCCTACGAATACGAATACGAATACGGATCTAACGACAATGACACGATACGGTGGCACCTCAATTTCTACAAAATTAGGACACAGATATGGCGTGGACACTATATAATGATAACCTTATAATCAAATGCTTATGATCATGGTTGATAAGAACGTCATATGATCTGTGGTAACACTAGGAGGCCCAATTATCTTCACTTTCAAAAGGTCCTAATTGTTTGTAATTTCTAAGATGCCTAAGTAATATCACTCTGTAAAATGCATATTATACTTCCATAGACCCTGTTTATTCCTACTTCAAAGTACTCATTCTATCAGTTTAAAGAATCCTAATTATAATTATCAACACGAGGTCCTAATCACTTTTGGCTTCTACTTTGGTGTGTCTGACATGTGTTAAAGAGTTCTGACTTGTGTCTTACACGTGTATGAAGAAATAATTAAGAAAAAAGGACATGGATTTTGATGTGTCTGACACGTGTCAATGAGTGTCCGCTGTGTGTCGTGTCCGACACTATGTCGAACACGGACACATTACTCTTCTAGAAGTGTCAATGCTTCGTAGACTGGTTTTTAAGTATTTAACCACAATACTGAATGGACTTTTCATTTGTTTCTCTACTTTTCCCCTATAGGGTTCCTTTATCATCAGAAGATTTTCTAGGTAAAAGTAATTCAGGTGGAGACATTTTTTTCCATTTGATAAGTGATAGTAACTATGCTTCATCAACTTTATGTGACGTTCTAAATGTCTAGATTTGTTTTCGAAAATACGAGTTTTAAGTTCATTTTTTCTAGTTGGTTTTCTCCTCTTAAAACAACCAATCTGTACTCTGTCTCCGGTTTTGGTTTCTATTGTAAAATTCATAACTTCAATTCCATGTTGTTTGTCATTAATGCTTGTATTGTTTTCACGTATGTTTTTCGCCACTTCTACGAGCGAGCACAATCATCTACTTATTTATACTTATATAATATATTTGTCATACTTTCATGCCTTAATACCTTTTTTGTGCTTTTCCTTTTCAGCATTGCCAATATCATCTCTCTTTCCATTCCTTTATTTCATGGTGAGCGCACTTACATCTTTGATTTCATACTTTTTGCCTTTGATATGGTTTTGAACTTGGATTAGAGAAAGGACTTAGTTCGATTCATTATTTGTCATAAAGTTAAGCTCACAGTTGTTCCCTTGCATACCTTTTTGCATATAAATAGGGAATTGTTGAAGCTTTATATACATTGTTGGGCCCGCATTTTTGTTTTTTGGAGCATAAGAATTTTATAACAGGAAACAGAAAGTATTAAGTGCACAAGGGCCACATCCCTGGCAGCAACAATGCATATGCTATGCAAATGTACTCATACGGTGTCATACATTACTATCTATTCATGTGTATGATATTTAACTTCTAATGCAGATAAGGGACTTCCATATTGCAAAAAGAGAAGAAGATATTGGTTACTATGCAGGTTATGTGGGTGAGCTGATTCTCTTTTCAACTTTTCCTCATTGACAATGCATAGCAATTGATTTTCATCACAACATTATACTGAAGTCTCTAACAAATATCATGATAATGTGAAGGGTGTGCATTTATGCTTGGTAGAGTTTTGACATCTGTGTTCTGGGGAGTAGTGGCTGATCGATATGGTCGAAAACCAGTTATAATTATAGGCATTGCCACAGTGTTAGTAACCAGTTTTTTCCTGTGTTATTTTGCATTTAGCTTTGGCAATTCTATTTAAAAGACTGTAATATCTATTGTTGTAACGAGCTCTTATTTTTTTTTTTTTTAGGGTTGTTTTCAACGCTCTGTTCGGCCTTAGTGTAAACTTTTGGATGGCTGTCTCGACAAGGTTTCTTCTTGGATGCTTAAATGGTTTACTTGGACCAATAAAGGTGTTACTTTTTTGTACATCTATTTGATAGCTAGAGTGTAGCTGAAATAGATAAATAGGTCTATGTTATTGCTACCTTTTACTGTTTTTTCTTCTGTTCAACTCGCGTTCTTCATGTATTCATTGTATTTCCTCCATGACTAGGCATATGCATCTGAAGTTTTCCGTGACGAACACCAAGCTCTAGGACTATCGACCGTAAGGTTTTTGTTTGTCTTGTATGCTAAGAGTTTTTTAAAAATGTACTAACATCATATGAACAAATGAACAAGGAATTGTGTAATTTTCTTGCAGATTAGTACAGCATGGGGCATAGGATTGATCATCGGCCCAGCCGTAGGAGGCTTCCTTGCACAGGTATATCGATTTTTCTCCTTTCATGCAGGGAATGAGGGAAGGTATGATTTAGCTTTTCAATTTTGGATGTGTGTCAACTAGTTATTATTATATTTATTATTACATTACTTGTAAGACCAAGCTCATTCAACTCCTTAAAACCTAGGTGTCAAGGAGAGGGGAACTAAAGCCTTATAAACTGCACAGAAGGGGCATAAATGGGCGATGTGGGACATTCCAACAACATTGTTACAAATATTATTACCTAGTATTTTGTTTGTAGCTCATAGTTGGATACCCAGGATCTTACTAACATAAGAGAGGAATGCCCAACAAGGTCTTCTAAGAGCTTGTTTGGATCAGCTTATTTGGACCAACAATCACTTGTTGGGATTGTTGACAGATTTTTGAGTCCGTTTGGCAAAACTTTTCACAGCTTTTCAAAAATATGTTCCACTTCGAATCAGAGATAAAATCTCTTATTTCCACAGCAATATGCCATGCAACTATGCCTCTCATGCAAGCAGTGGCACTATCACTGTTTATCTTTTCCCTTAAGGTGTGAGAATTAGCTTGGTTTAATTTTGTTCCAAACGATGCCGGAAAGAAGGTTTCTGTTTGGGCCACCCATCCTATATTCCTGGCTAATGGCCATTTACAAGTTTCAGTTTGAACTTTTCCTTCATTTACGGTGCAGTTTTGTAATGATTTGTTTCCTAGTTCTGCTTTCATGTAACTAAATGCCTTACGTCTATTGATGTTTGTCACTCAAGCCTGCAGAGAAATACCCACATTTATTTTCCAAAGAATCTCTTTTTGGAAGGTAAGTTTACAGTTTTCTTCTCTTATTTTCATATTTTCTGTCACGAAATATTTTCATTCGATAACATGAATTTGTGCTGCAGATTTCCATACTTCTTGCCCTGCCTTTGTATTTCACTTTTCGCATTGGTCGCGATGATTATTTCTTTTTGGCTTCCGGTAGGTTAATTGGTTAGTTTGGTTAGCCTGTCTTTTATGTTATTCTTGTTTCTTAGATGCATCATATTTATTCTTGTCAATATTTTATGTGACCCTCTTATATACTCACAGTCACGGACAAATGCTCATTGTTTCCAAACTTTGTGAAACAGAAAAAGAGTGATTGTTTATAAGTAAACTAATGCAGTCTTCTGTATCCTTTTCTTTTCATTGAAAGGCGGGATTAAGGGAATTTATAATTATGAATACACGTTATTTACTTCTTGTTTCACACTTAAGAGTACGGAGTACTAAATTCTTGATATTAATGTATGAGGGCTCTTAGGATCCAAGGATTATTTGTCACTTCCTGCAACTGTGTTTGAACATTATAGTGTACTTGTCCTACTGCCTATGTTGAGGGTACCTTTTACATGCATGTTTGTACTGCACCAATTTGCTACTAACAAACTCAATCATTGCAAGTACATGCTATATGGGCTTTATTAATTAAACAGGCAAACGTTCTAGAACCTCCCTGTGTCGTACAAAGCTTTCATTGCTTCTCTTTATGTGATTTCATCTCGAGCGCGCACACACACACACACACACACACACATAGTTCTCCAATGTAGGATAGGAGTTTTAGCAGGGAAATGAAAGCTGCCCAACAATTGAACTCTGTTAGGCTAAAGTTTAATTTGAGGTTTAGGATGAGAAGGTAAGAGTAGTGTTCATGGTTTGATAATCGAAATGCTACATTTGGTGTAAAATCAAAGAGAATATTTCTGGAGTATATGGACAACAAGGGAAAGCGAGGTTTTGAGGCTAGAAAAGGTAACTTGTTAGGGCAAGGTTTTAGGATCAAGGGGTTAGTATTTTCGGGATCAATAGGGTGTTTGAAGGCTTCTTGTATTTACGTACTGAATCCACTAGTAGGGACATTCTCAATGCTTTGACACTCTCTTTCTTTTCTTTTCTTTCTTTCTTTCTTCCTTATTTAAAAAAAATAAAAATAAAAAATTAACTTGGGATGGTAGGAGGGTTGGCGTACGAGCAAGGTTAGCATATATTTACGTGGAGTGGCTCTTACTTGTGTACTGAAATAGTGAAATTGTCTATCGAATCTATCATTTAGGATTTAGGAATCCTCATCTTCAACCCATTTAGGAGATTTAGCATTTAGGGTCTTCAAATCCCATCCCAGGTCCCTTATACAAAACATTTACGTTCTTATACTGTTTAAAATTGGTTTGACACCCTTCTTCTATGAAATAATTTGTTGCCTGAGTAGTCTGTCTGGCTTGGTCTTTTGCTCGTTTCTTGACTGATGAAATGGATAATTATCTTTTGAGTAACCTTGCTGCCACATTGTCGCTTTACTATTTTTTTTAATGATTATGTCTTTCATATAGGTTCTAGATATCTTCATAAAAATGTATGTTGTACAGTTTTACCTTCATCAAGTACTATCATCGCATTTAGTCTACTCTCTCAATCTTCCCACAAATTTCCTATATCTTATATTCTCCTTTTAAGATAGGGAAGTCAGCTTGGGAACCAAAAATTTAAGTTGTTGTATTTGCATTGTTGCCCATTTTCAAAGACCCAGCTATTTTACTCTCATTTCTCAAAATATTTGAAAATGCAGGAAACTTTGCACAAGCACCACAGAGATAATAAAGTAAATGATGATGACTCGTATGAAGCTTTGGAGCCTGCAAAACAAATAGCACAGGATGTTAAAGGAAGAGAACCTACCAAAAAAAGCCTCATCAAGAACTGGCCCTTGATGTCATCTATTAGTGTTTATTGTGTTTTCGCACTCCATGATATGGCTTACACTGAGGTAACTTCCGGTCTCTGAAATTTACTGCCATATGTACTGTTTTGGATCCTACCTGGTCTTATATTTTTACTTTATAAACTACATTGTATGTGTTGGGTGTGAATATATTTGTAAGTGTTGGTCCCAAATCCCTGAACCCGAGGATACCGCGCCCCCATCCCCTGGGTTGGGGTGTAGGATTGGGGAGGAGGGGTGACCTCCAGTAAATATTTTGAGATGGCATAGTGGCCTTAGCTGTAAAACATAAATAGTTTGCTTTGTTGGCAGGATTAGTTCTATTCCTTCTATCCCATTCCTTTTGCTGATCTTTCTGTAGTCAGATTTTCCAAAACAAATATCTTGGAAAGTCAACCCACAAAAACAGTGTTTATTCGATGACTACAGCGTCTGTTGAACTCGACGTATGGGTAAAAGTGAACGAGGCTTAGTTCTTGAAATATACACTTTTCACTTTGGAATTACTACTCTTTTTGTGTGTGTGTGTGTGTGTGGGGGGGGGGGGGGGGGGGGGGGGGGGGGGGTGTTAATGGGGGCGGGCTTGGCGCGTGCGTGATTAGGAGGATTGCAATTAACACGTGTCTCCTTCAAAAGTAGGAATCTCTAAGATAGAAGGAAAACATGGGACAGAGGGAGTTGATAATAGCTCTTAGTTTTCAATGTTTCCACTTCCTTGTTTTGGTTCAAATTCGTAACAGATCAAAGAGCTTCTTTTTTTTTTTTTTTGTCTTTCTATTACCCTGTTTGTGATCTCTATCCTTATGAACTCCTCTTCAACCTTTACTTTTGTTTCTTATTCTCTTTCCCTCTCTTCTATTTTGTCTAATGATATATATTGAATTCTTTCCTCTCTCTTTTATCTCATATTTTCTCTTTTTCTTTCTATCTCTAGATGATAGTGTCATTTCACCCTTTATTCGTGGAATAGTCCTTTTCTCTCCTCTTTGTCGTATTCTCCTTTCTCTGCTCTCTTTCTTACTTCAATATTATGCTCTTAAACCTAAATTTGTAGACTTAATTCCGACCCCGTGTTCAAATGGATTTGCATGAGAGCCAAGTTATGTCGGGATCACACCTCAGCCTATGCCAAGCCACAAAACAACTCCCTAGGATTCCAGAATATTTGACTAGAGGAGGGGCCATGTGCGGGAGGTCCATGGGGATTAGGGATGGCAACGGGGCGGGTATGGGACGGGGCCCCCATACCCCGCCCCCGCCCTGCCCTGCCCCACCCCGCCCTGCATAGTGCCTCTTCCCGACTCCGCCCCCGCCCCGCCCCGCCCCGCCCCGATTATGATTTTTTTTTGGGTACACAAATTGAAAAAGCAGTTTTTTTAATGCATTTTTTTCCCCAATAGTGCAGTTTTTTTTTTAACTTACCCAATTAGTTCCCCAATAGTGCAGTTTTTTTTTTAAAATGGTAATACACAACTATTGAGGGGTAAAAATGTAAATACAAGTATATTCGGGACGGGTTCGGGTTTTTTGACCCTACCCCAGACCCCGACTCGGGTTTTGAAATCTCTCCCATAGCCGCCCCTAACCCTATTAAGCCCCCCCCCCCCCCCCCCCCATACCCTACCTATGCGGGGCGGGGAAACCGGAAAACCCGCCCCATTGCCATCCCTAATGGGGATTTGCGGTATGTAGGGCTTACTTAAAGAACTAAATGAGTGCCAAGTATTTAATTATGCATCTTGTAAGATTTAATCATAATGGGGGATAGAGAATGTATGTAGTTTTGACTTGTTTCCTTTCTCCGCTATTCTGTTTGTGCAAGTTTGAATCAACTTTTGTATCCTTCAAACCTCATTTTTGACATGAGTTCAATGCTGGATTCTTTCTTTAATTTTCTTAGTTCTATAGTTTGTATACCATGTTCCTAGAAAGATAATGTTATACTCAACTTCCATGGCTGGGTTAAGATATTAAAACTAACTAATAAATATACGGAAAAAGAAATGGAAGTGTAAGAAATATGTGGGCCATATGGGCACCCGCATACATTGGACCGGGTCCAATGGGCTTAGGCTTTTGGAGCCCTAGGGTTTGGTTATTATGTGTGTATATATATATGATATAAACACAACATATTGGGAATCCCTAACATCACAGTAGCCTCTCTCTCTCTCTCTCTCCCTACGGTTTCTCTCTCCTGGCCATCACCAAAGAAGCCATGGGATTTAGCACGTGATACGTATGAAGACCGCTCTAGTAGTGATCTTCACGACCTACGCGAAGCATAAGAGAGTACACGGAGGCAACATGGAGCAGTAGTTCGTGGGTGAAGACGCCGGGCTTGTAACAACACCGTTCGGCGATCCGTCGGGTTATTCCGCTAGGTAAGTGACCTAAACCCGTCTCGTATGCTTGCGTGCATATTTATCTACATTGGTATCAGAGCCAATAGGTTGTTGATTCGCCCATTTATGAACCCATATCGAATCTGCTATTGAAGCTTTTGAAGCTTTTACCAAAATTTTGATAAAATCGATTTTTGATGTGGGTCTAATACCGAACTCCAATAGGGGTCCGAAAAGTTAATATGGTTGTGTTCCTAATGGTCCCTAGAGTCCCCCCATATAGTCCCAAGTATTGATTATCTCAAACAAACATGAAAACTGAAAACCTAATTTTCTGGGCTTGTAAAACCGCAAGTTTTCCCCAAGTTTGATCCAATTTTTTGGATGTTTTTGACGTCCAATAAATCTGTTTTTTAGTTTAATCATGTTCCATGCCGCGAAGGCTTTCCAACCATATAAGATTTGTATTTTTTGGATAAAAAATGAGCAAGATATGGGTTTCCAAACATGGCTACCCCGCAGCCCCATTCTGCGTTTTTTTTTTTTTAGGTTTTTGGTTGGGGAAGATGAACACCAGCTGCGGGCCCATGCCAGTCGCACAATGGGGCGCGTGTGCCACACCCCTGCGTGTGTGCACACTTGGGACCTTTTGTGGGCCTAGAGCCTTGGACTTGGTAATGACTTATGTGACTTATAAGTTTGGTCATTGTCATTGACAATGTCTTGTGGGTTCTTTTCTCACACGCACGGAATATTTGGGCAGTGGGCCCCAGACCATTCAAGTGTGTTGTTGAAACTAACCTCCTATTAGTTTTTTTTAGTTAATCAATCATTTTTTTTGGTTATTAAAAAAACTAAAGTTTTAAAATAGTTTAAATATGTTTTAAATTATTTTGAAATTCTGGAAAATTGCTGAAAATTGAAAATTTATATATAGTGTCTAGTACACTGTAAGGGACTCTAAGATAATTTTTGTGTAAATTATCATGTATTTATGGTATTTTAAAGCATATAATTAATGTTTATGGACGTTGATTTAATTGCTTAAAATAGCCATAATACATTATTAATTTTTGTAATTAATATGGGACATAAGGGACACTGTTTTAAGACCATGTAAAATTTTGTGGGATCCACATGTAATTTTTGGTAAATTATCTCAATCATATTAATATTTTAGAGCATATAATTGTGTGTTTTTGTACACATATTAAATTGCTTAAAATATTTTTATTGATTATTAGTTCAGGGAATTAACACAATGTGTTTAGAACACTAGTGGTAGCTTGAGAAAATTAATTTAGTATATTTTTCTCGCTCTTTGGGACGTATTTTAGAGCATATATGTTGTGTTGAGTATGCAATATTAATTGCTTAAAATATAACCAATTAAAGTTGTTAATTCTTGAATTTAAAGTCTAGTGTTCTTGTACACTAATTGGAGACTTGAGAAAATTTTATGAATTATCTCATTTTTTTGGTATTTTAGAGCATAAAATTTATGCATATGGGCATTTATTTAATTGCTGAAAATAGCCATAATAGATTATTAATTTTTGAAATTAATATGGGGTGTTTGGAACACCATATTAGACCACTGAAAATCTTTGGAGAACAAATTCTTGAAATTTTTGTATTTTTAGGAATTTTGTTGCTCATAGTTAATTTTGTTTAACTAAGATCAATTTATTATGTTAAATTGATTCAAAATGTTTTTGGGCCTTGGTGAAATTCCAGAAATTTTAATTTATAATGAAAATTTTGTTTTTCAATTAATTAAATTTTCCATAAGGTTTTAAATTAATTGTTAATTTAAAGGGCCCTTAATAAATTGGTTTTAAATTATGTTTTAAGACCTAAAATTAGGTTAAAATTAATGAAAAATTCAGAATTTTTTCATTGATTTTACTTAGCTTATGGGAGCTATCCGGGCTGTGCAATAATCATTTTATTGCACATTTTATTATTTTAGAGGCTCATTGCATTGTTGGTCACGTTTAATTACTGTTGTTTGTGATTGGTTGACCCTATGACCTCTAATTCCTCCTCCTTAAGTGGAGTGACGGATGAGTCCATTCATTTTATAATAAGACCACATGAGTGCTTGATGTGTGTGATTAATACATTTTAATCTGGCTTAAATGAATGGACAATAATTGACAATTTATAGAGCTTGTGTCCTCACGATGTATGTTTAAGGCTGTTCTTGTGTCCTCACGAGGGTTTAATTTCTTGTATTTGGAATAGCCTACTTGTAAAGGGATGGTTTTCTTTGTTCATAAATCATACACTTGAATTACCTTAACATGAGCTTTAAGTTGTCAATTCGGACTCACGTGGGGGTCCATGCGCACTTTTGTTGTATGGCGCACTTTATATCATGTGGATGATCTTAGATAGGTAATTGTACCATCTAATTGATGTTTGTTTAGAAAAATCAATTATAAAAGGTTTTTCTTGATTTACAAAATTAAGGTTTGATTAATGAGCAATAGCGAATTTTTTGGTCTTAAATTGTAGAAAGGGGAAAACTTATTTGTAATTGGATTTTAAAACAAACCTTATGAAATGTGCAAATAATAATGTCAACCCCTTGCGCATGTTCTCAAGTAATATTCTTCAAATTTTTTGGATTCACAAAAACAAATGTTTTCCAAACCACACTTTGTCGATCTTTATAAAAGTAACAAGTTTAAAAGGGACTAATTTTTTGTAATATGGCACTGCAAAGTAACACACCGATTGAATGAGCAAGAGCTTATGGGCTTTATGCTTATTCTATGGTCCAACCCATTAAACCGAATAATGGGCCTCTGGCCCAATATCATTATAACCTTAATAGCCTATAATACTTGGCTCGAGAAGGATCAAAGTACGCGTTTTATGATAAGCAGCATGCACCATGATCTTGTTGGGAAGTATATGTACTACCCAATAGCCAAAGTATTATGAGATCAGCTCAAATTTGTTTTCGATGGCATATTCACTACTAGATTAAGTATCTAGTTATGAACTTCGGGAAAGTAAAGGAAACGTTCCAAGTACACGATGACTGGACATCTAAGGTCGATGACAGGTATGATTCGTGATTTCAGAATACTCGGAACATCTTTACTGGCGAACTGCAGTTTCAGGCTATGATTAGTTCTTTGCCTGATTCGCGGGTCCATAGAAAACAAATCAAGATCCACAACGGAAATGTTAAATTTTTGGTTTTGACATTTCTGACAAGTTGAGCTGAATACGGAGCGCCAAAAAGGTGAGGCGAACCGCATAGCTATACTCTTGACCACTACTTCCATAAGTGGAAGTAAGCGCAAGGCTAGTGGGCCTAAACGCAATGGTAAGGGTAAACCCGCCTAGAGGCAGGGTGGGGCTAGCAAGTTTGCGCCCAAGGCTAATAAGGTGGAAGAGCGCAATCGAGGGCGTTTTCCAGTTCGGTGGTAATAGGATGGACATTTTTGGGTGGTAGTGTTACTAGGACATGGTTATCTAGGGATAACTGCTTAAGAATTGTTTTCATAAATTCTGGTTTACTCTATCATTCATTTATTCTGAGACATGACATGCTGGACTTGAACGCATAGGATGTAATAGGATGACTTGAGAAACCCTTTTGGGCACACTCGCTGAGGTTGATCTGCCTATGTGTGAGTCTTGCTTAGTTGGAAAAGCATGCCGAAAGCCTTTTAGAGAGGCTATTAGAGCTACTCAAGCATTAGAGCTATTTCACTAAGATATCTGTGGACCTATGGTTGTAAAGGCACGTCATGACGCCTCTTATTTTCTCACTTTTATAGATGATTTCGCGCGATGTGAGGATCGCGAGTATTTATCTAATCAGTTCTAGGAACTATGTGAGGAAAAAGGAGAAACGCAGACAACTTTCTGTTCCGGAAACTCTGCAACAATATGGTGTTGCAGAAAGAAGGAATAGGACATTCCTAGATATGGCTAGGATTATGATGGCGCAAGTCAATCTCCCAATGTTGTTTTGGGGGGATGTACTCTTGATTGCTGCCTACATACGAGAGTGCCTCTCCTCAGTCGTTTCCCTCTACCCCCTTATGAGCTATGGAAAGGCGAAAAGCTCATTTTGGAGCATTTGCGCCCGTGGAGCTCAGGAGGTCATGTTCACTATACCTCGTATAAGTATGAAAAACTATGCTCAAGAGCTGGAAAGTATACCTTTATAAGGTATTCTAACAGCTCGACAGGCTCTGTTATGTATAATGAACAAATGGGTATAGGAATGACAAATGGTGCCACATGATATTGAGAATGACTTCCCCAGATTTGTATTACTAAGAGAGATCTTGACCTCTATGAGTTGGAGGATGTTGAAGACAACATACCATCTTTAAGCGAGGGTGGGGAGATTGAGAATCCACATCCAATAATCGCTATAAAATGGTTTAGTCTCCAGCCGAGTGGGAGTACACCGCTAGACGCTAGTGGGAGTGTACCAGATAGTGGGAGTGCACCACTAGGCACTCAAGATTCTCAGGTAGTACACTGTATGGTGATGAGGAAAACGTTCCCTATCGCTGTTTTGAAATTGAGGAAGACATTTTCATATGTGTGCAAATGTGTGCACAAGTGGATGAGGATGTGCCTGCTTCTTTTGTTGAAGCGTTTTTCTTCGTCTGCTGAAGCAGAGTGGATAGTTGCTATGCCAGATGAGATGAGTTCTATGGACGTGAATAAGGTCTGGGAGTTAGTTGACATTCCGCCTGTGCG
The DNA here is from genome assembly GCA_033977485.1 of Hydrangea macrophylla. Lineage (NCBI taxonomy): Eukaryota > Viridiplantae > Streptophyta > Magnoliopsida > Cornales > Hydrangeaceae > Hydrangea > Hydrangea macrophylla. Next base: position 20,146,764 of record CM066997.1, read on the forward strand.
TAAGACTATTGGAGACTAGTGTGTTTTCAAAATCTAACGCAAGGCAGATGGTTCAATTGAAAAGTATTAGGCGCGCCTTGTGGTGATAGTTTGTACCCAGAGAGGGTATAGACCATGGAAACATGTTCTCCCAAAGGGTGAGATCTGACTCCATTCGCCTTATCCTAGCAATTGTGTTTGCAATAAATCTCTGGTGTGGTGTGCGTTGGGCGTGCCAGAGTCCGTTTGGACTCAAAAGTGGTGTGATTACCTAATCTGACTTCTAATCAAGCGATTTGTTATTTAACAATTAACCATAAAACAACAATGTGGGCTTTCTCTACTCTGATGCAAGTAAGAAATTACAAATAGAAACTGGTCCAGTGATGATGTCCTGAATCTACATGACCGTCACGTGCCTTGGGAAACCCTAATTTAGGGTGTAAACAAATTGTCGCATATTTAGTTTTTGAACCTTTTTAGTTGGATGTTTAAACTGTTCTTTTCTCAATGGAGAACAAGACGACGAGATAAATATGGATCATCCCATTGGTGTTGTGACCAAAGGGAATGAGCGCAAAAGTGTGCTGTCTCAAACGATCAATTTATTATCTCAAATCGTCTAGGCAGTGGTACAATGTGTGTACATTAAATGGTCCAAGGAAAGTGTTTTAATTCTTTATATGTTGATGACGTCCTTTTAGCTGGGAATGAGATGAGTTCCATTGTCGCCACTTGAGAGTGGTTGTCCTCTCAGTTTGAGATTGAGGACATGGGTGATTCCAACTATGTGTTGGAAGTTTAGACTGTGAGATATTGTTCTCAGAAGCTCCTCTGTTTGTCTCGAGGGACTTACAAGATGTAGGTTCTTGAACGTTTTCACATGAAAAACTGAAAACCCATAGACATCCCATTTTTGGGGGACTCACCTTGACCTTAGATCAATGTCTTAAGAATAATGAGAAGAGGAAACAAATGTCCAGTTTGCCATATCCGTCCGCAATAGGGAATCTGAAGTATGCTAATGTGTGTACTCGGTCAGATGTCTGCTATGCGGTTGGTTTAATTAGTCGTTGCCGTAGCAACCATGGTCCTGTCACTAGAGAGTAGTGAAGAGTATCTTGCGATATGTTCGCAGGAGGACTGTGGACCTTGCCTTATGGTGTCCGCGATGGAAGCATAATATGTGGTGTGCTCTGCAGCTGTTAGAGAAGCTGTTTTGGTTTAAGAGTTTTTGCAGTGGCTAGGCTCTTTATCTCATAGTGATGAGGTTGTGCTTATCTATGGTGATAACACATAAGCCTGAGCATATGCACAAAAAAACTCAAAAATCATTTTAGCACATAGACATTCGTTTTTGTCACATTTTGAGATATAGTTTGCGTAAAGGGAATTTGTCTTGAGGCATATCTCCAATTGGGGATTTGATGTGCTTAGACATTTTATTGTGATATTGACATTATTATTCAAGTTTTTTTATAAACTAGTTGGTTTCCATATATATATATATATATTTGTTATAAGTGGAACGAATGCACATTTCTTATATGTCACCGGGCTTGAATCGACCTGCTCACACGGGTGATTCACCTTGGCGCCGAGATAGCGAAGTAGGACATGCATGTCTACGGCGCTTAGATGGCGAGCAAGATGAGACATTTGTGTTCACGGCGCTTAGATAGCTAGCTAGGACATGTGTGTCCATAGCGCTTAGAAAGCGAGCTTGAACACTTATATCTACGCAGTATAAGAACAGCGAGCTAGATATAAACCCTATTATTTCTATATGTCGCCTTAGATGGATCTAAGATGAGACCTTATACTTGGTCGAACATAGAGATATCCCACGACTCTATGTAGCCTGTTTACATCCGAATGTGAGTTTTCAGACGGGCGCTAAGAGGAGCGACTGTGCTGGGAGACTCAAGTTAGACGTTTTGTGTAACGTCTAGACTAAGATTCGTATGACGTTACTTGTTTTTCTAAACACAGAGTGACATGCCCATTTTGATGGAAGAACGCCATAGCATACATATCATACTGTATGTGCTTTCGCGATCGACTGTGGAGCAGTGAATGGATTCCTCTTCATTGCTGTGTGAGCCATGTAGCATATCCAAGACATTGGTTATCCTACAAACTGGTTGCCTTCACGACTTGAGACTATGTCATGAAGAGGACGCTTGATGACAATTACTTTAGCATGCTATCCTAGGACGATGAGATTATTCCGTTCTATGGGGTGTGTCTGGGCAAGCGGTCAAGTTAGTCGGATTGACATGTGGGCTCAGGGAAGACCATTCAATAACACACCATGTTTTTGTGACTCATTAGCAGGCCTGCGACAATCGTATTTTGTTACTGATATGTCATGAGTACATTACATTGAGGTGGTGCAGCAATTCTTTTCACCGAGGGATTGAGAATGCTGTGTCCGGTGTGCTTGAATCGTCTAAGGCATACATGAGAAGCTTCCGAGTGATGTGTCTTGCTGGTTATGGTGATGATTTGGCATTACACTCCTGTCGCTGTACTTTCTTTTCGTAAGGTCACACGTTCTATTTCCCTGTATGAAGAGTTGAGAAGTTCCGTTGTGTTGAGAGATTGGTTTTTGTACTAGCCCTATGTGGGTGAGTGGGAGATGTAAGAAATATGTGGGCCATATGGGCACCCGCATACATTGGACCGGGTCCAATGGGCTTAGGCTTTTGGAGCCCTAGGGTTTGGTTATTATGTGTGTATATATATATGATATAAACACAACATATTGGGAATCCCTAACATCACAGTAGCCTCTCTCTCTCTCTCTCCCTACGGTTTCTCTCTCTTGGCCATCACCAAAGGAGCCATGGGATTTAGCACGTGATACGTATGAAGACCGCTCTAGTAGTGATCTTCACGACCTACGCGAAGCATAAGAGAGTACACAGAGGCAACATGGAGCAGTAGTTCGTGGGTGAAGACGCCGGGCTTGTAACAACACCGTTCGGCGATCCGTCAGGTTATTCCGCTAGGTAAGTGACCTAAACCCGTCTCGTATGCTTGCGTGCATATTTATCTACAGGAAGAAATTGAGAAAAAGAGCAATGGAAGAATATAGACATGTAAGAATGTAATGTATTTCGGCCAAAAGAGATATGGGAAAGTGATAATCTTATTACTGTACGTCCCAGAGTTTATATAATGTTACATTGGAATAAAGAAGGAAAGGAAATAAATAAGAAAAATGAAAGAAATAAAATAATTTAAATGTGGTCAACATGACCATAAATAACAGACTAAAAATCCGGAATTAAATCCCTTAATTCCAACACTCCCCCTCAAGCTGTGGCGAAGATGTTAACGAGACCAAGCTTGCCAAGAGACGACTGTAGAAGTGCTGGACCAACAGGCTTAGTGAACATATCAGCGGTTTGATCTGATGAGGGAACAAAGTTCGGTGTTATGACTCCTGACCGAACTTTTTCCCGAATGAAATGGATGTAAACTTCTATATGTTTAGTTCTTCATGAAGAACTGAATCAGATGATAACATAATTGCAGACTTGTTATCGCACAATAACGTAGATGCTTCCACCACTGGGAAGTCTAACTCACCAAGAAGAGAACGAAGCCATATGAGTTCACATGAACCCTGAGCTATCGCACAGTACTCGGCTTCAGCAGAAGATCGTGAGACAACAGCTTGCTTTTTACTTTTCCAGGAGATAAGATGACAACCTCGAAAAGTACAAAAACCAGAAGTAGAGCGTCTATCACCTTTTGAGCCTGCATAATTCGCATCAGTAAAACAGGAGAGACCTGATTGAGCTCCTGTCTTAAAGAAAAGGCAAAGACTAGGACAAGTCTTGAGATATCGGAGAATATGATAAACAACATCAAGATGTGAAGTACGAGGTGAGTGCATGAATTGACTCACGACACTAACAGCAAAAGTCAAATCCGGTCTTGTGTTCGTCAAATAGATTAGACGACCCACAAGAGGCTGATATACAGAGGGATTTGGTAATGGGTCTCCCAATTCAGCAGTCAACTTATGATTTGGATCCATAGGAGAAGAAGCAGGTCTACACCCAAGCATTCCTGTATCTTGGAAGAGATCAAGAGCATACTTCCGTTGGGATATCGAGATACCTTGGTGGGACTGGACCACCTCAATGCCAAGAAAGTACCTCAGAGGGCCCAAATCCTTAATGTCGAACGATAGTCCAAGAGAACGCTTCACTTCTACAATACAAGATGCATCATCTCCTGTAATAATAATATCATCAACATAAACAGAGATAATGATACATTGTCCCTTGGAATTACGACGAATAAAGCAAGTATGGTCAGAATGGCAGCGAATAAATCCCATAGTAAGCACCACATCACTGAACTAGCTGAACCATGCACGAGGAGACTGCTTCAATCCATAGAGAGATTTTCGGAGGTGACAAACTTTCCCCCCGAATACTCCCCCTGAGCCCGAAAACCTGGAGGCATATAGATAACTTCAGACAAATCACCATTAAGGAACACATTCTTGACATCAAGCTGATGAAGAGGCCAAGAATAAGAAGCAGCGAAAGAAACAAGAAGCCGGACTGTAGTCAGTTTAGCAACCGGAGCAAAAGTGGCCCCAAAATCCTTACCGGGAACCTGGGTGGAGCCCTTAGCCACAAGACGGGCCTTATATCGGTCAATGGTGTCGTCTGCCAAATATTTAACACTGAAGACCCACTTATAACCAACTGTACGTTAACTATTTGGGAAAGAGACAAGTTCCCAAGTTTGATTATCCTGAAGAGCACTCATTTCTGTTTTCATAGCAGCCACCCACTTTGGATTCTGGAGAGCTTCATGAACAGAGCGAGGAATGGAGACAGAATCAATTGTACTGACAAAAGAGCTGAATGGTTTTGACAGACCCTGATAAGAGACATACTTAGAAATTGGATGGTTAGTACTACTAGAAAGAATATAACGTGAAGGAGGAGGACGACGAGTACTGGTAGGATAACGAGGAGGAGCAACATCAGAGACTAAAGGAGGAGATGAGATACCTGATTCCGGAGAAGATGATAGCATAGGGTCCGAAGCGCGAGGACGACGAGAGTACACCTGTAATGGTCAGTTGTAATGACCGGAGGCAAATAGTCACTGGGTATGTGTAACACCCGTACCCGGAAAAGAAGATTAATGTGATAATAATATGTGTTAATTAAAGATAATTAATGCATGAGATGAATTAAGGTGGGGTTATGAACCCACATGTGAAAAGGTGTTCAAATGCGGACACAGATGAAAGTCCTGTGAAAGGCAGGACTGGTATAAAAGTGGGGCCCAACGAGGGTCTAATTAAAATAATTTGCATTTCGATGTCATTATATGCTTATATGATTACTTGTTTAAATGCTTATTGATATTATTATGTCTTATGATAGGAAAGGGGACCAATTTGGGTACCCATGTGAGGGCGTATTTGAATAAAATTAATAATTGGCAGGTTTAATAGCAACCTCATGAATTATGTGGGACCACATTTGGGACCCACGCGGGACTTAGATTAAATCCTTTTAGAAAAGATGGGTAGTTAACGTAATTAACCTGAGGGCTTCATAATAAAACTTATAGAAAGTTGGGGGAGGTAAATGGAATTAAGGAAGAACCACATGACAACACATATGCATGAGATGCATATGTGTCTCATACTTGCAAAACACAGCTGGGAATCTAAAATTGAAGAGAGAACGAGAGCTTGAGTCGGCGACGGAATTCTCGACGACGTTTCTTGCCGCTCCTTCGCCGTCCGGCGTCGGATTCACGAACCGAGACCGGATTTGGACTCGTGGAGGTAAGAGGATCACATGCACGTCCTTTATTTTCATTTTCGGCAACGTTTTTACGGCGGCCGTTCTTAATAAACGATGTTCTTGGTACCAAACTTGTGTAGGATTATCACTAACTAGAAATTGAGCTAAACTTGGGAAGGAATTGGGGGATTCTAAGCTTAGTTGCGTATAAATCAAAGAGGTGAGTGTTCTAGTCCCAAAATTGGGTGTTTAGATATGTTTGTGTAATAATTGTTGGCTTAGAATGCTTAATCCATGTTTATGTTTATATGTGTTGTTGAAATTGGGTAAAAAGCATGTCAAAGTTATGAAATTGCTATGCTTATATGCCTATATGTTAAGTTGCTTAAATGCTTATGTGGATCAAAGGGAAGTCAAGTAGTGAGCACCATTTATAGGTCCCATATGTAAGGGATAGGAAGTCCTCAATGAGTAGGACGTGGTGACGACCACAATGAAATGCCGGTGACGCCTTCGGGGTCACAAGAGAGTGTGTGTTGTGCTATATGCGCCAAAAGAGTGAGAAATTCCGGGGTGAGAAGGACCCGGGGGTGGTGGCTTGAGTTACTTGACTTTCCAGAGATCAATTGGTTGATGTTTTTTAATGATTGTTGCATTTGCATATTAAACATTCCAATAGCATGATTAGTTCCCTCACTAAGCGAAAGCTTAAACGAAAATATATTTTCTGTTGTGGTTATTGAATAACCATCGCAGGTACCGAACGGGAGAACGAGAGGAAATGATCCGTGCGACGGTTGGGCGTGGGGGTTACAAGTTATGTTGATATGTACATGTGTATAGAAGTTTTGGTTAATGGTAGTCTTTGTAATCCATGGGTTAAAAACATCTTGTGTTTTGAAAGTGTTAGGATCACCTTGTATTTGGAGGACTTGTATCTTGAAAGGTTGGGTTATTGCTAACTATGTCCTATGTTGATGGTGGTTTCTTTGTTAGTCACAAGTTGTATAATGTTGGAAGAAAGTCCTTTTTGGTTGTAAATTTAACTTGAGTTCTCCTACGATTAAATGGTCATGAGTATAATGGGAGAAATATGGATTTTGATGTAAGTTCATGATCCTAAGGAAGAATTGGTGTGTTTGATTGTCAATCCATGCTTTAGAGATGTTGTGTTAATGTTTAGAAACATTTGAAAATGCTTTGAGAATGAGTTTTAAGGGTTTCACAAAGTTTTGGGAAGTTTGGAACAAGTTTGGACTTGAAAAATGATGTTTTTAAGCAGTAGGGAACTGTTCTGTACAAGCCGGATCGATCCGGCCTTTCCGCGGATCGATCCACCCCTTTTCGGGGACATTCTGCTAGAAATTTCCATATATGGATCGATCCGCCCTTTTCGCGGATCGATCCGCCCCTATGAAAACTGACTGTCAGCTTTTACGGAAACAAGCATAACTCTCTCTACAAAACTCGGATTCGCGCACCGTTTTTTGCGTTGGAATCGGGACTCAAAGACCTATCTTTTGGTGTAAAATTTGCTATACCTTATTAATGACCATTTTGCCCTTGGGTCTGATTTGTGTCAAGAAAACTCTTTTATGGAGTCTAAAACATGTTTTTCTTCATGATTAGTGTATAGTTTGGTGTGTGGGCTTTGTTACACGTGTCCTAATCCGCCTGGGGCGGGTTGGGGTGTGACAATTTTTGGTATCAGAGCTATAGGTTAGAGCCTTTGGGGACGAGTGACGATTACGACGCGTAATAAGCATAAAGGATTAAACGATGTGTAGTTCATGCATTCACGTTTACTTAGCATGTTGAATGATGTTGAGCATGCATTGAAAAGAATAAAAGTAACGTGTATATGAATATGTATTGTGAATGCCAGAGAGAAAATGTCTGGTGAAAGATCGACACCGCCTACGCAAATGGAAAGAATGGAAAGAGTTGTAGCCGGATTAGTACAAGTTGTTGAAACTCATACAATAGAGGGAAGACGTGAACAACCGAATCCTAATCCGAGGGAGGAGGTGACCACTATTTCACAATTTTACAAGCAGAAACCGACACTATTTCGAGGAGAGACTGATCCAATGAGAGCTGACTTTTGGTTGTCCGACATGGAAAGGATATTCCGGGTTCTTCCGTGTTCCGAGGCTCAACAGGTTCTATTTGCCGCTGATACTTTAAAAGAAGAAGCGCAATACTGGTGGCGTACAAAATTGGGACTCGAAAGGCCGAACACTTGGGGGGAGTTCGTAATACTCTTCAAGAAGCAGTACTTTCCGAAATCTTTTGAAGATTTGAAAGCTCAAGAGTTCATGGAATTGAAACAAGGGGGAATGACAGTTCGGGAGTACTCCGCCAAATTCACAAGTTTGGCACGATTTGCTGAAAATATAGTACCGAATGAAGGGGATCGAACTAGAAAATTTGTGACGGGGCTGAGGGATGAGATTCGACGCCAAGTATCAGTGCAACGGTTGGATAGAGTTGCAGAGGCATTGGATGTGGCTTCAATCGCTGAAAGAGATATGGGGTATCAACAAAGTTCGCAAGCACCAACAACTCAACAATACAAAAGGCCGAGTTCAAGTCAATATAGCGGTCAAGGGAGTTCAAAGCGACAGAGTTTTGGGGGTTCTTCGGGTGGTGGAGGTAACAAGCCACGATGTAACACATGCGGGAAATTTCATTGGGGTGCATGTAATCTACCGACAACGGTGTGTAATAATTGCCGACAAATGGGACATGTAGCAAAGAATTGTCCGAGAGTGAGGCCAAATACTTATACCCCGATGAGGCGTACCGACGATAGTGGGATGGTTTGCCATAACTGTGGGGAGCTTGGACATCGAATGCGCAATTGTCCTAAACCGAGGCAAGGAGGTTTTAGTGCAACCGCAAGTAGTGCACCAACACCGCGACCACCTCAACAACAACCACAAGGAAGGGAACAACGTCAGGGCCGTTATTTCCAGCTTAATCCAGGGGAGACTACCGTTGCTAACACAGTTGTGTCAGGTAAAGTTCTTATTTGCTCAACACCTGCTAATGTGTTAATGGATTCTGGTTCTACACACTCGTTTGTATCACACCAATTTGCTAGGAATATGAATGTACCCTTAGAACTTCTCGAATATGATTTGTCTGTTGATGTCCCATTGGGAAGATCTTTGGTGAGTGCGGGGGTTTATAGAAATTGTGAAGTTAAAATTTATGATGAAGTGTTAACAGTGAATCTAGTACCGTTAGTAATCCAACATTTTGATGTCATATTGGGAATGGATTGGTTGTCAGTTAATCACGCGGTTATTGATTGTGAAAATAAAAGGGTAGAATTTCAGACACCGACCCATAGAATCTTCTCTTTCCAAGGGGTAGGTGTTGTGTCACCACCATATCTCGTATCCGCCATCAAAGCTTGTCGTTTATTGAGAAAAGGGTGTAAAGGTTTCCTTTGTAGTGTATTGGATACCAGAAGTACGGAACTAAAGTTGGAAGATATACCCGTAGTTAAAGAATTCTCTGATGTATTTCCAGACGATTTGCCGAGTGTGTTAATTGAGAGGGAGGTTGAATTTGGTATAGATGTAATACCGGGAACACAACCCATTTCGCGGGCACCATATAGAATGGCTCCAGTAGAGTTGAAAGAGTTGAAAACTCAGTTACAAGAGTTGTTGGATAAGGGGTTCATTCGGCCAAGTGTATCACCCTGGGGTGCACCGGTTCTTTTTGTGAAAAAGAAAGATGGGACGATGCGGATGTGTATAGATTATCGTGAGATCAACAAAGTAACTATCAAAAACAAGTACCCATTGCCGCGAATCGACGATTTATTTGACCAGTTACAAGGAGCTCAAGTGTTTTCAAAGATCGATTTGAGGTCGGGGTATCATCAACTAAAGGTAAAAGCTGAGGATGTTGAGAAGACGGCCTTCAGAACTCGATACGGCCACTACGAGTTTCTTGTAATGCCATTTGGAGTAACCAATGCACCGGCTGCGTTCATGGATTTAATGAATAGGGTCTTTAAAACGTATCTTGATGAATTTGTTATTGTTTTTATTGATGATATTCTCATTTACTCACAGAGTCCGGAAGAACATGATAGACATTTGAGATTGGCGTTGCAACGTCTTCGAGAAAAGCAATTGTTTGGAAAAATTGAAGAAAAGTGAGTTTTGGTTGTCAAGTGTTACTTTTCTTGGCCATGTGATTTCTAAAGAAGGTGTGTCAGTCGATCCACAGAAAATAGAAGCCGTTATGAATTGGGCGAGACCAACCAACGTGTCAGAAATTCGTAGCTTTCTGGGATTGGCTGGATATTATAGAAGGTTTGTTCAGGATTTCTCGAAGATTGCTACTCCGATGACAACATTAATGAGAAAGGATATTCCGTTTGAATGGGGGAAAGAATGTGAGGAATGTTTTCAAACATTGAAGAGTAAGTTAACTTCTGCTCCAATACTTTCGATTCCGACAAGTACCGGGGGATTTAGTATTTACAGTGACGCTTCTCATCAAGGCTTGGGATGTGTTCTTATGCAAGGGGATAAAGTGATAGCATATGCTTCAAGGCAATTGAGGACTCATGAGAAGAATTATCCAACCCACGATTTGGAACTTGCTGCGGTAATTTTTGCTTTAAAAATTTGGCGACATTATTTATACGGGGAAACTTGTGAAATTTTCACTGACCATAAAAGCTTGAAGTACTTATTTACCCAGAGGGACTTAAACATGCGCCAACGAAGATGGTTGGAGTTAATGAAGGACTACGATCTGAAAATTCAATATCACCCAGGTAAGGCGAATGTAGTCGCCGATGCTTTGAGTCGAAAATTGCCAGAAAATTTGACATGTGTTTTGACAGCACAAGAAGGGTTAGTGAAAGAGTTTGAACGTTTGGAACTGGAAGTTATTCCTAGAATTGAAGGTGGGTTAATGGCAGCAATTGTAGCACAACCTGATTTGATTGGAGAAATTAAAATGAATCAACTTCTAGACCCAACCTTAAAGAAAGTTGTAGATGAATTACCTGAGGGTAAGCGACCGGAGTTCAGTTTACATGATGGGGTATTATGGTATATTAATCGGTTATGTGTGCCTAATGTTGGCAATTTAAAGGAAAGAATTTTGGAAGAAGCTCATAGTACTCGGTATTCCGTGCATCCGGGTAGTACGAAAATGTATAGAGATTTGAGGGAGGTCTACTGGTGGAGTGGAATGAAACGTGAAGTTGCTGAGTATGTGGCCAAATGTATGACTTGTCAATTGGTAAAGCTTGAACATCAACGACCTGCGGGGGAAGTACAACCATTGGAAATACCGGAATGGAAATGGGACCACATTACAATGGATTTTGTGTCTGGATTGCCAAGGTCTCCTAGATCTAATGATAGCATTTGGGTAATCGTTGACAGGTTGACTAAGTCAGCCCACTTCTTGCCGATTAAAACCACAGAACCGACAAAGTTAGCTGAACTTTATGTTAAAGAGATTGTAAGATTGCATGGGGCACCGGTATCTATAGTGTCAGATCGTGACACACGTTTTGTATCCAGATTTTGGGAAGGGCTACAAAGAGCAATGGGGACAGCTTTGCATTTTAGCACAGCGTTTCATCCGCAAACTGACGGGCAGTCGGAACGGGTTATTCAGATTCTCGAGGATATGCTTAGAGTATGCGTTATGGATTTTAAGGCTGACTGGGAAACTCACTTGCCGTTAATTGAGTTTTCTTATAACAATAGTTTCCAGACAAGCATTGGAATGGCGCCTTTTGAGGCATTATATGGTCGAAAGTGTAGATCGCCTGTGTGTTGGACAGAGGTTGGGGAGAAGCAACTTCTGGGGCCGGAAATTGTACAAATCACCACTAATAAGGTTAAGTTGATTAAGCAACGGTTACAAGTGGCACAAAGTCGCTACAAAAGTTATGCTGATACGGGTAGAAGACCGTTGGAGTTTGAAGTTGGTGATTATGTGTTCTTAAAGGTTTCACCTTCGAAAGGTATTACACGGTTTGGTAAGAAGGGTAAGTTAAGTCCAAGATATGTTGGACCTTTTCTGATTTTGAGTAAGGTGGGACCGGTAGCTTACAGATTGGAGTTGTCACAAGAATTGGCACATGTTCACAACGTGTTCCACGTATCTATGCTCAGACGTTACGTGTCAGATTCGAGTCATATCCTTGAACCAGAACCGTTGGAAGTCCGAGAAGATATGACATATGTTGAACATCCGGTACGGATTCTGGATAGGAAGGATCAAGTGTTAAGAACGAAGACAATTCCGTTGGTCATGGTTCTTTGGCGTAATCATAGCATTGAAGAGGCAACTTGGGAACGAGAAGATGAGATCAGAGAAAGATATCCACACTTGTTCGACTGATGAGGTAAGAATAAGTTTGGGGACAAACTTCTTAAAAGGGAGGGAGAAATGTAACACCCGTACCCGGAAAAGAAGATTAATGTGATAATAATATGTGTTAATTAAAGATAATTAATGCATGAGATGAATTAAGGTGGGGTTATGAACCCACATGTGAAAAGGTGTTCAAATGCGGACACAGATGAAAGTCCTGTGAAAGGCAGGACTGGTATAAAAGTGGGGCCCAACGAGGGTCTAATTAAAATAATTTGCATTTCGATGTCATTATATGCTTATATGATTACTTGTTTAAATGCTTATTGATATTATTATGTCTTATGATAGGAAAGGGGACCAATTTGGGTACCCATGTGAGGGCGTATTTGAATAAAATTAATAATTGGCAGGTTTAATAGCAACCTCATGAATTATGTGGGACCACATTTGGGACCCACGCGGGACTTAGATTAAATCCTTTTAGAAAAGATGGGTAGTTAACGTAATTAACCTGAGGGCTTCATAATAAAACTTATAGAAAGTTGGGGGAGGTAAATGGAATTAAGGAAGAACCACATGACAACACATATGCATGAGATGCATATGTGTCTCATACTTGCAAAACACAGCTGGGAATCTAAAATTGAAGAGAGAACGAGAGCTTGAGTCGGCGACGGAATTCTCGACGACGTTTCTTGCCGCTCCTTCGCCGTCCGGCGTCGGATTCACGAACCGAGACCGGATTTGGACTCGTGGAGGTAAGAGGATCACATGCACGTCCTTTATTTTCATTTTCGGCAACGTTTTTACGGCGGCCGTTCTTAATAAACGATGTTCTTGGTACCAAACTTGTGTAGGATTATCACTAACTAGAAATTGAGCTAAACTTGGGAAGGAATTGGGGGATTCTAAGCTTAGTTGCGTATAAATCAAAGAGGTGAGTGTTCTAGTCCCAAAATTGGGTGTTTAGATATGTTTGTGTAATAATTGTTGGCTTAGAATGCTTAATCCATGTTTATGTTTATATGTGTTGTTGAAATTGGGTAAAAAGCATGTCAAAGTTATGAAATTGCTATGCTTATATGCCTATATGTTAAGTTGCTTAAATGCTTATGTGGATCAAAGGGAAGTCAAGTAGTGAGCACCATTTATAGGTCCCATATGTAAGGGATAGGAAGTCCTCAATGAGTAGGACGTGGTGACGACCACAATGAAATGCCGGTGACGCCTTCGGGGTCACAAGAGAGTGTGTGTTGTGCTATATGCGCCAAAAGAGTGAGAAATTCCGGGGTGAGAAGGACCCGGGGGTGGTGGCTTGAGTTACTTGACTTTCCAGAGATCAATTGGTTGATGTTTTTTAATGATTGTTGCATTTGCATATTAAACATTCCAATAGCATGATTAGTTCCCTCACTAAGCGAAAGCTTAAACGAAAATATATTTTCTGTTGTGGTTATTGAATAACCATCGCAGGTACCGAACGGGAGAACGAGAGGAAATGATCCGTGCGACGGTTGGGCGTGGGGGTTACAAGTTATGTTGATATGTACATGTGTATAGAAGTTTTGGTTAATGGTAGTCTTTGTAATCCATGGGTTAAAAACATCTTGTGTTTTGAAAGTGTTAGGATCACCTTGTATTTGGAGGACTTGTATCTTGAAAGGTTGGGTTATTGCTAACTATGTCCTATGTTGATGGTGGTTTCTTTGTTAGTCACAAGTTGTATAATGTTGGAAGAAAGTCCTTTTTGGTTGTAAATTTAACTTGAGTTCTCCTACGATTAAATGGTCATGAGTATAATGGGAGAAATATGGATTTTGATGTAAGTTCATGATCCTAAGGAAGAATTGGTGTGTTTGATTGTCAATCCATGCTTTAGAGATGTTGTGTTAATGTTTAGAAACATTTGAAAATGCTTTGAGAATGAGTTTTAAGGGTTTCACAAAGTTTTGGGAAGTTTGGAACAAGTTTGGACTTGAAAAATGATGTTTTTAAGCAGTAGGGAACTGTTCTGTACAAGCCGGATCGATCCGGCCTTTCCGCGGATCGATCCACCCCTTTTCGGGGACATTCTGCTAGAAATTTCCATATATGGATCGATCCGCCCTTTTCGCGGATCGATCCGCCCCTATGAAAACTGACTGTCAGCTTTTACGGAAACAAGCATAACTCTCTCTACAAAACTCGGATTCGCGCACCGTTTTTTGCGTTGGAACCGGGACTCAAAGACCTATCTTTTGGTGTAAAATTTGCTATACCTTATTAATGACCATTTTGCCCTTGGGTCTGATTTGTGTCAAGAAAACTCTTTTATGGAGTCTAAAACATGTTTTTCTTCATGATTAGTGTATAGTTTGGTGTGTGGGCTTTGTTACACGTGTCCTAATCCGCCTGGGGCGGGTTGGGGTGTGACAGTATGTCACTGGGTATATCAAGAATAGGCACAGGGCGAGGAAGGACTGAGATATCATCTCCAACATGCTCTTGTGAAGTTTCCAGAGAGGAAGAAGCACCTATAAAAAAAAAGAAACTGTTGCCAAAAAAGTGACATCCAAAGAGTGAAACAAATGATGTCTGATAGGATTATAGCAACGATAACCTTTGGACATGGAAGAATATCCCAGAAAAACACACCGAACGGCCTTATCATCAAGTTTAGTGCGTGTAGGGCTGCGATTTTGGACAAAGCACGTGCACTCAAAAACCCGAGGGACAACAGGGAAAAGTGTACTACCAGGCTTGAGGACATGAACCGGGGCCTGGCCTTGTAGGATACTGCTAGGAGTATGATTAATCAGGTAAGTAGCAGTACGGACAGCAAAATGCCAAAAATACTTGGGAACATCCATCCCATGTAGGAGACACCTAACCATAGCCATAAGATGGAGATTCTTACGTTCGGCTACCCTATTTTGTTCGGGGGTATAAGGACAAGTGAGTTATTGAAGAATACCCCCTTTATTAAGTTCAGCTCGAAACTCATTAGATATATTCCCTACCATTATCAGACCGAATATTGCAAACAACAGTATGAAATTGAGTCTTAATCATTTGAAGAAAATTTCTAAAATGAGAGAAAGCTTCAGATTTTTTCTTCATAAGATAAACCCAAATATAACGTGTATAGTCATCAATAAATGTAACATAATATCGGTGCTGTGACATGGATGTGACGGGGGAAGGACTCCACACATCAGAGTGAATAAGATTAAAGGCACTAGGTGCCCGGTGCATGCGAGGAATATAAGAAGTGCGAGTATATTTAGACAATTCACAAACCACACATTTAAAATGGAAATCCTTACAAGCTTTATTTAACTGAGCGAATAACGAACATACATACTGAAAGTTGACATGGCCTAGACGAGCATGCCACAAATCTAAAGTTTGAAGTGAAAGCACATATTTATTTGAGTTGGGCAAAACAGAATTATTAAAAGCAAGTAACACGGAAGCTTGAAGATTGGAGAACGTCCTTGACACTGAAGGATCGCCGAAGTAGTAGAGGCTGTCCCGCTTAAACCCCCTGCCAAAAATCTTCTTCGTAGTCAGGTCCTGCAAGTAATAAGAATGAGGTAAGAACACAACAGAGCAGTTATGATCTTTGACAAGGCGATTAACTGAAAGCAAGTTGAAAGCAAAATTGGGAACATAATACACAGAGGAAAGGGTGATGTCGGAAGATAAACGGGCATCACCCTGACTACAGATGGGAATGAAAGATCCATCAGTGATACGTACAGACTGTTTAAAGAGGTAACAGGAGAAGTAAAAATTGAAAGCTCACTAGTCATATGATTATTTGCCCCAGAATCGAGAATCCAAGTAGGGTGGCCTGACTTACCATGAAGAGCAGTAGGAGTACCTGCAGCAATGGCGGCTGTGGGGCCAACGGATGATGGAGAAGGATGAGGAGCTCCCAAGCCTACATTTGACTGAAGTTGAGCAATCTGAGACTGAAGTTGACTATAATCAGGTGGTGGAGGAAGTATCTCAACAACCGCTCTTGTACGAAGAGCACCTCGGCCGCGACCAGTACCACGACTAGCAGGTCAAGTCCGAGTGAACTGCCCTTTCAGCTCTGGGTGAAGAGTAAAACAACGATCTATGGAGTGACCCGGTGTACGACAATGCTGGCAGTAAGGGTGATTACCTCCAGGACGAGTACCAGAAGAAGCCGGAAAGGTCATCTGTTCAGGGACTGGTAAAGGAGAGGGCCTAGAATCAGGAGCAGATAGTAGGCGACAACGTCTCTCATCACCATCAACAGTAGTAAAGGCCTCAAATAAAGAGGGCATAGGGACAGTATTCAGGATCTGAGTTCGGAGAGCCTCAAACTCAGGCTTTAGACCCATCAAGAACTGATACGAATGACGGAGGTCAAGCCGCTTAACTTCAACATCTCCATCATTGGGAAAATCAGTAATGGGTTCATACTGAGCTAACTTCTCCCACCGAGTCTGGAGGTATCCAAAAAAGTCAGAAACAGACAGTCCCAAAGTAGCTTGGAAAGCATGAGAGATATCCTGGTAGAGCTCGAAAATGCGCGAGTCAGAATGCGCATGATCATACATCTTCTTCAAAGCAGTCCAAAGTTCATGAATCGTATTATCATACATAAACATATTATAGATCCGTTCGTCCATCGAATTAAACATCCAATCCAGAATAATACAGTTATCTGTAAACCATTCCTCAAACTTCGCGTCCGATTCAACGGGTTTAACCTCCTTCCCAAGTAACCACCCAATTTTCCGTTTACCGCCAAGGTAGAGACGAAGAGAATTAGACCATGCGTGAATTTTTTTTCCATTTAGCAGCGCACTAGTGACTCGGTGCACGATTGGATGAGATGTTGGATTGATTGGATCAACGGTTTTACCTATATCAGTCATGATGCTGTGAAGATTAACCAAAAATTTGGATGAAGACTTGCCGGAAAAAGCACCAAAAAGGGCAACAACGACAGTTACAGCCGGAAACTCGGCGAACCATAGCCACAAACTCGGCAGATGGGGGCAACCGGAAACTCGGTTACCCGACGGACAGTTAAGAGCACACGAACTACTCTAATACATCACACACAAGCCCTAAAAAGGGCTGAAGAGGCTCCCGAGGAGCTACAAAGCTGTGCCGCTAAAGAGAAACACCCCTAGGATTTGCAGTGCAGGGAGAGAGGGCCTCGGTTGGGACTGGGGAAGTCAGATGGGGTAGGCGAGTGGCCTGAGGTGGTCGGCGAGAGGGCTGGGCAGCAGGTGGGGCTCGGCGAGGGTGGTGGGTGGGGGCTGGCAGTCGGTGAAGATGGTAGGTGATAGTATTAGGGTTGTATAAGGCTCTGATACCAAAAAGAGATATGGGAAAGTGATAATCTTATTACTGTACATCCCAGAGTTTATATAATGTTACATTGGAATAAAGAAGGAAAGGAAATAAATAAGAAAAATGAAAGAAATAAAATAATTTATATGTGGTCAACATGACCATAAATAACAGACTAAAAATCCGGAATTAAATTCCTTAATTCCAACACGGCCATAACACAGAGCCCGAAAGCTAATATTTATTTCATTCACTTTTCTCTCATTTTTCGTTACATCAAAGCACCTGTATTTATAGGTGGAAGATTAAAAACATATAGTAAAAGCGTGTTATGATATATGGCAATGGTGAGAATCACTCTAAGCTGATCAAACAATCTATGCCAATGGCGAGAATCTTCAACACTAACATTATGTAAGATTTTTAAGAATGACCACCTGCAGGCATATTGATATGGGATCAATGGATTTTGTTTTTGGGTGCAATTATGTAAGTCAAGATGGTGTCAAACATGGACACCTCCATGTACTGTCAAAGTTACTAAACTACATAAAGGTCGAAGACTAAAAACTCTACAAAAGAATCAGAATCAAAAGTAGAATTGGTAGTTTGAGAAATACATCCAAAGTGATGGCCTCAAGCCTTCAATCTATACTTCAATGCCTCAGGTCCTTTAAATGTTCTGTGATTTCGTACTAATTGCCCACATGACAAAGAGGACGTCTATCTCCTACTAAAAGCTAATATCACTTGGGGATTAATCGGCGTCATCTACAAAGTTTTTGTTTCTCAATTTATGAATTGGTCTTTTTATTCATTTCTTTCCTTGCTTTTTTCCGTCAACGGTTATGCATTTTCTTGTGCAGGTATTCTCATTGTGGGCTGTAAGCCCAAGAAAGTTTGGGGGTTTGAGTTATTCAACTGAAGACGTTGGTGAAGTTCTTGCAGTCTCAGGTATGGTAGTAAAGTAGTATTCGATATGTGGATATTAATCATAGTGAAAAAGAGTTCATTTAATTTCAGAAAGTCGAAATCCTATGAAGATGTTCTTCATTATAATATCCCTTTTTGCATATAAGTGTCTACACCATGAACATGATAAGAACAATGTTCTTTGTAAAACCATCATTTTCAACAAATTGTAAGTTAGGATTTATGCTCTCTTTTCGGATTGTCTCGAGCTATATCAGCTGTAATGCAATTCTCAATCTCTAGCTGATGTCTTTCTACAAAAGCAAAAATGTGCTTAACTACACTTTATCATGTATTTTACCCACTACTTACAGGATTTTATTCAAATTAGAGTAAATTTGAGCAGTTTAAGAAGAGTTATAACGTTAGTTAAGTGTTCTACCCTTCTATCTATTGTAAATATAAGCTGATTCAACCCTAGTCGTGACTATACGAGTCTCAAGAACACTCAATGTGACATTACTAATTTCTGTTCTCTGATTCACATGCTATTCATTAATAATTGCATTTACTATGCTGCTCACTACTAACAATTTTATGCCTCTGAGCATGTCGATTGATGGGTCAAGCATTTAGTTAACGTCGACAGTATTGACACTTGTAACATATTAAGTAAGTGAATGCCTCTGAAGACTCAGCCTTGCGTAACATTTCTTTTAAACTTGTTTGACATGAAATAGAAGTCTAATTTAGAGAAAACCAATGGGGGAAGACTGAGGTTTTCTTCTCTTGAACTGGAAGAGTTCTGTGTTTTATTCGAACTTGTAGATTAGGGGGATCACATGTTTTTTTCTTTTTGTTTTCTTTTACTTTTCTCAAGATATGTTCTCGTCCTAACTAGTCAGATCATTTTTTAGTCGAGTACTTAAGACCTTGGCTGACCATTTGTTTTATTTTAAAAGGTTTTGGACTTCTAGTCTTTCAACTTTCTTTATATCCATTCGTGGAGAAGATACTTGGCCCTATTATGGTAGCTCGCATTGCAGCGGTAAGCAATCACACCTTATATAAACTAATGTGCTTACAAAGTGTTTACAGCATATCCAGTTTTTTTTTTTTTCCTCACCTATGTATATTAATCATTTTTTTCCCCTCTCAAAATACATGACTGCCCTTTATGTAGGTTTTATCGATACCTCTATTGTCAAGTTACCCCTATATAGCCAACCTGTCTGGTTTCAGTCTCTCATTCTTGTTAAATTGCGCTTCGGTGGTGAAAAACATTTTATCTGTAAGTGTACTTTACAACTTGAATATTCTACTATTTGAACGACTCAGTGAATAATGATGAATTAACTTCAAGGATTGCTCCTATTTTACCTATTGTGATGTTCGTAATCAGTATTTTGTATACTTAAAAGATTAAGCTGTATTTCTTGTGGATTTGGCTAAATAATTATTCCGCGTTTACCTTGTTCTTGTCGCTGTCACCAGCTGTCGATTGTAACTGGCATGTTCTTGCTGCAAAACAAAGCAGTGGTAATGTTTTTTTCTCTTCATGGTTCTTTGAGTTTCATTTTCTTTCCTCTCTTTTAAACGTGTCAAATAATCATTTTTTTTTTTCCCTTTCTTATATTTCTTAAACTTTTTTTTACCTGAGAGTGTATCAACAGGACCAACATCAAAGAGGAGCTGCTAATGGCATTGCTATGACCGCAATGTCACTTTTTAAAGCAGCCGGTCCAGCTGGAGCAGGAGCTCTGTGAGTGTCCTCATTTTTATTTATTTATCTTCTCTTAGAAATTTTTGAATTTTGGCACATATGTGAATTTATTTAATGTTAGAGAGAGAGAGAGAGAGAGAGAGAGACGCTGCTAGGACATTCTAATATTAAGCCTTTTCTAACTTATTTCGAAGTATTCTAACACTCCCCCTCAGGTTGGTGCATATATATCCCTCATGCCCAACTTGCATACAATTGATTGAAAGAACCTAGAGAGAGAGAGAGAGAGAGAGAGAGAGATGCTGCTAGGACATTCTAATATTAAGCCCTTTCAAACTTATTTCGAAGTATTCCAACACTCCCCCTCAGGTTGGCACATATATATCCCTCATGCCCAACTTGCATACAATTGATTGAAAGAACCTATTGCTACGACCCTTAGGCTTTGTTTGGTTCTTGGATTTAGTGAGGGAAAAGAAAAGAAAACGTATTGTTTGGTTAATAAAGAAAATGAAGAGGAAAATCGGAAAGAAAAGATAATCAGTTCAAGAGTAAATTAAACATTTTGAAAGTTGTGAATCATTTTCCTTCCTTTATTCATGTATTACAAATACATTTTAGAAATTTTTAATTTTTAATATTATTTTAACTACGAAGGAAAATACGAGGGAATTAGATTTTCCTTCGACTTTTCTTTTCCCTCACGAAATCCAAGAACCAAACATCAGCCAACTGATCCTGCGACTTCAAAAATAGGGGTGCAGTGCAGACCATGCCCTCATTTAATTTCTATTTAGCAAAAGCCTGTCGATTTCTATATGCTTTTTGCGATGTACTAGATTGTGAGCAATATTTATAGCAGACTTATTGTCACACCGTTGTCATTTGTTACATATGAATCCAAGATCTCCTAGCAATGTTTGGAGCCAAATAATTTCCCATACTCCTTGTACCATACCTTGAACAATCCATGTTCAATAAGCATTGGATACAAATAAGTGATCCTTTTAGGTGCTTCCTAGCTAAGAAGCACCGACACGGAAACGGCGACACCGACACGACACGACACGATACGGCGACACAGCAAATCCTAAAAAAAGGCCGACACGACACGGCGGCGACACGGAAACTAGTAATTATACATATATTTTTCTATATAATGATACAACATAAAAATAACAATGTTCTTAAAATAACTAACTAAGATGTTAAATAAATCACCTCTAAATATCAATTCAACATGAAAATATCATAACAATAATACCAATTAACAACTCTACCATTTAAGCACTAGTAACAAAGCAACTATAGTATCATAACATCCGTTAAAAAAAAAAAAAAAACCAACAAGATGCATATAAGGTAAAGCAACAAGATGCATATTAGATCAAATTCATTACTTTCTTTTTTAATTTTCAATCCTCCATCTTTCTAGTAATCCTTCTATTTGTCATTACTTGTCTTAACTTTTTAACATAAACCCCTCTTTTACAACCTTATTTTACATAATAACACTTTTGCCCCCAACATTTAAGATTCCTCTTTTAAAAAACCCATAACGTGTCGGAATAAGTGTCGGAGCCGTGTCGATGATGTGTCGGAGACGTGTCGCTGCCGTGTCAATGGTGTGTCGAAGACGTGTCGCTGCCGTGTCGAAAATAAAAAATATATTTAAAATTTCCAGACACGTATTCGGCGTGTCGGAGCGGTGTCGGAGGTGTGTCGGACACAAATACGGCACCTCCTTTGGAGTGTCGGTGCTTCCTAGCTTCCTAGGCCTTGGTTTTACAGTGTGAAGTTTTTGTATGGATTACTAATTCATTCTGTGAAATATACATAGCTCAAGTACTATGGAAATAATAGTAGTTATTTTTGTAGTGTGGTATCTATTAACACTCAATCCTTCATCTTTCTCTTTTGTTCTCTTTTTTTTTTTTTTTTTTTTTTTTTTTCATTTTGTGATTTCAATTTATGCAGCTTTTCCTGGGCGCAAACACGTCAAGGTGTTTCCTTCTTTCCAGGTATGGTTCTCATTTCACCTGGTGGGTTTTGGCAGTGTTTGGTTCATGGATTTAGCGAGTGAAAAGAGGGAAAAACACTTCAAGGAAAAGTTTTCCTTTGTTTGGCTAATAAGAAAAATGGTGAGGAAAATAGTAAAAAAAACAGTAATATGGTGAGAAATCATGTAAAAATGTTGAAGTTTGCAAGTCACTTACCTCCCTTTTTTTTCTTAAGCAACAATCATATTTTGAAAAAAAATTCCCCTTTTAATATTGTTTAAGCATGGAATTAGTGTTCATTCTTGTTTTCCGAATTTTTGACCTGACCCATCACTTTTGGGGTCATATTTACCAGACCCATCACTTTTTCAATTTATTTCCCAAACCCATCACATTTCTGAAGTCGCAAGTGCAATTCGCGACTTCATCCAAAAAATTTCTATAGAAGTCGCTAGTCCAACTTGTGTTCCCCTTCTTCCCCAAACTTCACTTTCTTCCTCGTGAAGTCTGACAAGAAGTCGCGAGTTGGACTAGCGACTTTTCGCTACGGCAAGAAGTCGTGAGTTGGACTAGCGACTTCTATAAAAAAAAAATTGGGTGAAGTCGCGAATTCCACTTGCGACTTTAGAAGTGTGATGTGTTGGGAAATTAGTTGACAACATGATGGGTTTGGTAAAAAAATTCCTTGTTTTCCTTTCCCTTTTCTTTTCTTTCAAAATTGCACAAATCAAAGTCTTAAACTGACAAATGGATGTACAAAATTAATCTAGAGGAAGTAGTAATAGTTATCCTTTAAATTTTTGTGTGCTTGTCCTAAAAAGTATACTGTATTGTTAGATGTTTTATCTTATTCGTTTCTCAGTACAATAGCACAACATATCAATTCATAGTTGCCAAGAGTCCAAGACCAGTTCTCAATTTCTTTTACAAATGCATTTGCAGTCCTTCAAGGATAGCAAATTCTTTTGATTTTTTTTTTCTTCTCTTTAGACACCCAATCTTTAAATTGTTTATTATCAGAAATTATTGGGCTCAATTTGGTTTAATTCTCAAATTGTGGCTTACTAAGGCACTGTTTGGTACATGGATTTCATACCAATTATGCTCCATTTTGGTAGGAAAAGTGACCTTTTTTTTCGTAGTACATGTAATGTTAAATTGGAGCATCTAACCCAAAATCAATTGGCAATGGGTGGAGTAGCCCCTTGAACTTATATATTGAGTAGCCAGCCAGGTTAAAGTCCTCGATGTGAGACAGACAATCTCAACACGCCCTCGCACGTGTGGCATGACTGAGAGCCAAACACGTGAATTACTAAGATAGGGTGACGTGGAGTACACGTGGACAAGTTGGCCCAGCCCAACAATAACCTGCTCTGATACCCTGTTAAATTAGGGCATCCAACTCAAAACCAATTGGCAATGGGTGGAGTAGCCCCTTGAACTTATATATTGAGTAGCCAGGTTATAAGTCCCCGATGTGGGACAGACAATCTCAGCATACTTGTAAGGCCCAACTCATTCAACTCCTTAAAACCCAAGTGTTAAAGAGAGGAGAACTAAAGCCTTATAAACCGCACAGAGGGGCCATAAATGGGCGATGTGGGACATTCCAACACACACCCCTGAACCACAGTAGCCGGACACTCGGTATACTCTAGACCACAGCAGCCGGACACTTGGCACGCGGGAAGATAAGCCCAACCTGGCTCTCATACCACTTAAAAGGCCTAGTCCATTTAACTCCTTAAAACCCGGGTGTTAAGGAGAGGGGAACTAAAGCCTTATCAACCGCACAGAGGGCCATAAATGGGCAATGTGGGACATTCCAACATGTAACAATATTGAAACATTTTATGTACGGATAGAGAAAAAAAAAATCAAAAAATGAGAGGTGGAAATGTAAACTTTAGAGAATGAGAGTCAATTTTCTTTAGTAGTTGAGAAGGAGGAGTTCAATCAGCTCTCAACTCATATTTTCATGTGAAAACACTTTCTCCAACTTAAAAGCAGAAGCAAGTAAGACCTGCTTTTGCCAAAAAAAAAAAAAAAGTAAAAATCTATATTAGAATTAATGCATCTTCAAATTAAGTTGTTAATGAAGAGGACGATGCTATTACAATTGTTGAGTATGCTGATGCGGGTAGAAATTGATACTCTGATTTAGTTTGATGTTATGGGATGAAATGGACGTAGAAACAACAAGAGGTAGAAAGGTGGAGAGAGATCGAGTTTGTGCGTGGTTCGTTGTTGTTAATGAAGCATCTATGTTCGTCTGTAGAGTGTGTGTTGGTGCTTCCACTATATATATAATTGTTTACAGAGTTTGGTGTAGGAGTCCTTGATAATCCAACAATGAGACTAGAACTAACAAACTGCTACCGTACACTCTTGCTTCTAAAGACCTATACGGCTCTTGTTTTTCTAGGTTGTTCTCTGGAGGAGGAAAATTGTTTTTTTCTTGTTAAGGATCCGAGATCCCCTTTTATAGCACAAGGGGAACTTTTTCAAATTAGGTAACCTAACTAGATCGGGGACCTAATCGGATCATGTTGATCTTATCTTGGTAACCTTAGATAAGGGAAGCATTAATCATGGACCAATTCAATGCTCCCATAATCTTATCGACCTGTCAGGTTGGAGTGGGAGTTTTCAGCTGGCACGTGCTCTATCGCAGCTTTCCTGACCTCTGGGCCAGTCTGGTCGGGTAGGACCGACTTCACGGGTATATCATATGCGTTCCAAAGTTGTCATTCCAAAAACACACCCTTAGCTACACAGAATTAACTTTGGGCTATAAAAACAACCTAAATATCCCTAGGTAGTAGGTAGTACGAACTTTCTAGCCAATATTTGTTTGTTTTATAGTAATACTCTCCCTCTCTTTACCTACATATATATATATATATATATATTAATATATATATACACATATGAGTGTATATGTTTCCTGCTATCTGTATTTAGTTTCCATTTCATTCCATCTGAAAGCTTTATTAACATGCAGGTGACCAGATAATTTTCTTTGTCCTGAATGTAATTGAGGCAATTGGAGTGATAATGACATTCAAACCGTTTCTAGTTGAACGCCAAGTCTAGAGATAGAGACAAGCGTTACTGAATTTCAAACCCAGGTTTGGAGAGTTTCCTCAATATGATTCTTTCACAACTGTAGGTGGACCCACGTTTTTGGGTTGGGGTGGGCTACAGATAGTGGCAGGCCCACATCCGATTTTCATATATATATATATATATAGTCTATCTATACATATTTTACGGATTTTTGTATATGAAATACTATTGTTTTGCCAAGTGAAATATTCTGGCCATTTTAAATGTTGAGATGCTTATGCTTGTAATCATCTCTTTCATTCACTTTGAAGTTTCGTATCTATGTGCAAATTATCCTTATTTTCATTAACAAGGGTGATCGTCGATTGTTATGTGTATAATAGTGGTGTATAGAAATTGTATAATTCTTTAATCTTGTCATGAGAGATTTGGTATTGAGCGAGAATGCAAGATGGTATTTATTATGAGAGCATTTTTGCTCACCCGACTTTGGTTCACCATTGCTCATACAGATCTTTATTGGATGACATGTGTCTCATTCCAGAAATTATGTAATTTATGTTGATAGTACAGGGGCAAGATGTGACACATGTCACCCAGTGAAAACCTGAGTGAGCAATGGTGAACCAAAAAAAAAGTTAGCAAAAATGCTCTCATTTATTATTCATAAAACAGAATGATGTATGCTTGATACTTTTAGGCTTTGTTTGGTTTATGGATTTTGCAAGGGAAAAGAAAAGAAAAAAAAATTGTTCTCTCGTGTTTTCCCTTGTGTTTTGCTTCATGCTTGAATAACACCAAAAGTTAAAAAAATTTTAAAATATAATTGTAATATATGACTAAAGGAAAGGAAATGACTTATAACATTCTTAATTTTTTCCTCAACTTATTCTTATTTTTTATCTAGTTTCCTCGTCGTTTTTCTTATTAACCAAACAAAGGAAAATGATTCTCTCTATTATTTCCTTTCTCTTCCCTTACGAAATCCAAGAACCAAACAAAGCCTTAATGTAGAAATTCTGCATTATGGTTGGTAAGTTTTTCACTAATGAAGGCATTCTACATCTTGCATACTGGGAGGTCATTATGTAGCATGGTATGAAGTTTTGGATTACAATGCAAGGAACAATTAGTCGTAATTTCCCCATTATTACTGCTTGTGCGAGTATTGTAGCAGTTAAATTTTTTTTTTTTTTTTAATTTATGGGGGAGGGGAAGGTTCGAACATAAGTGTCAACCCTTTACCACTTGGACTATGAATCCTTGTGTTTGTAGCAGTTAATGATATTGCATTTAATCGATAGTACGTCTTTTCTTAGTTTTCTATTGTCTCAGTATCACATATTTGGGAAACTTATATTACATTTGTCTTTGGTTAGCTTCTGTAGTATTTTCGTCACAAGTGAGAGTGAGGTTTTGTCACTAAAGTTACTTTTAAGTGAAATTTACTTAATTTTTTTTAAAAAAATCACCTAATTTTTAAGTGAAGATTTCCAAAATTTTAAGTAAATATGCACTTATATTTGTCAAGTGAAAATATGCACTGAATTTATAAGATTTTGCACTTATTTTGTCAAATCTCAGTGAAATTGCAAATTGGGCTCGCATGATAACGTTTCTTGTTTTATGTTTTCAGTTTTTTAAAAACGAAAACCAGTTTTGGTTTTTTTTTTTTTTTAAATAAAAAATAAAAACTTGTTTGGTAATATTGTTGATTTTTTTTTAAAAAAAAAAACACAACAAAAACAGGAAACTCAAAACAACTTTTTGGTGTTTTCATTTTTTACCCAAAATTTGAAAACGTTTTTTAAAAACAAAAAACAAAAACGTTACCAAACGTGTTTTTAATTTTCGTTTTCTAAAAAACGAAAACAAAAACAGAAAACGACAACGTTACCAAACGAGCCCTAATTGAAATGTTACAGAATCAGTAAGTGAAGACTTTTTTTTTTCTTTCAAAATTTAATATTCATAATAGGTTCGATGAGTATATTCTAAAAGGGTATTATTATTGCCAAAGCAACGGTTGTTAATATCCATATCAAAGCAACTTGGCTTGAATGCACAAAATAACCCTTCTAATGAAAGTATAGTTGCTAAGAAGGATTAATGCGGGCTATTTTGCTCATTCAAGTTCAAGTTGCTTTTATTGAACCCATCATCTCGGATGGTCGACGTCTCCTTGCTGCCTAATTTGTTTCTTGGTTCTTTGTTAAAGTTCCTAGTTTGACTAATTTTGTGGCCCATAATTTAGCCCTTTGGGCATTGCGTTGTAACTTTTTTGCGCCTATCCCGGTTGATGAGGTTCCTCTTTCTGTGTTTGAGGAACATCCTCAAGGGGGTTAAGGCTTGGTTGTTTGTTTTATTTGCTTCTTAATGATATTGTTCTTTCCAGCAAAAAAAAAGAAAAAAAGTCCAAGTTGCTTTGACATTAGCAATTGTTACTTTTACAATAGCAACACCCATTCTAAAAAGGGGTAGTCAATTTTTTGTATAGAATTTAAAAGTCAGTCTATTACTATTTCTAAGTCAATATATATATATATATATAAATATATCAACTTTTTTTGTAAAATAAAAAAGTCATCAAATTTTACATGACATTGTGGAACAACTATTTCAAATGCTAGGAGCAACTCTACGAAACGTTTGGGAGCACCACTTCAAAACGTAGAGAGCAATTCGTTTCAAAGTCAAGTACAACTCTTCAAACGTCAGAAGCAAGTCTTCCAAATGTTGGGAGTAATCAGCATAACATTTTGTTGCAAAATTCACAATATTGAAAATAGAAAATAGACTAAAACACAAAATAACAATTCAAAAGTTGATTTTTTTTTAATTTGGGTTAATTACACTTTACCCCCTTATAATTTGGCTCGATGACACTTTACCCTTTGTGGTTTAAAGTGTGCTTTTGGGTAAAGTATCACCGTTACAGAAAGTGTTAAGTTGACACTTTACCCCAGAAACACAGGGGTGTTAAAGTTGTCATCGGGTCAAACCATAGGGGGTAAAGTGTCATCGAACAAAAATCGCAGGGGGGTAAACTGGTCACTAATTTTAGGGACTTAACACTTTCCGTTAGATTCTGTCCGAAATGTACAGGAGGGTTAAGTGGTCACTTTTAAACCACAGGGGGTAAGTGGCAGCGAGCTAAACCACAGGGGGTAAAGTGTAATTAACGCTTTTAATTTTATTGATGACTTTTTTTTAATAATTGTTGACATTTTTTAAATTTTAAAAAGTAATAAATTGACTTTTAAATTTTATACAAAAAGTTAACTAAAATGTAATTATCCCCTTCTATAAAATGTACTTGGGGCACAACCAAAGCCACAATCATTTGCTCATAACCTCTATTTTGTGTCTCTCTCTCTTGATGGATCCCACAGTGCCAGTGACCTCACAGTGCCCATTAGGAGAGAGATAGACACAAAATAAAGGTTGTAAGCAAAATGTTGTGGATTTGATTATGCCCCAAGTATTACTCAAAATGTAAGTGCTATAGAAAAATGATATGATGACCGAAAGTTAAGAATTTTTTAATTTGTTTTTCAGAGTCAGTTTCAAAGTAACATTATCAGTGGTGTAAATTCAAAGATTGACTGCTTTTTTAAAATTCAAATGTGTTTTAGAATAGAGTAAGAAGGCCAAAAGAGGAGAATACAACTTTTTACCTTTTTTTTTTTTTTTTTTAAATTTTTATTTTTTATTTATTGGCTAGGTAAAATAGGAGAATACAACTACTTCTACACATAATTTGTTCAGAAGATTAAGGTACAATCACCATGAAGCAACACACACTGAGCACATGTCCTGGCATTTGGATTATTGCAGAACTGTCACCTAGTAATAGTATAGTACAGTGCTGGCTACAATGCTAGAATTTTATTATAATCACAGTTTTGCCCCAGACAATTCTCAATCCAAGCCTATTAGAGCCCGTTTTAAAATATTAAGTGCTGAAATATTAAGTGATTGTTTATTAAGTGATGAAATATTATGTGAAAATATTAAGCTACTATTTTCATCTTAATTGTTCGGCTAATTTTCAGCTTAATTTTCAACTAATTTATTTAAGTGCTAAAATTTTAAGCTAACTCAAACACTTCCATTTTACAAACTTTTTTTTTTAATCGAAATCCGTAAATCACTTAAATTTTAATTTTTTAGCTAACCCAAGCAGGCTCTTAGTAAACTTCCCACACATCCCTCCCACATAACCCACCAATTTAATTAAGGGTAATTCTGGGAACACAACTTTCATACAACCTTCTTAAAAGATAAGTCTCTCTCTCTCTCTTGTGATGTCACTGACCCCACAGTGACACATGAGAGAGATAGACATTAGACACATCTTTTGAGAGATTGTATGAAAGTTGTATAAAAATTGTATCCCAAGAATCACTCTTTAATTTACTTCAACATATACTATAATATTATGCTTTAACAAATAGAAATAGGAAGTGTTACACCCTACCTTTTTATAAAAATTTTTATTTACTATATTATGATAATACTAACTAGATATCCGTGCTATGCATGAAGAAAATGGCAATCTACAAATTATTTCTACGTTAATACTAAAAATCTTCCAAGCAAAAAAAAAAAAAAAATGCTAAAAATCTTGGAGACATTAATCAAGTGCTCTACCTAAATTTTAGCAAATAACCCCATATTATTTTTTTTTAGTTATTATTTAAAAAAAAAAACAAAACAAAACAAAAATGGTGCAAGCAAATATCAGAGAGGAGAAACAGACTAATCTCGAATTAGGCTTGCCACCAAGCTGTCTGAAAATAGTATGCAACAAACTGCAATTTATGCAATTCTTCTCCATTTCATTTCAAAACATGTCAAAGACTTCTTCAACAAATGGATTAGAATAATATTGGAATAAAAATTAAGGACTCTAGAGTCCAACTAGAGTTTTCAACCAATGTAGCACCCTAAAAATAACCAATAAGAAGGTCCTCACAAACCCATTCCTAAAAGCAAATAAACATAGAATGATTCAGCAACAAGATCCTTATAAATCCATTCCTAAAGACAAATATTAAATATTACACAACCATTCCATGAGTGAATTGTTTTTGACAATGAGTTCTAAAAGAAAAGAGCCCTTGTGAGCATTTTACAAGGCCATTCATGCGACTCCGATAAGGTTACAAAACACATACTATTTATATATCTTAATAGAAAATACAATCTATCTATTCCGCCCGCTACAAATGCCATCCATTACATCCCATATTCAGAAGTGCACTCCAACTCCATGGAACTCGTGCATTGTCTTTGATATCTGCAAAATCGAGGGGTGAGCAAAAACAACTCGGGAGGGAAAACACTAAACAAAATGACCATTAATATAATTGTATGCGATGTTACACAGACTCTTCTCAATAAGTTTAGGAACCAGTGTAGTGTCACACACTCGACTCTTGTCTTGAAACTTCTGGCTAGACACCCCCACCAAGAAGCATGTTGGCTCCTTGTACAATAGTCTGTTAAAGTCTCTAATTATTTCCTTTAGCTATAAGTTGTTTCAAAATCTTTGTTATGACATAAAGACACTATTTTCTCTTAAAATGTAAAGAACATAGAGATTTTTTTTTTCCCCCGTGTTACTGTGTCCTTGTATTGTGAATTTGAGAAGTCCGACGCTTAGACACAAACCCATATCAAACACCCATACCCGATTCCATGTAATACAGATTGTATAGGCATGTGCGCAAGCAAGGGAAAGAGACGAGAACCAGTAAACATGCAACTTCTCACCAAGCATGAACTAAACCACAACATGTTCTGAATCAAGCACCATCAAGGCATTCCAAGGTCAACCAATTTGCGGGTTGAACCCAATCAAACAGGGTACCATCTTGGCATAAATTTAGAGTCTTTCACCAAAGGCCTCCCTTATTTGTTTATGATTTCACATTCTCTTGATTTGAAGTTCATTATTCACAAGAATTTAGGCTTCATAATTTCAATTCCATGACAAATCAAATGCCAAAAGTACACAAGAAGTCCATAACTCCATTCCTATTCACACATTCCTGTGGCATGCATTCCCGATGCCTTACTTTTAGAATTACAATGTGGGCATTCGTGATTTGAACATAGGTTCACCCCAAAGTCGGTTCCAACAAACATACCACCACATGCAATCCATGATTCCACAAATATAGTTATAGCCCCCATGCTTTTAACAATTCCATGTGATCATAAACACACACACACACACACACACACACACACACGTGTGTGCATATACGCACAAGAAATCTTCACACATCCAATCAATCCATCTTTCGTGAGCTTAAGCCATGAAAATGCTTGAAAAAAAAACTTCATATGTTGATATCATCATCCTTGTGTCCATTTATATCAAACTTGATTACATTTGCATAAATAATCACGAGATATAAACTTAACGTAGAGAAAGTTTGTAGTTCAAATTTCAACGGGTTTATGGCAAGAAAAAGCCTGACTGAGTTATTTAAATTTCAATTGGTTTGTGGCCTGGTGACTAGAATTCGTGTTCGCTTGATGTGTGCCCCACCGTGGACCACATTGGGGTAAGTTCCTAAGACAGAGAACCGTGTCTTCACCAAATGCCACCTCTTTTGTGGTTGACACTTTACCAATGTGGAACTACTTTGTGAGGCTAGCCATGCCACCTAGCTATTTCTCCTAAAAGTGTTCGCAACTTGCATCCTATCACAAAGAGGCGGCAGATGCTTCACCGTAATGGTTAAGGCAGCGATTTGCCTTCTTAATTCCTCCATTTCATGTCGTTGGATGCCTTTAGGTCCCACAGGATGTTGCAAATCTGCCCCATCCTCAAAATCCAAAGCCGAAGGGTAAGAAGCCAAAGGAAAATGACACTAGCTAACCAAAAGAAAAATGGCGTTTTCTCACTCTCTACACATTCTACCTCTTCCTCTTTGATCCATCTCAAAAGAATCAAACCTGTATCAAAATTCTAACACCAAAAGTAATACCAAAAGCTGCCTTTTACAACTTTTTTTACAGCTAGTTATGCAAACCCAAGGCTAAGCTAGCCCCACCTTTTGTTTATACAAAGAAGTAACAGTGAGGTACAGCCTATTAAGCAAGCTGTACAACAGAAAACAGCACCTAACAATTCTAACAGTGGTACGGTCTATCAAACAAACTGACAACAGAAAACAGCACCCAACTACTCTATTATTCATATGTATCATCCCCCTCATTAATCCACATCCTCCATGACCACCATCACCATTCTCCTCATCAGCAGCTCACCGCGTATTTTCCAATTTGCTCTCTTCTCCCTCTCCTTGTTTCTCTCTCCATCTCTCTCCCATGCGATCCTCCCAGGCCATATTGCCTGTGTAACTGGAGGTCACTGGAAAAGTCACCATAGCCTCCATAAGGCATAAACTAACAAGCCTAAATTCAAATAACCAATTCGGTCCTCTACTTGTACACGTGCGCGCGTGTGTGTGTAGGTAGAGTGAATGAGAGAGGCGTTTATCAAATGTATTCGTTATTGTTGGCAAGAATAAATAGGGTCGTAAAGCATTTTATTTTATTTATTTATTAACTTATTTTTATTGTATGAACAAGAAAGTGCAATGGTTCAATGTGGTGTTGTTTTTCAAAATTTGCTAATCGGATATGTTTCAGAACAATCCAATTCCCTAACAACCCCTATTAAAAAGAAATTTTAACCCTTGCCACCTACACCTGCGCGTAAGCATGGGACACAGGCACACCCTGTATATAGCAGAAGGTCCAAGACAAAATATATATATATATATATATAATGCAACATTACAGTTAAGGAAAGTCATAAGACAAAACCATTTCCACGAAAAGTACTAAATTTATAAAAAAGTGAGGGATTTCGAACCTTTTATCCAACACCACGTTTGGTGCCATCAAGCTCGCAGTTGGCTGCAATACTGAACTTTTCTTACCCGAAAAAACCCCTGCACTTAGACGATCCACATAGGCATTTCTTTCTTCCACGGGCTAAATTATGGTTTATCCCATAATCATATGTTAACTCCGTCATAGGAGGAATGTGTTTGATTGCAAAAAAAGCAATATGGAGAAATGATTCACTATTGTGCTCGTACAAAACGGGCTGCCAAAACACATTAGGAAAGCAACTATGATTCATAAAACGAGCCACATTTCCAACATTTTTCGCGCTAATGATTAGATTCGTTGGCATGTTGTAATCCTCATTAGCATCAACAGATGTTTCTTCATCCAATAACTCAGGTTCATAATTCCATTTCATCGAGTGCTCATAAATGCGAGTTGAATCAAACACATAGTCATTGTTTTCACTGTTATAACCATCTTGCTTCACCTTTGAATTGTCTATGACTTCACCGGCATATTCACAAATAAAGGTTCCCGCTCGGATTGGGTCCCACGACCGTAGGCCCCAACCCCTGTCAACAGTTTTAAACACTTCCAAGTGGACTTTCAAACCAAGTTGAGTCACCCGATTCTTGCAGTCGGGATAGCATACGCATGTGGGGCCGCACTCGTGTAATAACGGCCTTCGGCTCACTAGAATACCATTAGATGTATACGGGAAATCACCTCCATTTTTCCGAACGCAAGAGCAATTGAGATCACCCGGAAGGCACTTATTACGACAATTGCATCCAAAAGAAGGCGGCACTATATTGAAGGATTTTGAGTACTTGAGGGTTGGAAAATAAGTGAAATAACCCGGGCCCCGCTCGCCGTCCACATCATTTACAAGTGAAACAGGTATTTTTTCCTCCGAGGAGGTTAAATCCGGAAGAATAAGTCCGGCCCGAGATGGAAAACCATCCTTCCATTTCTGTATTGATTTCCAAAGAGCAAAAGCATCGGGCTGCCCTGGATTCCTTACAAGTTTGTACTTGAAAATATTGCAACCAGATTTCCCTTTCTCCATCCACGACTCCTGGATTGTGAAAAGACCATCATAGACATAAACCTTGGCTAAGGGATTCACGACGTCCTTCATACCCCGAATGACTCTAACCTCATTGCCCCTGCGCAAGCTTCTCTCAAGAGCAAGATTACCCCTTTCGAGCTTTTGATCAGCCACTTCCTTATCTTTATTGTTTATATTCCCACCTTGGCCACTATAGATCAATATATCTCTATCCTCGAAATCATCATCGTACCCACCCGATGAAACAATACTAACAGCTAAAGGCTCGTCTCCCAATTCAGTCTTATCGATCATATAATCAATCCCAGCCATAGACTGAGCATGTAATCCAACCATACACATTTCCATTCGGAAAAAGAAAATTTCCCCAACCTCAACACCTGGAACTTCTCCAATTCTCTTCCTCATGTTTGTTCGAACCCCTTTGCTCATCAAAAGATTGCCACATTTCAAATCGGGCCGCTTGATTATACCAACTGCTGATTCCTTCGCCTCCTCTATTTGGCTAAGCCTCCTTCGGAGTGCATCAAATGTTGTGAGAACATAGACAACCGATTCCCTATTACCATCATCGCGTTGGAATGAGCTTAACCTGGGTGTAAAATCTTTATTCGAACCCTTACCACCATCTACTGACGAGTTAGATACATCCTGATTTTTCTTTCCTCTCTTCTGCCTTGCCCGTTTCTGCTTAAGTATCGAATTTTCTCCCCCTGGATTTTCCATCGATGTTCCATTAGAAGCTCCGGAAAATTGAGATGGCTCAGCCACTGGTTTCGGGGTTCTATACGAACTAACCGGAGCTGGCATTGGATAATGCTGGTTGGCAAACCGAGATGGGGTGGCCTGTCCATTTGGGTCAGGTGAGATTGGTGATTCCTGTGGTGTGCTAAACGGGTAAAATGGAGAGAAACCAGGAGGGAAAGGGCCGAAGGGCGATGAACAAACGAATGGAGGAGCTTCAGGAGGGGATGGAAATATGGGTTTTAAGTTCCTCAGTGGCTTCACTTCATAAACTTTGGACTTATCAATGGAACCTGAATGAGGAACAGAATTCTGACCTAACCCTCCTTCCATTGAAAATTAATACCCTTTGATTTATACCAGAAACCCACAAATTTCTTGAAGCTTTGCCAGACTAAAAACTAGTCTAATCCTTCAAACTATGCCCTTGTTTTTCAAAATTTTTTCTAATAAGAAGATAGATATATTATTGCCATTGGAGTCTCTAATTCATACTTCTGATAAATAGATAAAAACCCTAATATTGTTACAGCAACTACAGAGAAACTTACACAGAAGGCTCCTGGAAATTACCAAAGAGCTGTTTCAGAAAGAAAGCTTGAAATTTGAAGATTAAACCCAGAACACAAAACTCCCTGCAACATTGGAAAAAGCATTATACAACAGAAAAGAGCAAGGCCAGAGAGAGAGAGAGAGAGAGAGAGAGAGAGAGAGAGAGAGACAGACAGAGAGAGAGAGAGAGGATGGGGAAAGGGTTCTACAGAACTTCTACAAAACAAAAGTGGGGAGTGAATTTTTCAAAAAGAGAAGAGATTAGGATGAATTTTGAAGATCTGAGAAATGAAAAGAAAAAAGAAAGAAAAAAGTGTACTTTGCAAATTCTTAGTAGCAGTAAAGAAGTGTACTTTGCAAATTATAAGTAGTAGTACTTCATTTCAGTTCCTGAAGCATGAAAAAAAAAATTGAGAAAATCAAATGGAACTGAGAGACAAAGAGAGAGAGAGAGAGAGAGAGAGAGAGAGAGAGAGAGAGAGATCCGAGTTTCTTCTTACCTTTTTGACAGGAGAGGTGAAGAGATTGGTCTTTGATTTTCATTGTTCTCATTTTTAGGGTTTCGAAAGTGTAGGAGTTGTGAACTGTGGCAAATTGGAAGACAGAACAGAGCAGGACACGACAAAGTGTGGGTGTACTATGAGAGAGAAAAAAAAAATAAACAAAAAAAAGAGAGGTATTTTATATTGTTTTTCTTAACGTTATTAGTCCCCTCGAGAATTTATCCAGTGAGTCCGTCACGCCACGTGGGCATATTGATGTGGTGTGACTATTTAATCTTAATCATCCACTTGTCCCCTCCTTTTAGGGGATCATGACAAGTGGTTATTAAATTCAAAATTTAAAATTCTACGAGTACTAATCACTTGTCATGATCTCCCTAGAAGGAGGGGGTAAATGGACGGTTGGGATTAAATGGTACATCACGTCAGCATGCTGACATAGCATGACGGGCTCACTGAATAACTTCTCGTCCCATCTAACTTTTTGAGAGCATTGCGGCTATGGGTGGCCATGGGCCGGACCGGGCTTGCACTCTATACTAAAGATAAATACCTTTGTCCAAGTCAGGCCTAGCCCGTGGTGGGCCTACAATTGGTTGCCCAAGCCCGACCCAGCACCAACCACTATAATCCCAAGCCCAGCCGGCGGGCCGGCCTATTTGCTATTTTTTTTATTTTATATTTTAAAAAACTTGAACTAAAAAAAAATTACCATAAAAAATATTTAGAATGATTATTAAGACACATTATTCACAAAAATACAATAAAAACTCTTGTGATAATGCATATACATTGAATATCTTATGTAAAATTATATTAATTTATATATTATATAATAGAAAATACATAAAATAAATATATTTTACTAATAGTCGGGTCGGGTCGGGCCAAAGCGGACCTCATTTGCTTTGTTCAAACACGGCCCTAAAATTGATTGCCCAAGCCCACTTGAACGAGCCAATATCTTTGCCCAAATTCAGAAAAATTAGGGCCGGACTGGGCGAGCCACGGGGCGTTTGGCCACCCCTAATTGTGGCTAGGAGTGTGCAAGAGCTGAGCCGAGCCTGCTCGCGAGTTTTCTCAAGAGCTCGGGAGTTTGTGAACGAGCTCAAACGAGTCGGACTTTCAAGTGTTCGCGAGCATTTTAACGAGCTTTTTTTCGCGCCATTTAAACTATATAGTTTAATAATAAAATAATCTTTTATCAAGCATATTTAAAAAATATGTCATATTTTCTCTAAAATTATATAGTTTTATAATAAATATATTTATAAAAGTCACTATACAAGCTCTTTATCCAACCTATGAACGAGCTTTTTCATGAGCCTGCTCACGAGCCATAATCGATCGTGTTCACGAGCTCAAATGAGCGAGCTGAGCCTAGCCTTTATCGAGCCGAACTTCGAGCCCTTATTGAGCGGCTCATCTCGTTTTCACCCCAAATTACGGCACATAAGAATCTCAGTTACATTTCTTTTTAAACCTTGGGTCACAGGTTCACTACTACATCAAATCTGATTTTAATTATTTTTGAATAAAATATGTCAATATTCTTGTTGCATCTCAAATTGGAGTTCGCATAATTTCATATGAGAAGATACATAAACTTTATTTGTTTATCTCTCTCCTCTGTAGATTCCATAGACACTGTGGACCCTACAGTGTCAGTAAACTCCATCAGAAGAGAGATAGACATATTATAATTTTTGGGTCCACCATTGTTCACCCAGGATTCATTGGGTGATACGTGTCTCATTTCATTTTCATTTTGCCTATACACTCTTAACCTAATTACTGGAAAGGACACATGTCACTCAGTGAAGGCCTGAATGAGTAATGATGAACCAAAAATGGGTAAGCAAAAACATACCATTTATATGTTCATCTCCCTTTTTTTAACCGTCTCAAAACAATTGACCACAAAGAATACTCCATGATAAATTACCCAACAAAAAATTAAGGGTAAGAAAAAACAAAATATGTGTGTTTTGAAACTTTTACAATAATTTCATGTCATGTGAATGGTAATCATTACATTTTTATTCTATTTTAATAAAAATCTTAAAATGTTGAACTCTCAATGTTGGATAAATAAAATGGGACAGAATGAGTATATTTTTATTTTCTCTTTTAATAGAATCTGATCCTTTCATGGGTTGAATACAAAATATAACCATGAAGTTTGGTCCCTATTTCATTTGTCCCTGGAGTTTCAATTGTGTCAAATTGGTCCCTGAAATTTTGAATAGAATCAATTTGGTCCAAATGTCCAATTCAGTAAGAAAAGTTGACTTAATTTACGCATATGTTATGCACTGTCACACTTTTTAGAGGCAAAAATAGAATACCCTCAATCTCTCCACATGCTTATTAGCATAACTGTAGGTAGTAGCAAGTGAATTCAGTCAAACTTTCTGACATAATGAGACATTTGAACCATATTGCTTTTTTTAAAAACTCTAGAGACCAAATTGACACAATTGACACTAAAGGGACTAATATGAATAGGGACTAAACTTCAGGGGTATATTTTATAATTAAGCCTATCATTATTGTTAATGTTTATGGAAATTTCACTCATTTTTACCCTTTCAAAATTAGTTATGCCATGTAATCATTATTATTATTATTATTATTATTATTATTTTAACTTTAAAATTCCACAATTTTCAATTTTTAAACTCATTTTTCATAAAGTTTATATTTTTGGAATCATGAAATCGAGATCTTTAAAACAAGATCCATATAAGCTATGAAATTCTAAAAGGAAAAAAAATTAAAAATTTCAGTTGGTTGTTTAGCAATTTTATCTGTTTATAAACAGATAACAGATAATTGTATGTTAAAATGTCAATTTAGATAACATAACTTTTTCATTTTTTTATAGCTATTTTTTGGTGTGTTTTTATTTTTATTCTCGTGTATTTTTTTCAAGATCTACGTACTAGACTTGAAAATTTGTGCAAAAACAAATAATTTGGAGCCTAGTTTTGAGATTTTATCTTTCTGGACAGATAATATTATCTGTTTACATACAAGTAATATTATCTGGCTGAATTATACGACCATAACTTTCTCATTTTTTTTCGGGCTTTTGTGTGATTTTTTTTTTTTTTTTTTTTTTTTTTTTTTTTTTTTTTTTTTAATTTCATACGTGTAGGATTTAGGTTTCGAAAAATTTTAAATCATGCACGGCGGAAATATATAGTTTATAAAACTAATTGGTAGTCTGGATCTACTACTCGTTAACTCTATAGATGCATATTAGAGAGAGGACAAGAATTATATCTTTAAATCTTGAACCCAACTATGAAATCTTTGACTTCCAACAGCCTCCACTAGATGGTCTTCACTCTAATGACTCATATGGATGCTTCCGAAAAGACTAGAGTTGGTGGGAACACTAATAGCGAGGATAGAGAAGGTTTGGGAACCCTAAAACAGTTTCTGCAGCCTAGGGATGTTAAAAACGACGAACTCAGATTTCTAGACGTAGCTGCCCTATTTATAGATTCCCATAAGTTACTTTCAATCGATCGAAGTAACTTCGATCGATTAAACAATGTTCGATCGATCGAAACCTTGACTTCAATCGATCGAGACTCCTTTGATTGATCGGACCTGTTTTGACAAGCATCCTCATGTGTCTTTCCAAGCATCCTAGCGGAGCTAATGACTCAGACCAGTTGTTAATTCCCATGACCAAACTCTTTGATAAGCAAACTAACTAACTGATCAGTTAACGTTTACTCCACTATAAAATGACAACTGAACTCCAACGCAAATGAATATATCCAAAGCGATAACTAGACTTGTATGGCATACTAATGTCCCTCTACTGTTAGCATTCATAATCATATTCAGAAAGTTGGATAATTGTTACTGTCAACCTGAATAAGGATTACATCTTCCATTCCTTGAGTCTCGTTCACCTCTCATGATTACCAAACATATTGATAACTACTTATCAACAAGACTGTAGTTCTCAGTAATCAATTCGGTGACATTCTCAAGGGAATGCTTACTCTTTATCAGATGGTAGATTCTATCTTGACAATATATATATATATGTTCACAACCATATGAACATGACATAACCAAGATACGGCCAGGTGTTGATCTTTTATAGACCTCACTGATTGGTAAGTCAAAGCAGCCATATTCACAGTCTATGCTCATAATCATCTCAAGATTGAGAACATGTACCTTATACAAGTTATGAGTTCCTATCGACTATTGACAGTCTTAAGTGTCAATAGGAAAACGCAGGTTCGTCAATGTACTATAAGCACTAGCATATTAACTAAGAGTTATACTCTAGTGATTAGGATTAATCACTCCATCCAATGGTTGTCAATCATGCTACAGTGTACACCCGATGCGATATCCAGTCTCGTTATCTACTGTGACAAGTTCTAAGTATCAAAGAATAGTAATTCGTATCTCACATATATGTATCTCATTCATACACGAATTACTTTCTACGATACTTAAGGATTAACAATCATCTCATGAAAGAAACATACATAATAAACTGTCGAGCTGATATCCATATATTAAAATGTCAATGTCTCATAAAGTAATGGTTTGAGGGCACAAACCCAATACTACGCACCTATGAATTTCAATTTTACAAAAAGAGTATTTATTAGATTCATGCCATACGCTTTCACGTTTTAGTCGTAATTTTCTAATTTTTTCACCCATAATTTCATAGTCAATATTGATCTTGTTTAATAGACCTCGTTTTTTCTAATTCTGAAACATCAAAATT
Organism: Hydrangea macrophylla; assembly: GCA_033977485.1. Lineage (NCBI taxonomy): Eukaryota > Viridiplantae > Streptophyta > Magnoliopsida > Cornales > Hydrangeaceae > Hydrangea > Hydrangea macrophylla. Next base: position 20,187,459 of record CM066997.1, read on the forward strand.
TACACTCACTCACTCACTCACACTCACTCACTCACACACACACACACACACACACACACACACACACACACACACACACAAAGAGGACTTGTAGATCAAAAGTAATGTTAATTTAAAAAAAAATTAGGCATAAAAGGGTATTTTTGAACAAAACAAGTACAAATGGCCTAACGGATTAAGGAAAAACACGCGTGAATTTTTGCTAGGTTGTGTTTGGGTATAAGGTAAAGCCCCCATTTATTATACTCCTCTTATCCCAAATTAAAATTCCATTGTTCCATTTTAGTACGTCCGGATTTTTTTCCCAAAGTCAAGCCAATGGATCTTGACTACATACTTTCAAATTTACTCTTTATTATATAAACCTCTTCTACTTTTTGTTTGAAGTGACACTAACAGTAATGAAAAGTTTAAGAACCTCTTTTCAAAAAAAAAATTGTGACAATTCAAAAGATTTACTAAATTGTTAAAATTTTGAAAAGAGATTCTTAATCTGAGACAAAATGGGTATTTTTACTTTGGCCAAAAATGTACTATAATATCACGTAATTAGATAGGAGTAGTGACTCATGACAGAGGGATGTTTTACTCATTTGGTCACGGGTTTGATACTCCACAAAGCAATAATATTTGTGGCTAGGACCCTTGGCCTCCCAAAGGGAGGTCAGGGGTTTGGAGCCCCCCAGAGGTCATGTGTGTGAGTTGGAAAGACAAAGTTCAAGTAGCTGGACAACCCGTATCCAGAGCTTGGCGTGAGTTTGAATCCTATCGCTTACTTACCTCCTTGATTTTCCTAGTACATGTGTTGTGGGGTCGGTGTACGTACCCGGGATTTGGCCCATGTTCTACTCTGATTAACGACCTAGGTATTGATCCTGAAGTCATAGAGGACATGCTAAAGGATATGTCCTCGTCATTTGGAAAAAAAAAAAAAAAAAAAAAGACCATATCACAATTGCTGGCATTTTTTAGCAAATGCCGTTAATTACCGGCGCTTCCCTAATAAACGTTGTTAATTCCCGGTGCTTCACGACAAACGCCGCTAATAAAATAATGCTCCTTTTACCAAAAGAAACTAAACCAAACAAAAACCATTTTAACCAACTCCTTTCAAACCCAATCATTTCAAAAGTTTTATTAAACATTCTAAGGACTTGCAAAAACATATACACCATTAATACAACCATAAACCTTTCCCGGATTAGAAGTACCAAAAGTTCGGCAAACTAGGTCCTAAGGTGAACCAAGCGCCGTACTCGCATATATAACAAGTCTTATTACTAACGGCACGGTTAAACAACTGGCATGAGTTAAACATGTACTACCAATGTGCAACAAGTTCTATATACATAAAGAGCTCTCGGTCCCTACTTGTCTCTTTATCCCCGATTCTCTCCTCCAATCCTTGTCCCTGAATGGTTATTTATATAACCACAGATATATGGATTTATTTAAGCTAACGCTTAGTGAATAATATAAATCAAGCACACGGATGACAATTGCGTTCCAATCCATCATAACATACAACTATTTGGTCTCTAGGGAATAAGTGCACATTCACCGATCCAAAGTCTTAAGACTCAACCACGACCCATGCCCCTTCAACATGTCGCATTAATACCTTTCTCGGCAAGTGACCGCCGCCACTACTAATCCTCCCCCTTCGAGAGGACGTCTCACGGTGAATTAGCACAAATCCCCTTTTAACTCACATAGGCACATAAACATGCTCATTTAACATATATCACCATGCTTTTCATTTCAACATACCTTGGGCCTACTTTACACATGAGTTTTGCCCAATATGAACTACACATGGTATCTATATAAGGTTCGTACCTTATCAAATGCATTAAAGCATAGAACCATCCAAAAAGACAGATTAACCAAACAAGGCCTAATAGGTACAAAACGATGGCCTTACCTCGAAGAGTTCAAATACGAAATTTGGTGAAAAACCAACGGACGAAGGGTCGTCGTTTGGCGTCGAGAAGCTCAAAGTAATCAAATCCCCCCTTTGGCCTCTTTCTTGAACTTAGGTTAAAATTTTACAAAATTGTGAAAGTCATCTCTATCTATATATAAGCAACACTTTCGAAAATTATGTTTACCTCCCCATGAATTTTTAAAACTCTTAATTATTCTTTGAAACTTTCTTCATAGCTAATGCATAGCTTTACGAGTGAAACCTGAAAATTATAAAAGTTTCCGACTAAGTTTCGTTTGATTGCTAAAATGCAAGTTTCTACATGATTTTATGAAATCGCTAATTAGCTTACCAAATTATGTAACGTGTTCAATTTCGTCTTCACCAGGTATCTAATGACCCCAAAGAGTCACTATCAATAATATAATTATCAATTATATTCACATTTGCCTAAATAAATATTTAAGCTAATAATTATGAGTTATTATTCATTTTCTCAACCGCAGGGAATTCTCACATGTTCAACTTCTGGATTGCTTTCAAAGCCAAATACTGGGATCTCAAAAGACACCCCGAACAACTAGTGAGTCATCACTCACTTCACACGTGTTAATTAACATAACAGTGAGCATAATATGTATGCTTAAGCAATATAGTTCAATATCGCGGGAGCGGGTATGACATCCTCTCCCCCTTAAAGAAAGTTTGTCCCCAAACTTTCAGTACCATCTCATCAATTTATAAAGACTTTCTCAAAAGTACTTCCAATGTTCATTCATCATAACCCACACATCTCTACTGAGATATTACAATCTCACAAGGAAAATAAATCCTCAAGCTCTGAAGGAAAATAAATCCTCAGAGTTCCTGTCTCAATCCGATTAAAGCTTCAAACCGCCTTCTAGTAATATAACGAACTACCTCGATAAGTAAGGACATCAATGCATGTAATACCCCGTATTTTCAATAAATATTTAATGCAGAGAGATTCTATATACTTCATTTGACCATTCAAGAAATTCAATCTTCGACCGATCGAAGCTCGTTCGATCGATCGAACATCAGAGTCCCAAGCGATCGAACCTTGTTCAATCGATCGAAACCCTACCGACCTGAATTTAATACGTGGTCCCCACTTCAATCGATCAAACTTTCTTCAATCGATCAAACCTGACCGAACTGAGTTCGATCGATCGAGAATCCTTCGATCGATCGAGAATGTAAATATCAGAATTCCAGTTTCTGCGCAAATGCTGCCACCTTGCCCTCCCATTCTCTATATATACATAAATCTCGTGAGTGTGGGAGAGGTTTGCTGAACTTAGAGTTTGAGAGAGGATTTGTGAGTGTGTTATATATTACATACACATATACATATATTATACATCCACACATTATCTATATATATATATATATATATACTTAGCTTGGAGAAGAGAAGAAGGAAAAGAAGAAGAACAAGAAGAGGAAGAGAAAAAGGAGACAGAGAGAGACATAGACAGAAAGAAGAGAGAGAAGAGAGGAGGCCACCATTGGAGAAAGCTCGGAGTTTCAACGTTGCCAAACACGCCCTTAACGACTTTTGGTGAGTTCCAAACTCACTCGGTAACTTAGTTACGATGTTTTACATATTCTGGACGTATTAATTATAACCCAAACACCCTAGCACATTCTGCACGTTCACTGGCAGAATCTGTGGAAGACGAAGTTCGATCGATCGAACTAAGTTCAATCGATCGAACATCAGAGTCCCAATCGATCGAACTGAGTTCAATCGATCGAGACCACTTGAACTTAGATCGATCGAGATGACTTCAATCGATCGAACATCACATAACTTAGATCGATCGAGATGACTTCAATCGATCGAACATCATATTACTTAGATCGATCGAGATGACTTCAATCAATCGAACATCACATTACTTAGATCGATCGAGAAGACTTCAATCGATCGAACATCACTTTTCCTCAATCGATCGAGATGACCTCAATCGATCGAACCCGAGCAGAATATGAATGTATTCTTTTCAGTTTATTATTCATAATGCGTAGTTGTTTAATTGTTGTTCCATGTTCTTATTATGCGATATTATGGATTACGGAGGTAATGGGATACGATAATGAGATTGAGATAACATGGTGAGTAACGTAGTCGGGTTCGAAACGCTAGTAATAGTACGACGCGATAACGAGTAAGTTTGAAATGATAATACTGGGTAGTATTGGATAAGTGAGAAGTGAGTCAGTAAGAGGATTGTATGTTTAAAGTTGTGTGTGTCGAGCTGATGAGTCGCTCAGGTTGAATCCGATAAGTGTATGTCAAGGATTTGATCAGGATCGTGAGAATTATGGGTGCACAGTAGTCGCAAGCGTTCTTAAAAGCGGTGAACAGTAAGAGTTCTTACAAGCGGTGAACAAGAGTAATTGTGGCACATCCATGGTTTATATTTACCAGAGCTGTGTATGTATCGTACTCGCAAGCGTTCTTAAAAGCGGTGAACAGTAAGAGTTCTTAAAAGCGGTGAACAAGAGTATGGGTACATCCATGGACCAGTCGTTATATGAGAACGATGTATCGCAAGAGTTCTTAAAAGTGGTATAGCGGTGAACAAGAGCACTGGTATGTTGTGCTGATATAATCAGTTCGAGATAGTCAGTTGGGTATTGTGCAATCAGTCTTAGAGTGGGATTTGATAAAGAATCGATTAATGATATGTCTGAATAAACGAGTAAGGGATATATTTAGTATCACTGTCTTACACTGTTCATAATGGTAATTATGTCATTTCTATGAGACTGTGTTAGTTAGTGCTCACTCAGCTTTCAACAAGCTGACGGCCTTTATTGCCTGGACATTCCCCGTCCAGACTACCCTGTCCTTTACAATGTAGATGACAGAACATATGGTAATAACTATTATCCTGAAGGGAGTTACGCAGAGGATGGCCCCACTGTTGCCGGCCAGGCTGATGACTATCCGTACGCCAGCTGAAGACCTGAAGATAAATAGTAGTTTATGTTACTACTTTTCCTTTTACTGTTGTACTTTGTAGTTAACGGGTACTTGGGCATATGTTGTCTCCAGACCTGTTGCGATCCTGTGGACCGTACTCTGATGTTTGTGATAGATAGAACCGTGTTTATATTTCAGTTGTTTACTGTTCCTGTTTGGACTAGTACTGTGTGGTGTGGATGTTAGTGACTTTCATTTGTCATTCCCTATGGACCCATAAAGGAAATTTATTTTTCTCTATTTATGCTGCTCCGGGGCGTGACAATGCATGAGTTGATCATACTTAATAGTCAAATCTGACATTAAATCACATCACATTGTCAACCCATATATACCTTCATTGTAATTGTCACATATCTTTTTCGAATCCAAAAGTTTCATCACAATACCCAAATCAAAGGAAATAACTCCTCCCACTTTCACCCATCTTTCATTTCGACTAAAAGTCGTTTTCAACACGTCTCAACTGGTTAACAACCATACACGATTCTTCATCCCGAAGTGAACCAAAACTGAGTACTTTTATACCTACATACTATGTCGATAAGTTAATGCCTCAACCAACTATTTCATATACTATAAATTCAATCCCTTATCCTGCTAATCGCTGAATACTTGTAGAACGATAATACGTTTTCAATCGACTTTCATTCCTTATCAAATTTCATTTCTGTTTAATTCAACCTTGTATTATACTTCCAATCATAAATGCCTCGTAGGATACTATCTAGATTCCTAGCTAACAATTTCATATCATTCCCACCTGATGTCCCGAATAGTTAAACACACTTGTCATTTATTTCTCCAATTCTATACTCAAACTACCGTCGATTAACATAGAAGACTACACCTTAAAAAATTTTATTTAAACTTTTAACAAAGTCAAATACATTCCTCATTCATGTTTTTAAAATAAATTATTTAAAATCTCACCTAATACTTCTATCTCTTTCACAACATAATTACTTCAATATCAGTCGTAACAAATAACATTATGAACCAAAATTGACTTAGTCAATCATACACGTACCATTTTGTCAACCCATACATACTTTCATTGTAACTGTCACATATCTTTTTCAAACCCAAAAGTTTTATCACAATACCCAAATCAAAGGAAATAACTCCTCCCACATTCACCCATCTTTTCTTTCGACTAAAAGTCATTTCCAACACGTCTCAACTGGTTAACAACCATACACAATTCTTCATCTCGAAGTGAACCAAAACTGAGTACTTTTATACATACATACTATGTCGATAAGTTAATGCCTCAACCAACTATTTCATATACCATAGATTCAATCCCTTATCCTGCTAATCGCTGAATACTTGTAGAACGATAATACGTTTTCAAATGACTTTTCATTCCTTATCAAATTTCATTCTGTTTAATTCAACCTTGTATTATACTTCCAATCATAATTGCCTCGTAGAATACTATCTAGATTCCTAGCTAACAATTTCATATCATTCCCACCTGATGTCCCGAATAGTTAAACACACTTGTCATTTATTTCTCCAATTCTATACCACCGATTTTTTCTTTTCCAAAATAATAAGTCGTCGATTAACATAGAAGACTACACCTTAAAAAATTTTATTCAAACTTTTAACAAAGTCAAATACATTTCTCATTCATGTTTTTAAAATAAATTATTTAAAATCTCACCTAATACTTCTATCTCTTTCACAACATAATTACTTCAATATCCGTCGTAACAAATAACATTGTGAACCAAAATTGACTTAGTCAATCATACACGTACTACATCGTTCATGATGACGCATTCCTATATATCTCTGGTGTTTTACTTTCACCTTTACACAAGTTCATACCAATCATCCTGTATTTCCACCCTTATTGAGTTTCGGATAACCCTTTACGCTGAACATGTACTCTTTGTATAACATCTCAAGCCTTCATACCGTATTCAATGATTTAATATTCCATAACTCTAGTCAATCCGACTTAACTCCAATTCAGATTCTCTAATCCTTTATCTTTGCTATTCTGATCTCATATTCGTTGTTCTCAAAGAACCTATTGCTCACACATTCATACTACTTCCATAACCATGTGAAGACAACTCAGTAATTTCATCTTCTCCATCAAGTACTATAGTCTCACTATGTTCAATAAATTCCCTATCGACTTCTCATTCACATAACTTTCGTGATAGTACTCCAGGTCACCTATTCTCACTCCGAGTACTAATGTTAACCCATTTATAACTATTGTCTTCAAGTGCTTCACACCTTATGGATCTTATCAAGTTCTTGATAATTCAAAACTTCAAATCATTCATAACCTCGGGTTATTCTAATACTTAAACCAAAATCAAGTCCCCTTTAGAACAATACTAACGACAACTCCCTTAATGTCAAACGTTCAAACTTACCAAATTTAGGTGCACAAAACCTCATCACCTCCTTACTTTAGAATTTCTAAGTCCACAATCCGCTTATATAGAACTCATTTGTTCGGCAAGCCCCGTTGCGTCTGAAGCACTAAGCATACTATATCCTTTCATGATACCTGACTTCCAAAGTCTACTTGACACCTTATCACGAGTATTTAATTCCACTTTCGTACTCAAACAAACAGTTTATTTTAAAACATTTTAACACTTTAAAATTTTCTTGGGATGAAATCTGCCATTCTCAAAAACCTTCCAACCCCGTTGGAATCCAGGATAACTGAGATAGCATTCCATTGCATCCATCGTTGTCCTCTAACCAGTTTACATTCTGACGATCATATCCGATAATGTACTCAATGTACTACTAAGCCTTCATCTCACTCTTACCGTTCATGTTCACTTATCCATTGAAACTTCATCTTCTCAACCTATATTTTCACCCTTCTAACTTGACTTACCCAAAGTCACTTTACTTATCCATTTCCACAACTGCTCTTGTTCAGTATCGTAATACTTCTCATACTCCAACCTCCCGTTGACAAACCACTCACTTCAAACAATCAACGATGTTTTAAAAGCATTAAAAGATTTCCATTTTAGTTAAAATACACTAAATGGCAAAGAAAGCATGGATTAGGCATCGTAAAAGAACTTTATAGTAACAAAACAGCCCAAGCGCAAAATGGTCATTTATAAAGTATGGTTAAATTTTATATCAAAAGATAGATCTTTGAGTCCCAATTCCAACGCAAAAAACGACGTGCGGATCTGAATTTTTTAGAAAGAGTTATGACTGTTTCCGTAAAACTTGACGAAAAATGTTTCCGAAATCACTGTTTGGATCAGAGGGGCATTCGACCGGTCGAATTGGCCCTTTCGACTGGTCCAAGTACCCCTTGGACCAAACTTTCCTCCATTTAATATTTTTAAAACTCCCCAATCTCACAAGGCATATGGGGCTACTTCCCAACCATTTTAGAACTACCAAAAAGTGCTCAAAATCATCGAAAACTTATCGAACTACACTGGGTTCATGGTTACCCGTACTACACTCAATGTAATACAGACTTTCCTATAGGATTCCCTACCAAGATCCCCTTAACTTTAGGATGTCCAATATCCATTTGATTTATCTGAATCTCGTATCACGTTCAATCATTCACACTTGTCCTTCACCTTTAGTCCTATAGTCTTACATCCTTTGTTCTACTTCCTTTGACAAACCACACCTCAAAACATCAAGGAATTCATATTCTTATTCTTTCCATTCATTCATTCTCCATCAGGGAGTTTTGAGGTTTCTCCTTTGACCTATATCATCCTTATCATTGTTAGGAAACTGTGTTCCCAGAATCCATTGACAGCGCGTATAAGTTGGTACTCCAAAAGAAAATTACGTGAAAACTACGATAACCCTACAAGGGCGGAACTAGGGTTACCTTAATCTGCTAAAACGGATTGCTGTAGTAGGCGAATCGAGAACACGGGCTCGATAACAGCTCACGATCTTCTACCGTATTCCTTTGCTGCCAGAATATCGAACTGAGTGTGGGCTCTTTCGAAATCCTTTCTGTTTTCTGCTCTCCCTCTTTTACGCTTTCTTTTCTATTCCGAGTTATAATTCTCTATATAGAAAAACGCTAACCGAGGAGAGAGCCAAAGCAGCATATATATAGGCTACGATAGGGACCATAAGAAGTCAATAAGGAATAGGCTTCCTTATGGAATTAGGAAACCCTAATTCGAACTGAATCAGATTCCTATTTCCATAAATTATAATGCATACCACTAAAGAATTATAATTGCACTCCTACCCTTATCTCAAAAATATATTTCGAGCTCCATGTTATTAAATGCTTATTATCTCCCCATGTTAAGATTACAGATATCCAATTATTAAATATAATTACTGACAATCATATTTAATTAATTTCTTAAAATTCCTTGAGATCCTCTGCTTAACTTATCTGATATGTCGGATACAAAATCCACCTGCAGGGTTTGACATAATCAAAACTTATAAGTTTTCTAATCAATCCCAAAATTGAGACATGGATTCCATTATTAATTAATATCCACCACACAATTAATATTGCCACCCAATCCAATGAGATATTGACCCATTTAAGGATCTCACCCTTTTAGGTATCAAAGTGTAAATATCAAATGTACGTGTCTACAAATTAACTTAGGATTTAGAGCATAAGCACTCATAATAGCCATGAGGTATTAATTATCTTATAAGTCAGTGTAAAGATAATTACCCCAAGTCAGTCCCGTTTAATACACAAAGTGTACCAGCATAGTGAGTTGAAACTATACCGTTTTCCGTAATCAAGACAAACCTACTACAACACCATGCTGCAGTCCTACCGATGGTATGTCCAATCCCATCTAAGACTGTAAACCAAAATCTTACATTCTATAATATCTGATGCCCTGATCTTCCGTGTGTAAGCCGAACTCTACACACCAAACCACCTACTATATAGAATGAGAGACACACATGCATAATATTAAATAAATAATATAATACAAACATTGCCCACATAGATTCTCATAAAAAATGGATTAACTAATTTTATTAAATGAATAATAAATCAACTACATAAAGCATGGCTTTTAGTATATATCACTAACAATCATTACATTCATATGCACGTACTCATCAAGTCTAAGCAACCACTCCCGAAGTCTGTCATTAATTAAACTTCTACCAATCATAGTTTCAAACCGTCAAAGCATTCTCTATCATTCTCGTACTTAACTCCTCATTCTAGGTTAATCCTTAAATTCAATCTTTCCATTTATACCTTCCACCGGTAGCATCCACAACTAATCCTCCTATCATATCTAAATCCACTATGGTACCACGACCACTCGAAGCTAGATTAGTTGAGAGATTCCTTAACAACCATGATACTCACAATCCATTGAGATATTCCTCAATCCCTAATTCATATCACAAGATAAGTTGAGAGATTCCTCAACCGTCCAATACATATCGTAAGATAGGTCGAGAGATTCCTCAGCCGTCCAACCATCCCATATAGCGTACAACAAGTTGAAAGATTCTTCAACTACCCAATACACACCGCATAAGAGAAAACAATAAGATAACCCGTGCAATCACACTATAGGTTAACACCGTAAGATAAGGTGAGAGATTCCTCACCTACCCCATACCCGAGCAATACGTGTTGCTGAATTACCTTTCTATCATGTACTCAACCATACATCTCTATTCTCTCCCGTCACGACATTTAACCCATGTCTGAAATAGAACTCTTACCACTCGATTGCAATCTCCAAAACTCAATTATGAACAATCACTTTCATTCTCTATGTGACCCGTCAGAAAATTTCTTTTGACACTCACTACTCAAACTCTATCGGTTAGATCCCCCAAAGGACACTCGTCACTATTGTTTAAAACATTCACTGATTCGATCAAAATTAATTTTATTTTCATTTAGAAATTCAACGATTGATCACCACCAAGAGATTATCTCTCTCTCGTGTCACCACACCAGGTTTATGATAATGCACAGTAAACCTCATCTCATCACATAGCTCTACATCCGTATGATTCCACCGCTTCCCGAATGCATAAATACTATGCATGTATGACAATAACATAACCATGTATGTATAGCAACACACCATATGCATTAAACAACTTTACCATGTGTGAATGCATTCTAAACTATGTGTCAATTCACTCAACACTCCACTCGACGTTGAATGTTCCCAAAGTTTTGTTACCTACTACTTTGATACCATTACATGTCACGCCCCGGAACCAACAAGGTGGTCCCGAGTCATGTGGCATACCATCAAGGCTTACCAATCCTAATTAAAGTTCCCAAAAAGACCTTAAATAAAAGTTTTGCTCCAAGAAACCAACCTCCAAAAAGTTTTCTAAAGGTTATATTAAACACGTGCCCAAACACGTCTTAACGAGTTTTGTTTTCAAAAGTAACAGTTTCGTAGGTCAATTGGTCCCCAAAGGTACCCCCATACCTAATTAGAAGTTGCTCCGAACATTGGAAGAATGAGTTTAAAAATTATTGTAGGGGGTATTTCGACAGGTTGAATTGCCCCGCTCGACCGAAAGAATGGAGTCTGGGCAGAACCCAACCTCCAAAAGACCGTATCATAATTGCTGGCATTTTTTTGCAAACATCGTTTATTACCGGCGCTTCCCTAATAAACATCATTAATTCCCGGTGCTTCACGACAAACGCCTCTAATAAAATAATGCTCCTTTTACCAAAAGAAACTAAACCAAACAAAACCATTTTAACCAACTCCTTTCAAACCCAATCATTTCAAAAGTTTTATTAAACATTCTAAGGACTTGCAAAAATATATACACCATTAATACAACCACCATAAACCTTTCCCGGATTACAAGTACCAAAAGTACAAGCTTCACACGTCTCAGCAAACTAGGTCTCAAGGTGAACCAAGCGCCATACTCGCATATATAACAAGTCTTATTACAAGCCGCAAGGTTAAACAATCGGCATGAGTTAAACATGTATTACCAACGTGCAACAAGTTCTATAAACATAAAGAACTCCCGGCACCTCCTTGTCTCTTTATCCTCGATTCTCTCCTCCAGTCCTTGTCCCTGAATGGATATTTATATAACCACAGATATATGGATTTATTTAAGCTAATGCTTAGTGAATAATATAAATCAAGCACACAGATGACAATTATGTTCCAATCCATCATAACATACAACTATTTGGTCTCTAGGGAATAAGTGCACATTCACCGATCCAAAGGCTTAAGACTCAATCACGACCCATGCCCTTCGACATGTCGTGTTAATGCCTTTCTCGACAAATGACCGTCGCCACTACTAATCATCCCCCTTCTAGAGGACGTCTCACGGTGAATTAGCACAAATCCCCCTTTAATCCACATAGGCACATAAATATGCTCATTTAACACATATCACCATGCTTTTCATTTCAACATACCTTGAGCTTAATTTACACATGAGTTTTGCCCAATATGAACTACACATGGTATCTATATAAGGTCCCTAGCATATCAAATACATTAAAGCATAGAACCATCCAAAAAGCAAGATTAATATCACTCACCTCAACCGATTTACGCTCTTAAATGCCGATCCAAGGAAAACCCATGCACAAAGAACGTGCAGTAATTCTTCTAATACAATTCCTATCGATCAAAAATCCAATTTTCAACTTTTTATAAAAATTCTAGAAAATGAGTTTTCGAAAAAACTTAATCAAACAAGGCCTAATAGGTATCAAAAGGACGTCTTTACCTTGAAGAGTTCAAATACGAAATTTGGTGAAAAACCAGCAGACGAAGGGTCGTGGTTTGGCGTCGAGAAGCTCAAAGCAATCAAATCCCCCCTTTGGCCTCTTTCTTGAACTTAGGTTAAAATTTTACAAAATTATGAAAGTCATCTCTATCTATATATAGGAACACTTTCAAAAATTATGTTTACCTCCCCACGAGTTTTCAAAACTCTTAATTAGTCTCTGAAACTTTCTACATAGCTAATGCATGGCTTTACGAGTGAAACCTGAAAAATTATAAAAGTTTCCGACTAAGGTCCGTTTGGTTGCTAAAATGCAAGTTTCTACATGATTTTATGAAATTGCTAATTAGCTTACCAAATTATGTAACGTGATCGATTTCGTCTTCACCATGTATCTAATGACCCCAAAGAGTGGCTAGCAATAATATAATAATCAATTATATTCACATATGCCTAAATAAACATTTAAGCACATAATTATGAGTTATTACTCATTTCCCCAACTGTAGGGAATTCTCACATCTCCAACTTCTGGACTGCTTTCAAAGCCAAATACCAGGATCTCAAAAGACACCCCGAACAACTAGTGAGTCATCATTCACTTCACTGTAGACACCCCAATTTTGACCGACCGTTGAATTTAGGAGAGTGTCACCTCCGTATCCGATGATAACAAGGACCGAAAAATTGAAGTATTCCAAGCTCTTCAGAAAAATCTCCAAAACGCGATAAAATTTCACAGAAAGAGGAAAAATACCAGGTATTTAGGATAATTCAGGTATAAGACATAATTTTTAGAAATGATCTTCAAAAATAATTTGTTTTGAAAAAAGGGAAGTCCTAAAAAGGGGAATCTCAGCTCAAAACGGCACACGACAGACTGCCGCGGCACTCACTGAATGCCGCACGGCAGTCAGAGAGTGCCGCACGGCATTCACCAAGTGCCGCCCAAAATTTCTGACTGCCGTTCACTTTTAAAGTCTGTATTTTGCAGAGCAATACGTATGCGTATGCGAATAAGAACAAAAAACTGATAAAGTAAGACTGACAAAAATGCGGCAATCCATTAATTGTCGCGGCATTTGATGAGTGCCGCGCGGCAGTCATAAAGTGCCGTAACGGCAGTCATTAACTGCCGCGACGGCAGTCACGGACTGCCGCGACAGTCCCTGGACTGCCGCGCTGGGCAGCAGTCTGACTAATTTCAGAAAGTACACATTGTACCACCAAATGAGAGAATTACACCTGTTTTTTTGCTCCAAAATTCACCAAAAATGCCTGGTATTTTTGCCTATAAAAGAGAAGGGATCTTCTTTGTAAAAGGAGGACCAAGAGGAAAAGATTGAGAGAGGAACAACACATACAAAATATACTACCATTACACCATTACACCAACATTTTTAGAAGAGCTTGGAGGATCTTCAAAGGAGAGTAATTTTGAGGATAGTTTGGAGGTGATCCTCTAAACCATAAGTCATTTATTTGCATGCTTTCTCTTTTAAAATCATTAATCCCCAAATTACTTTGTTTCATTTTGTTCATTTTCTTTTGCTAATCATACTTCTTCATTGAGATTCTTGGAGATCTTCAATATCTCTCTTAATCTCTTGAGCATGATCCTTTGAATCCCATGTGAGCTTATGCTTTACATGGAAGTCAAGGTTTGATCATCATTTTTATCTCATAAACAAGTAGATGGATCTAAGTCCATACTCATGACTTAGGTCCTCTAGCTTGATGTTTCATGGAATCCTTTCCATATTCCTTTGAGACCTTTAAGTATTAGTCATGTCTTCATCTCCAAATGACCATCAAATGGTAGGAGGAAGTGGTTTGGAGTCTAAGCCCATTTCCATGGTTTAGATTCCTTGTCTTGAGATTTCATGAAGTCTATTCATACTCCATTTTAAATCCACAAATATAAAGATTTTTAGCCTCCAATGATCATCAAATGGTAGGAGAAAATAGTTTAGTTAAGTCCAACTTCATGGTTTAATAGTTGGGGTTAGCAAATAAATGTTGAACTTAAAAATGAAAACAGTGAGTTCACAAACTGTTTTTGATCAAAGATTTTTAGTTCAAAATCTAACCGTTGAAATCAAGTGAAACCAATGGGAAAGTGTCAACGACACAATATTCTACCACTGTAATTTTTTTTTTAAGGTGGTTTCAGGTTTAGAATGGTTTGATCATGAGTTTTGTGGAGCAACAATAATCTGTCCAGAGTTTTAGGATAGTTTCAGAACAGTGACACTCTTTTGAAACAATTAAATCAGAGTTCTAATAAAGTGTTTGTGACCCAAAATAATTTTTTCTAAGAAGATTGATGTGTTAGGAAGGTTCCCTAAAAAGAATGAAGCAATTCGGATTTGTTTGCTATTTTTAAAAAATCATACAAGATCTCTGGACAGAGATTTGTAAAATCCTGAGTGAGGTCCAGTATTTTCAGTATTCCCGGAGATCTAACCGTTAAAACCTCGATTTTCTTTTTTATTTGGAAACTAGACTCGCAGAGGCATTTTGTGTCCAAAATTCATCAACATCAAACCATAAGAGACGTGCTTTTTATTTTCTTAAATGTCTGGTCTGCTCTCTGCAATTTTCAGAGTTTTTTATGACACACTTGACCAACTTTGTTAATAATGGGTCAAATGATTTTTCTATAACTTAGGGCTTAAACCATGCTTCAATAATGATTAGTTGAGTTTGAATTTAAAGCTTAAGGGTATTTCATAGTTTATTCCTGTCCATGTACATATTCATCCATATGGTTTGACACTTGTAATTAGGACTTATCTGCCTTGGATTTAATTACGTTAGATAAATTTAAGCTAGAAATTTAGGATTGTTATTTAACTTCACCTCTTGTATACCATGTGTACTAACCCTTGTTTTGTAGCGCTATTGAGGTACAATTTTCTCAACCCTTCTCTAGTTTATTGTATTACTTGATTTTAATTGATTTTCGACCTCATGCGCGACACCTTAGAGTTAAGATTTGCCTTATGTGTATATATGGATTAGAGACTCTTTTCCTAGGTTTTATTTAATCGCATGCATTGTACGTTTAATATTCATAGCTGGATCCCGGGTAAGCTCTCTTGTTCCCTATTTGCATATCATATTGCTTGCTATTTGACATATGTGGCTTATGAATGATATTTTTGTCATTAACAATTTTACACCCTTTGGACATGCTTTTGTGATGTATATGTATATATGTATTAGTTGAGGGCATGCTTAGATTAATAATTCGATTAAAAGGATGTTAAGTAGAGGCCTATCGCGAGATAGGATGAGAAGGGGTGTTTTAGTCCGATGGGCTCCTTCCCTTCTCATTCCATAATCCCCGGACCTAGTTAATCTTTGGTTTCGCAAAAGATCAGTTTCCTTTAAATGGTTTCTTAATTTTTCCTTTTTAAAAAAATTAAGTGGCGACTCATTTGTTTTTGAAATTGAAAATTCGAAAAAAGATTTTAAATAAGAAAAGCTGTGGGTAAGTCAACCTGCGATATCCACATTCACACGTGTTAATTAACATAAAAGTGGGCATACCATGCATGCTTAAGTAATATAATTAAATATCGCGGTCGCGGGAGAAGGTATGACAAATTTTTTTTAAACCAAACATGACCCAACCGACATTGGCAATGCCGGGCGGCAAAGCCTTTGCCAGTTGGGATTTGTTCTTCCTTTTATATTTTTTAATTTTTATTTTTAAAATGATGAATTGATTAAAAAAAATTAACAAAAAATTAGACCAAACAATATTGTATCTGCCGGACCACCATAGTCGGTATTCCCTTAGCCGGCTTGATTTACATCACTGTGACATTTCTCTTTTCTGCATAGCAACTTAAGTTCAATTGTACCCTATATATCTAAACACCACTGCTGATGCTCTTATATTAATATCCAACCCTTTGGCAAACCATAGAGATTATATCGAGAGATCAATTTGGTGACTTATATGTTGGGCAACCTTTTCCACCACTTGTCTTGGGCTCCAACTAATGGGCTTTATTAGAATGGGTTGGTCCACAAGACTTAATTGGTACCTTTTTATTAGAACGTCTTCAAACTTAAACACATTTTATAAAGGACAACACTTCCAGTATATTTCTTTGGATACTTTTTTGAATGTCTTCAGTATATTTTGAGGACACATTCTAATTATGAGTGCCTTTGGATACATCTAATTTCACGTACCTTCGACACTTAAATAATTTTGCGTGCGGTTAGGGGTGTAAGAAAAATCATAAAATCTGAATAGACCGATCGAACCTATTGGCGGTCCGATTCAGTTTTCTATAGGTATCGATCGGTTTCGATTTTTTGAACAATTCAATTTTTAGCTTTCGGTTCGGTTTCAGTTTGGTTGGCATTTACACCATAACCGAACCGAACCAACCGAAACTATTAACTCATAAACATATATATACTTGCCATACATGCATACAATCTACATTAAAGACTTTTAATTCCTACCAAATTGGTATTCACTGCATTGAAGAGAGTAAAAGTGTGTCAGCTTTATAATAAACAAATATAAATATATATGTATTATTTATAATTTACATTGAAGAAAGTAAAAGCAAAAGCTGCATTAATTAGACTAGCATTGAATAAAGCAAAAGCACAACTGCCTAGGTTTTTTCTTGAGCGTTCAAACAAAACATGTGGTGACAGAGGTGATTTCATTTCAATCTTTTCTGCAAATAATCAAAATTACAGACAATACCCTATGTCCCTACAATTTCCCCTCCTTCTCTCTCTCTCTCTCTCTCTCTCTCTCTCTCTCTAACATTATAGAAGCCTTAAGTAACCTAGACGCCGCTGTGCTATTCCACGCACAACCTCCGACATGATCTCTTCATCTCAGCTTCTCGAACTTCATTTCATTTTCATTTTGTGGACTCATACTTGATCTGCGGCCATCGTGCCCTTTCTGTACCGAAGCTTCAAACCTTCAAGATCTATGACTGAACCACAACTTTAAGATCTCTTAGGTTAATCTTCCTTGCATAATTTTTTATTTGTATTGCTCTGTGTTGGTATGTGACATTGACATATCTCTGCACTGAGATTCTCTCATTTTTGTATTTCATGTTAGTTTGGGTTGGATTATTTGATCTCTCTCTCTCTCTCTCTCTCTCTCTCTCTCTCTCTATCTTTCTTGCTAAAGTTGTTGATCATCTTTCTTTGATCATTCTCTTCACCCCCCTTCTTCCTCTCTTCTCTGCATTATTTCTTGTTTTTTCTTTCCCTGTTTTTGGATTGAAAATTAGTCAAAATAGATCTGTTGTACTTCGGTTGGTTTGGTTCAGTTGACTAGGAGCTTGAGTTGGTTTCGGTTCCTAGATAATGTAAAACCGATTAATTGCTTTAGTTTAGTTTTGAGGGTAAAAATCGACCAAACCTAACTGATTACACCCCTGCGTGTCGTCGATACTTCCCGATAAATTAGGACGAACCATTTTGTCCTTTAATTCTAAGTGAAAATCCCTAACATCAAATGTCAAACAATCCTTAAGCCAAAATCATTAAGCCAAACATCCCTTAAACTAATTGCCAAATATCCATTAAGCCAATAGCCAGATAACCCTTATGCCAATAGCTAGATAACCCTTAAGCCAAAAACTGTTAAACCAAACTGCCCTTAAGCCAAAAGCCAAACAACCCTTAAACCATTAAGCTAAAAGTCACTAAAGTCAAACAATCCTTAGGCCAAAATCCATTAAGCCAAATAGCCTGCCAAAAGCGAAACAATCCTAAGCCAAAAGCCAACCACCCTTCCAACAAAACCCTTAAACCAAAAGCCAAAGTAGGGGCCAAAAAAGGAGGAAAATTTGGTTTCAAACCAATCATTTATAGACCATTAAGTTAAAACCCACAATCAATCCTAGCAATTTATGTTTCTGACTAGCACACATTTTGAGTGAACTAGTTGAATATTCGTGCAATGTTAAAAGGCCTTAGGCTATGCATGTTTAGCACACCGTTAGCTTCTGTAAATTGGATGGATAGATAATGTTGTAATCTCCAACTCTATTTTTAAACATTTTACACTTGTCTCAAATGTTTGAGAGTGGTTGGTAGTATCACATACCACATGTAAGGTAACTAAACATGTGAGACAAGGTAACTAAACATGTGAGACAATTGTAAATCATTTGGGAAACAAATTCGGTATTTAAATTTGGAAAGCATAGCCGCAACATATAGTATAAGTGTTAAAGCATTTGTGAAGCACAACATTATTCTCATACAAGCATATACCAAAAATTACATATCATTGGAACTTGGTTACTACACAATATAACAAATAGCTATCATCAAAGTGCCGCCTTAAAAACTTACTATTAAATGAGACATCATTACTACCAAATAGCAACTTAAAAAGAATTATTAACTTATTGGCACCAAGGTCTGACCAATGACTCATTATTACTATACTTCGGGACCTAAGAATTGATTGCTTCATATATACAACAAAAAAAGCATGGTTGTATTGAAGAAATTTTCATGATATAGATATAGATAGAAGTGTAAAATGTAAATTTTCATAGAGTTACGTATAACTATGAGATGATAATAATACCTTCCAATCGAACAAATGATTTGGTTCTGATCCATAACCAATTTGGTGTAAGAACACTATACACAAAAAATATGAGAGTTAAACTAAGAATCAAATACATCAATCTAAACTTTAATGTAACAAATGCTTAAAAATGTTAGTACAAGTGTAAATTGATTACGTCAAAATCAAGTTCTTTGTTAACCCTATTAAAAACGCAGTATGTTGGAAGTAGGGTGTTGAGTCCACAAGGATTGGATTACAACAACAATGGTTGGGCGCTTAATAACCAATTACAATGTGATGAGAAATTAGCAAACTAAGAAATAAAACTAAGTCTTTTTTTTCGACTATGGGTGGTGTACTCAAATCATTAACTATTTAAACTACAATGACTAATTCAAAGTAAAAAAGAGAACTTTAATCAAATTTTAATTAGAGTTTGGGGGTTTTTCAAATGAAGAAATTGAGGTTGGGGAGCATTCCCCCACCTTGGACCAAACAACACATGGATTTCATGCTTGTAGCACATTCGAGAGTAGAAAATTCCATTGAGACAAACTATCAAACTTGTGGTGATCAACCAACATGCTAGATAGAGGTTTCAATGAAATACATAAGGCTAGGTTTGAAATCCAAGGATTTAACAACTTATAATGCTTGACATTGTAAGTGGAGTCCCAAGAAATCAAACCTTACACACATCAACCTTAGAGATGCTACAAAACATGGAAATCCTATATTAAAGCACACATGGGTCCTTATGATCCCCAACCTACATTATCTAGCTACTCATAACTATAAAAACATTAACGTTAAAGAGGGGGAGAGAGAGATAATACCAATAAAGGGAAACCATCATAAATGCTAGAAATCTTCAAGAACAACTGCAATAAAGTCCAAGTCAAAGCTTCCAACCATTTAATATAACTAGAATCCTCTCTCTCTAGAACTAATTACACAAATATGGTGGTAGATGAGGGAGTAAATGAGATGGGGAGGGAGACCTAAGAGAGAGAGAGAGAGAGAGAGAGAGGATGTATACAACTCAAAACTAACCAAAAATAAAAGTTATACTAAGATAAGATAACCCTAAAATCCATTTCTTCCTATTTATATCTTTTATATTAAATGGCAATCTTGTAAATGAAGGTAGGAATTGGCTTCAGGCAGCGCGGATTGATCCGAGGCAAACTGGCGGATCGATCTGATATTCTTATATAACTGCAGAACCTTCATTCAGGATTGCTGATTGATCCACCCTTTGATGGCGCCAAATCGATCAAATTTGGCAAATTAATTTGGGGTCACGCCCCGAAAACCGAAGCGTGAGGAAAGAGAAAAGATAGAGAAACAGGGAGAAGAGAATTAAAATCCTTACACAAAATGCGGAAGCGACTTTGGAAACCCACGTGGATTCCTACAAGGATGACTCACTAATACATAAATCCAAAATGGACTTACATGTTAATGAGTCCAACAAAGATAGAATAGGAAATTTAATTAAGAGACTATCCGGACAAGTACTAGTTTCAAGGAAAGAAAGAAAAAATACAATAACTTTGAAAAAGGGCATTTTTTTTTATAGTTGCTGAATTTTAAAACACCTCTATGTGGTTATATCTTTAAAAATTTCACATTCTGTCCGCTGGAGTCCATGTAAAATTTAATTCTGCATAAATTTTGTCTAATGACATTTTTTCCAATTCCTCACCGTTTGGGCAGAAAACTGAAATAACAGTAGCAGTTTTTCCTTTTGATAGCAACCTGACTGCATTTTGAAACATTACCAACTATGCCAAATTTTCAAGTTTAAACATTGGTACAAGACTAAACAAGTCCTAAACAACATATGACACGTGTCTAGACCAAACGGAACTTCATGTACTCGAAATTTAATAAAAACGAGGAGTAAAAGAGATAAAGCGAGAAAGAATGGGAGAGGGAGAGATTGAGGGAAAAAGATTTTAAAACATATACTTTATAGACAAAAGGGACAAATCCGGCAAGGATTTCATACAAATACAATGAGTTCGGCAAGGACAAAACCAAACATAAACAAATCAGGCAAGGATTCAAATCAACACCCATACATAAAACACTAAAAGAGATTCTACTATCTCGGAAACATCATTTACATAAAATAAGTAAGTTTAACAAGTAGGAAAGACAAGGACTAACATTTGTCCGTCAAAATTACACAAGACTTCCCAAAGAGAAAGATATGGAAGTCCAAGTTCAAGAAGTTTTGTAATAAAATTAATACAACAATTTTCTTTATAGAACATTAAACTATTACAAACATTTCAAAAGCCTAAAGGTCACATGGGAACTATCCATGTACATATCTAAGCATGAGTCTTCAAAATAGATCAAAATGCATCAACTTCTATGCGTCGAGCCATATTTGCCCTTTTTGCCCTTATCAAGCTCACCTGAAAAATGTTCTGTCATTTTTATGAGAACGACGGCTCGTAGAAAACATTGTAACAAGTCTATATGTTACCCATGACTAAAATGAAATGAGGTGCAATGGATCGCCACCACAGCTATAATGAAATGACTAAAGCCATAAGATTATGCGTAATATATGCACATCTCTCTCTCGTTACCGGACCATGAGCCACCCACGCATGGAGTGTAGCATACCAACTTCCGGGAGCTACCCGAATATAGTTTGGAGTTTGAATGTTTCTAAGGGTCATTCTCCCTGTCTCACATCACAACCCATGTCCGGATTTCTTAAATCAAAATTCCCACACATGGGGTTTTTCTCTCTTTTTCAAAAAAAACCTTTATGTCGTGATATGTGAATGCTTGCCGATTTGGCCTCAATGCATGAAATGTTTAAAATGACATTATAGATGCTCTAACAAAATAGTGAACACAATAATTCTTGCATGTTGAACATGTATTAAAGACATCAAGAGTTGAATTAAAATTCATAATATAGCACTCCTAACAAGGATTTCTAAACTAACGTCCTAACATGCTTTTACGCATAAAGGGAGCATCCTAAGCATATCTAGCATCATGTAATCAAGTTAAGTACAACCAAAACATGAAATTCACATTCTAGCATACAATCTCCAAATTACCACTTTGAGGAAAAATAATGCATGTGTCCATATTATTCCCTTAACATCATTTTAATTACATTTAACACCCCAAAT
Source organism: Hydrangea macrophylla (assembly GCA_033977485.1). Lineage (NCBI taxonomy): Eukaryota > Viridiplantae > Streptophyta > Magnoliopsida > Cornales > Hydrangeaceae > Hydrangea > Hydrangea macrophylla. The sequence continues at coordinate 20,209,889 of CM066997.1, forward strand.
TTTACAACTTACACAACCACAGCATATAATTCCACAATTAGGCATACAACCCTTACATTACAACTTTGGGGAAATACCCATTGCATGTGTCTAAATTATAATTTTAGCATCATTTTGATCACATATAACATAACAACATCACAACTCACACAACCAAAGCATATAAATTATATTTAGGCATATAACCCTAACATTACAACTTTGGGGAAAATCCTATACATGTGTCTAATTCTCTCCTAACATATAAATATACTCATAGCATCTTAGGCAAGTATAACATATAAAATTGCAACAATGTAAATCTACCTCTATGGAGATTTCTTCCAAAATAAATGGAAGAGCAAAAATTCCCAAGAAAATCCAAAGAGCTCAAAGTGACTCCAAGAAGTTGAAAAGAGATGTCCTAGGGAGCCCAAGAACCCACTGCATGTAGTAATTTCTTCAATAGGACTCCATGGTTGTAGGTGAGAGATTTGGAAGCTCTATGAAATTTGGGTAAACTATGGAAATGGCCACCAAAACGAATTTTGTTGGTACCATTAGAAAGCTTATAGAATTCTAAGAATGCTTTGTGAAATAAAAAAACTCACGAAAATGACTTTTTGGGGGTGTATTTGAAGCTTGAAGAAGAGGTTCCATGGAGGTTCTTTAGTATACCCACCAATATAGATATAGAGGAAGAAGGAGAAGAAGAGAGAGAGAAAGAAAAGAAAAAAAAATTAAAGTGAGGAGAGAGAGAGGGGTGGCCGGCCATTTAGGGGGTGTAGTGGGGCCCACTTCATTTTCTTTTGTCTTTTGTTTTGTATTTAATGTGTAATGCATGTGTGTGTGTGTGGTCTACTATTACACACCCAATTTAAAATATGTACCCATCTTAATATCAAGATAATAAATAAAATCTTGTAGTAAAATAAAATAAGACCAAATAAGCCAAGAAAAAAAATAAATAAATAAATATAGTGACATAAGCTCAGATAAATTCAAATAATTCCCCAAAATAATTAACAGGCTTTCACATAAGCATTTAATTATAGTTTAACCCTTATTAAAATTTTTGAGTTATGACAATTGGGCAGTCGCTTCCTCAAACGCGGATCAATTCACGTTGTAAGGCCGGATCGATTCGCCTTTGATGGGATGAATTCCTTCCCTTTTTCCTTGATAAGAACCAAACGAGATTGGTTCTCACTTTGAGCAAACTCCTAAAACCTACAAGAATGAGATCTTTATTAACATAAAGAGGACAATAACAACAAAAATAAAAGTACAATTTATCCATTAACTCTCCTGGTTTAGATGATAATTCGCATCCAATAAGAGTAAAAATACAACGTTGAGAGCGCAATATTGGACATGAATCATAAACCAATATTTACTAAGGATATGTAGATATAAAATAAAATAAAATAAAAAAGAAACAAAAGAAAGCCATCAAATACTGTCACACCTCCACCCGCCACGCCCAGATTAGGACTGTATAACAAAGGATTACCTAAGGTAAAACATTAATTATTACGTGGTTAAAAGAAATTTCCTTGAAATGCGTAGTAAAACACATCTTTTAAATATTCTCAAATCTAATTGACTGATTGGAAGTCCAGTCAACTGATATCTGGACACAGAGAACACATTCTGAAATAACTCAATCTGTTCGATTGATTTGAGACTCAGTCGAGTAAGTTTGCAGAGGAGGGTGCCAAACCCTGTCGAATGGTCCTCATTCGGTCAACTATATCAGTGTTTCAATTAGCTCAGATTACTAAGTGACAATCCAGCCGACTATAAGTAAAATTTACATAATCCGGAAGACAAACGACAACCCAAAATACATCACGAAACTAGTTACAACTTATATTACAATACCTTATAACATTACCCACCAAACTTCCTAGTATTCAAATTACAAGTTTTTCAACTGAGTTAAACATATGAGCATAGTTACATAAAAAACAACTCTCTGCCCAACCCATCATTTCAGCCATTTCCTTTCCTCGTTGTGCTCCGTACCTGTGGTGGTTATTTAATAACCACACAGAAAAGTAATATTTGTCTAAGCTTAGTGAGCATTCTATTGTACAATTAGAGTGTGTAATGCAGCATATATAACATCTTAATATTTACAACGATAAAATTAGTCGCCGAGATGTCAAGTAATTAATCATCATCGCCTCGGACCCTTGATTCCGGGCCTTTCTCACTTTCACTGTCACATATAGCAAAATATCTCACTCTCTCGTGACCATAGTCAAAACGTTGTGGTCATCACCACTGGCCCCACCCGTGAAGAGCGCCGTCATCCCTTAAATATAGGCTAAATAATGGTGATTATCAATTGACAAACATTGACTCAAATAAACACATAATCATCTCAATATGTCAACATGACAACTTTAGCAACTTAGACATATAAGCTCTAAATTAGCATTTGCATTTCTATTTACTCAAGAGTTAAGCATTCTAAGACTACCAATATCACGTAATCAACATTAAACACCCAATTTTTAGGATTATGACACTCACATCTCAAATTCAACCAATTAAAGCCTAAAAAGTCCAAATTTCTTGTAGATTCTAGCTCAATATACCTCCGGTGATATTATTATTATTATTATTATATATATCACATGTATATATCACTACCTCGGTTCTCTCTCTTTGCTGTATCTCTATTCTCTCTTTCTTCCCAATGAAGGAGATGAGTCATAGAAGAGGTGTCAATCTCTTAAGCCTCCTACCGAATTCTTTTGCTTTTTTCCACTTACACCCCCAGTATTTTCTAAATGTTTAAAATGAAACCCCCTAAACATTTATATTAACTACCCAATATCTAAGCGGGTATATGTCTACATCACATATGGGTCCCAAATATTTTATGAAGTTGCTAATAACCCTATCTGTTATGAATCAAGTTCTAATTCGCTCTCACATGGGGGTACCCACACTGGTACTTAGGGGTGTTTATTGGTCGATTTCGGTCAGAGTAGAGGGAGATGTTGCGCCGAACCAAAGTGGTTGAAACTGACCGACGGGGAGTTTTGGGGTGGTCAATTTCAGTTTAATTGGTTTTGATCAGGTTCGATGGTAGTGGACTAGAGGCGGTAGTGGTGGTAGATCTGAGAGTGGTGGTGGTGGATCTGAGGCGGCGACGTGGTGTTAATAGTGGTAGACAATGGTGGAGTGGGGGTATTTGTGAGAAAGAGAGAGAGAGAGAGGTTAGAGAGAGGATCTACATAGAGAGAGAAAGAGAAAAGAAGAAGAAGAAGAAGAAACTAGAGAGGGATCACAGATCAATACCTTTTAAGTGCTCATCGGAAGAAGTGGTGGTGGTGGCTGATCATGGTGGAGCTGTGGTGAATCTGAGGTGGCTGATCATGGTAGTGGCAGCGTGATGGTTGTTGAGGGTGAGTGCACTTCGAAAAAAGTGGTAGTGGTGGCTGATCGTGGTGGTGGTTGAACTAGAGGCGGCGAATTGAAACTCCAATCAGTAATCTCATATATATATATATATATATATATAGAGAGAGAGAGAGAGAGACTAAGAAGTCTAAAAAATTAAAAATTAAATGAGTATCTCAGACCCACATGGGCAACATGGCCTACATCCAACAAAACACTTATCACTCCTATCTTTATTGCACATTTTTTTCTTTTTGATGGGACTACTCACACTTTTAACTTTCCCAATATCTCACAAAAGCCCAAAAAGTTATTAGAGTAAATAGACGGCTCAACTACACAATAGTCAAAGGATGTGGACTTATATATATATATATACATATTGAAAGGATGTTCAGTCAATTTCGGTCGGTTTCAGGGCTGATTTTCTCCACCCTGCCACCGAACTGAAAGTTTGGTTCCTCTATGCCACTTGCCCGATCACTGATCGATACACCAGGACACCGAAATTTAGGTCGGGTTCGAGTAAATTCGGTAGGTCAGGTTGTTTTTTGGGGAGTTTTGAACAGCCCTACTGGTACCATAAAAGTCACTACAAACAATATAATATTAATATCACTTGAACCAATATTCATTTAATCACATAAATGTAACTAAATGTAATTCATTTAATTTGGACCTCCCGTGGGCCCCACATTCATATATGTCCAACTATGACCCTTTCAAAACACTTATCACACTAGGGTAACTGAAGCTTACCCAAATCATCACATGCAACTAATTATAATAGTTAATGCACGAAAGTAGATATTATCACCATTTCCCGAGTACGGGCATTACAATGCAAACCAAGCTATAGAAGTTATTGCGAGACAGCCCGAGGCGGAGGGAAAAATACAAGGTACTTTATTGTTGAATTAGTCTAGCTTTTATGGAAGCTTTATGGACTGGTTGTAGCATTAGCACTTTTATTTGTGAATCCTTTATGTAGTTTAATCCTAGAAATATGAAAAATATATCCTTTTCATATTTTACTGCCTTGGTTGTCGCTTGCTTTTTCAAATTATATTAGATTTCACTCATATAATTACTTATCTTATTCATTGAGAAACTAATCCAAGGAAAGGCTGGATTTGAGGATAATGAATTAGCATATCGACTCGCTTTTGTCCTTCCCATTGCTTTCCAAACCTGACGTCACTGATCTTGTGACCGATAAGTGGTCTATAGAAGTAAAAGAAGGGTTAATTATATTTTACCCCTTGTGTTTAGGCTCATTTTTACTTTATCCTCCTGTACTTTAAAAGTGGACAGTTATCCCCCTGTGATTTTGGACTAAAGTGAAACTACTAAGATTTATTTCAAAATAGCCCCACATGGGAATTAAGTATTAAAATTAGCCCCACAGAGGAGAGTTTAAGTGTCAAAATTAACCCCGTATTGGCAGTTAACCCCAAAAATTAGCCCCATAAAGGGGCTGGGTGTTAAAAATTAGCTCCAGATAACTGGGTTAAAAGTAGGGGTGGCAATTCAGGTTAGACATGTCATAATTGGGTGATAAACGGGTAGCGTGTTTTTCGGTTAATTTTTAGTTTTGAGTATTATTCGATAAAAAATATGAACTTTTTAATTTAATCATGTTGTGTCATAATCGGGTTGTCTCAATAAAACATGTTGTCATGTCAAAAATACCACCCATAGTTAAAAGGCAGCATTATCGTCACATAGGGGTTCAATTCCAAAATTAACCTCACAAAGATGTTAAAGTGTTAATATTTTTGGCCAATTTTAGAATTTTCATCCGTATTGAGGGAAATCTTTACAGTTTCTCTTTAGTCCGAAACCATAGGGGGCAAAGTGAAAATGGGCCTAACTACAAAGGGATAAAGTATAATTAATCCTTAAAAGAATGTGTAAGTAAAGCTTAAATCATAATCACACTGAAAAATATAATGCATCCAAGAAAAAGAACTAAAACAATATTGAAAGGTCATAATTGAATGGTTTAAAAACTTGATATGGAGATGTCTGGTGATTTGAGTACATACATTCATAAACATTATTGTATGAGTGCAATACTGAAAACCCTTTTAGAGAGAAAAATACAGAAGGTTCCAGAAGAAATCTAATATATGTATATATATATATGAAACAAAAACCTTTTGTTTTGCTACCTCAGCATCTATGTGGCAGCCTATATAAAGAGCATTTCTTCTCTCTCTCTCTCTCTCTCTCTCTCTCTCTCTCTCTCTCTCTCTCTCTCTCTTATCTTAACCATTTCTAATTAATGCTAATAAAATGTAAAATATTAATAGTTATCGAAAATTATAATTACATATCCTTCACTGTATTTCCTAAAATTAATATACTAGACATTGACCAAATATGCATTTACCATATTAATTTTGAATTTGTAACTGAAAAAATCATAAGCAAATGTGCATTTACCATATTCATTTTGAATTTGTAACCATACAGAATCATAGCCCCTTATATATATACACACATATGTATTTGAATCTCCTATCCACTTTACTTAATTACAGTTCAAATTTTTGTCTTCCTTTTGGCTGAGCAATTGCACTTGCACTTTCAATTGATATGAATTGTTGGTTGACATTTTTATTTTCAATATGCAGAGATGAAAGCATAAACTACTCAATGAAGTATGAAGATTATTGTGCCAACAAACACAGTCTGAGAAAATAGGTCATTTTTTATTTAGCTTTTTTTTTTTTTTTTTTTCCCCTTTTTCAATTAGTATTCTTATAATGTTAAATTACAATCCATACTATGGTAACTAAAACTTTGCAACATAGGGAATGGGTTTTGGATTCTCAGCCCATACACGGGGGCTGTAATCCCAATAGCATCCATGTGGTCTTTGGCATGACCATAATTTTATATTTATTTTCGTTTTTTTTTCATAATTATGGTCCAATCAAGGCCACATAGACGCTGCCGAAGATCCACGCCCAAGGAAATGGTGCGCGTTTTGATTTTCTAAGTCATACAGCTAAACATGGAGGCCATGCATAATCCTAGAACACGTTGTTATGAATTCTCCGATATGGATGACTTAGGTTAGCTTCTTTATGCTAAGATCTATTAACTGTTGTATATGTTCTATTTTGTCTCAATCTTATATTCTTTTATGGTTTTGTTTTTGGAACTATGCACAAGTTTTGTTTTAGGTCTATGTAAAAAAAAATGCATGTATCAAGCACATGAATATTTAGAACCAAAAATTTCTGCAACTATTTCTAACATCAGTTGATGAATTGTCATGCTATTGTGAATCTCCATTTTCATCTGAAGTAATTTTGTTAGTATATCTCTATTATCTTTATTTGTCTAGTGACAAGAGTTCTCAAGTTAAGTTTCTCAATCCTTATATCTGAATATAACCGACGAGGCCAGCTCTACTTATTTGATTAACTGCAGCAGGGTCTCTTATAATTGCACAAATTATTTTCAATGTTACATCTGTTGCAGGAAAGGCCCTCATGCAGCAATCAAACTTTAATTGGACACCAGCACTGGTCTGCTTCATTTAAAACACATACAAAACAAGAGAATAGTGATTGTTTTTATATTCCACCAATGTAAAGTGCTAAACAACTTTCTGTGAACATTTATTTAAAAGAGAGAGAAATAGTTTGCTCAATGACTGGAAATATAATTTCGATAATTTTAGAAAAGAAGTTCATTTTCATCAACTAAACTATATCATTTGAGCAATATCATGAGATTGATTATACTAATATTATCATCCAATAATAGTGCTATAACTTCCAAATTCTTATCCTAAATTGGTTCCAACACACACGATAGTAAGACAACAATCATTATAGAAAAATGTAATATCGCCAAAGTTGGTTTTAGTGATCCCACAATCACATGGGAAGAGTAAATGCTATGCTTCTCAAATTTTTATCCCAAATATAGTTTTTAACACATGTGGTTGTGGACCCGCTTAGTTTTCATTGGAAGATGTTCAAGTAGTCCCACTATTATTGATGGTGATCCCAATAACACGTGTTAAGAACTATATTTGGGATATAAATTTATGTCCATGAAACAAACTTTAGCATCAATTATTGTTTATTAGGCTAAGCCGTTGAAAGATCAATAATCGTTTTTTTAGCATAACTAAGTTTACCTATGGTTTTTACACTTTTGTTTTATTTGTTTGAATTTGGACTGCTAATAGATTTTGGTCACTCATCAGATAATAGAATTTTCATGGATTTGGAATGTGTTACTTTAGCACCTTAAAAAAAAAAAAAAAAAAAAAAAAAAAAGGCAAAAAAAAAAAATGATAAGAGCTGACAATATTTGAAAGCTCATCATTTGAGCATAAACCCTTGATCATTTTGATTTAACTCTTTACCATTATTTTCTTACTAATGCTGTACTTTCTAAATTCTAATCCCAACTTTGCATCCCAAATAATGTGGTAGTAGGACCACCTTCAATAATGACGGGATCACTTCAACATCATCTAATCAAAATCTAGCACAACCACATCAATTGGGATGTGAATTTGAAATTAGGATTTGGGAAGTATAGTATTTGCCTTATTTTCTTCTTTGCATTTTAGAAACCAACACAATCTCAATAAGTGTTGGCCATGCTTTTTTTTTTTTTTTTTTTTTTTTCACAAAACGACTTTTCTTATCAAATGTGTTTTGTTGTTTTCATTTCTGTAGAAAAATCATGCACACAAGCATGGAGTCGGGTTTAGGTCACTTACCTAGCAGAATATAGCCCGACAGGGATCAAATGAGTCGGCGTTGTTACGAGCCCAATCAAGAACCACGAACCTACTGCACCTACATCGCTTTCGTGTACTCCCTTGTGCTTCGCCTAGGTTGTAGAAGACGCTACTGGAGCGGTATCCATCAATGTCACGCACTAAAATCCCATGGCTCCAATGGTGATGGCCTTAAAGAGAGAAAACTGTGAGAGATAGAGGGGAGAGAGAGAGAGAGAGAGAGAGGTTGCCCAATCTATTAGGGATCACTGTATATGTGTGTTTATATCATATATATATATACACACACATAATAACCAAACCCTAGGGCTCCAAGAGCCAAAGCCCATTGGACCCGGTCCAATGATATGTGGGTGCCTGTATCGCCCACATATTGCTTACAATTTCCTTTTTTTTTTTCCCCTAGAGCGGCCATATTTTACCAAACACATATTCTATTTTTGTTCTTAAAAACTAAACACAAGTTTCTTTAAAAAAAAAACAAAAATGTTATCAAACTTCACCTTAGCTTTTTGGACGTTTTTTAAAGAAGGAAATTATTTTCTTCTTCTATTTTCGTTCAGGCATTTGAAAGAAAGTAAAACGAAAAGAAAAAAGAAATGCTTTATTGGCTTTTTCCAAAAACAATTATGTGGAGCATATAGTCATAGTGTTTTTTTTTTCATACTTATGAAGGAAAAAAGAAAAGAAAAAATAGATGTAATTGGGTGGCTTCTCTAAAAATCAGATTATTTTAAATATTTTTAAACTTTTTAGTTGGAAAATCTCTCTCTTTTATGAGACATTTACACATGTCAATCAATAAATATACAAAAAAAATTTATCGTTTTAAATCACTTGCAATATCTTTCTGCTATTTTTTTCATGTGATACTTTTGTCTTGCTAACTCTCATGTGCATTGCACGAGGTCATTACTAGTAGACAAGGGAAATGAGAGAGTAAGAAGAGTTTTTTTTGCTTTCTCATGGTTTTTTATGCCCTCCAAAAGTAATTGATATCCAACATTCGTTTGGGAAATCACACAGTGCATTAACTGGTATCAACAATGCTAGGGTACACTCTTACACGCCCAAAAATCATCCACACTCTGAGGTGGACCAATGAGAAGATATTGACAATGGACCTCACAGTCTCTATCTCTCTTCTCATTGGTCCACCTTAGAGTGTGGATGCTTTTTGGGTGTCTAAGGGTGTGCCCCAAACATTACTCAATTGCAATATAAAAGAAACCCAAAAGAGATTTTTAAAAAATAAAAAATAAAAAATAAAAACCAAAAGAGGAGGAAAAAAAAAGATGCTACGTGGCAAAATGAAAGCCAAAGAAGAGTGCCACATAGGCATAACATGGAGGGCATATGAAAGTTTCACCTAAGCGACATGTGGATAGGCCAGATGAAGGCACTATACTTTCCAAATTTTCATCCCAAAAGTGATTCCCAATTGATGTGGCAGTAGGGACAGGTAAATAACTTCCAATCAAAATTCAACTAGTCCCACTGTATTAGACCTGGCATAGCATTACTCTTAGTATATATCTATATATAGATTGTACACTGAACTAATACAATATACATATATAGATATAGAAGACTAAACTAAAACGGTCATTCAAGAACACTAGACATTTTATCAGGGCCGGCCCTGAGGGGAAGCGGCACACGCGGCTGTTTAGGGCCCTCCTTTAGGCAGGGCCCACTGACGACATCCTATTGACGCGTTTTCTTATCACACCCAAGTGTAGGTGATCGTACAAGTAATAAAGTTCTGGAAGTCCAGGTCGAACCCACAGGGAACAGAATAAAATTTTATAAAGTTAAGCAGATAACTATTTTGTCACTAAAAAGAAAATAAAAGATGATGGGTTTTTGTGGGGTTTTACTAAATTACTAATTTTTATATGTTTGCAATAAAAGTAATTAAAGCTATTTTTTTCTTAACAGTTTATGGTAAAGATTTTAACAGTGCAAAATAAATTAACTAACATACTAGTAAGAAAAGGAAGAAAAATATATATAAGCTAAATTTTTGTAAGATAAACTTTTTAGATTTAACAATAGCGAAAGATGGAAATAATACAGATATTTAAGCAAAACTATTATAAAACAGAAAATATTAATTAACTAGGGGAAATGATTTAAAGGAATTGGGAATATGCAAACCAACACTAGATCCCACAACTTTTGTGCATTTGAAAAGCATTTGGCATTTAAGACCGCAGAGTCATTCTTTATTTAAAAATAAACTTTCACTAGTCAGGGTCATATCAAGTGTGTCAGGTTTGATATGAAACGACATCGTTTGGTTTAAAGAAAAATAAAAAGGCAATTGGGCAGTAGCCAGGTTCGAACCGTGCCCCGCCGCGGACGTGGGTTATTCAGCGTCCAGTCCCCACCACTCTGCCACTACACAATTGCCTATCCATTATTGGATAGAAATATATATAAGCACATATTTGAAATATTAACTTTGTCATGTGAGTTGTTTGAGTATGCTAGGTGTTTTTTATGACAAAAGGCATAGTTTGACAATCCACATAATTAGGCTTTTTATTTCAAATATATATAATCTTTTGAGCCCATTATAGCCATAGTATATAAACATGTTAAATGGTCATAAACTATAGATACATAGATATTTTTGGCCATAAATGGAAAAATAACTCATCCAGATAAATTTGCCCATTTAAGATTAGTGCACAGAAGCTGTGGTTTCTAAGTTTTTATTGCATATCCCCAATTTAAAGTTTTAGCCTACCATTTTGGAATTGAAACTGTCTTCGAAATAAAATTAAAAGATAAATTAAATAGGTGTAAACAGTGATTGCTCAATTAAAACTAAAGTTGTGAAACTAAGGTAGGAGTGAAATATAATATTATTATATTAATTTTCTACTTAACATGAGCTGGGGTTGAATTTGTGTAATCTGCAAAATATCAAAGTTTAGTACAACTAGACTAATAAAATATACATAAATGGAAATACTGAACCAAAAATAAAATACTAAACCTTTGACTTTGGATTCTTGTGGGGTCACAGTGGTTGAACTCCAAGAACACAAATAAGGCCAAACCAAATCCAAATATACTTTTGGAGTGAGATATGTATATGGTGTGCTTGGGGCTTTGGTAGGTGATTACAACAACTACGTGGCTAAGAAATCTGGCATTTAATCACAAAATCTGTCTTTTAGTGAATGAAAATATTGCTATAAAAACTGAAAATTTGGAGTTTCTAACTATTTTAGGGGGCAACTATAAGTACTACTAGACTAGAAATATTAAATCTAATTTTAAATAGGAATATTTTACTATTACAAATTGACAAAGGTCATACAAGAAAATAAATATTTTAAATTTAAGAAATACAGTACATAAAGTTTTGCTACATATTTTTGAACATAAAATCATCAATTACATAAAAGTAAAATTTTACAACTACTAGAACTAGAAAAGGCAAAGAAAAATTAAAGTTTCATATTTCTAGGGACAATATAAAGTGCTCACATGATAACCTCCCCTAAACTATTCTCTCCTTAACAGTGATTATAAACTGTTGTTGAATTGTTGTGAATGGTGTATGGTGAATGGTGTGTTCTTGCTTGGTGTGCTCTCTCCTTTTTATAGACGGAAAGCTTGTGACGATTCGTTACTGAGATCGTCAGCTGCCATCTTTCTTCTTCGTGTGCTTGGAAATTTATCTTCCTGCTCTCCTTTTTTTTCTTCGTTGTCAGAATCCCATTGAATTTCTACACAGAGAGAAAGAAAGTGAGTTGTGAAAATTATAAAAAAAATATGTGTCAACATCCAAGCTCAAAAGCTTGGATGTTCTTATACGGTTTGTTTTTTTTTTTTTTTTGTTTGTTAGCCAACCAAACAGTATTTGTTACTGTTTGGTTACTATTCATTACTATTCATATGAATATACTATGGTGTGGTTGCTACTTCTTTCATTCCCTTTATTTCACTTCATTTTTACCTAAAGATATAAAATATGTAAAAACACATTTTTACACGCATTTGAGTAACATCACTATTAAATTATATTAATTCAAATATGCATGTAAAACTAGAAATTTGGGGGATTAAATGAGCAATATGTCTATTATATTGGCACATAAATGTACAATATTCAATGTTTGTCACCCACTCTTAAAAATATTAACCCAAATTTATTATTTAAGTAATCAATAAGTAATATTTGTAATATTTATGCTAATATACAGAGGGCCCCCATTTAGAAGTTCGAGTAGGGCCCTCAAAATCTCAGGGTCGGCCCTGCATTTTATGATAAAAAAATAAATATATTTACCCAAAAATTCCGCATCATCAATCAATAGTGGTAAAAGCCCCTCCACATCTTTTTCGGTCAAAAGTCCTTTCTAAGCTAATATTGGATTGCTTTACCCTTATTGTGATATAAAAGATGATATGATATCAATCCCTTAAAAGTTACAACATATCTTTCAATTATGGAAGTTATGGAAGCTGGTTAATTACAATTATGGATTGTATTTATTATGATTTTTATGGAATGATTTTGTGAAAATTGGCATTTTATGGAATGATATTATGTCAATTTCTTAAATATGGGAACATATCCTCCATCATTACCATCCATCTCCAATGTTGAGGAATGTACAAAATAGTGTTGTTTGCGGAAAAAAAAAAAAAAAAACTTCTCTTATGTTTGATTTTTGGGATATTATAACGTAAATAACGAAATTGTTTACCAAGATACTTTGAGGAATTTCTCAAATTCTTTAACTATTTACCAGAAAACTTCGAGAAATTTTTCAATGTATCCAACTATTCACCAGGATACTTCTGAGAATTTTCTCAAATAATTTATCATTATTTGTGATTCATTCTCTGTCAAAATCTAAGTTTGAGTGAATAAATGATAAATTTCTCATATTGTTATAATCAATTGCATTGCTTTGAGGAATTGCAGAATTGGTGGTGATGTTTTTATGAAGTCCCTATGCAGAAATGGTGGTTACAATAGTTTGCCAATAATGCATACATTATATAAGTATTCTAAATTACAGATGTAATTAAATACATTTCAACAGTATTCAACCTTTTGACACTCAGAAATAGATTTGAGGAATTTCTCAAAACAATCCATTATTACAAACCATTTAGTAAAAATGTTGATCCAGACCCCCAAAAAATTTCATAATTATTGTATTGTTTTGTTTTATGCGTTCAATGTCTATTGCAATCTCATGCCTCTCCTACTTGTTCTTTCCACTCCACTATCTTCCCAAGGTGTTAAGGAATGTGTGCCATCTTGGACCGCATTAACCTTGCATCACATTCGACTGGAACTAGATCATTCCACAAACAAATCATTACCTGTAATAGTTTGAGAAAAATCTACAAACAAATCATTATATGTAATTATTAGCACAAACAATTTGTAATCCATCAACAACTTTGAACAATCATCAAGTTTGACTTATAGAGAAAACCACAAATTTAAAAGAATGAGTGCAGCATAACAAATATCAGTTCGACGATTATCTCAAAATGACCAACATAAAAGTATGTTTTGAGTAACCTCATAGAATTGCATTTAGCCACACAAAGACAATTTGGAATCCATTAATACCTTGAGAACTTCTGGCCAACATTGTACACAAAATTGTTTTAAAAACTGTCAATTTTCTTAGAACCAGTTTGTGAAATAAGGTTTTGAGAAATTCCCCAAACAGCTATTTTGAATAGTTATTCCAGAAAGTACAAGGTAATTGGGTATTGACAAAATTCCCAAAATGTGAGACAAAGTATATAGACCCTAAGAATGGTGTGTATGGTCGCTTCACATCTACTTTGTAGCTTGTCATGCGTTTGTCATTCAATAAAATTAGTTTACAACAAAATTCCCAATTCACCCAAAGAAAAAAAACAATTTTTTGAGAAATTTAGCTTTTTGACCAAAAATAATAATAATAAAATCTCATCAACTACAATAAGGGTCTTGAGATATTTTTCGAACAATATATTTGAAATATCTTACCAAAAACTATAAGGAAATTACGGTTTGAGAAATTCCCAAAACTCAAACCCATGTATAATCTAATTCGAAGCAATACAAACGCTCGGAATTGCAACAAAATTAGTTTTTGAGAACAGTCCCAAACACAAAAGCATGTATGATTCTAGCTTGATGCAACTACAAACCCAACGAATCTTTTGTGTCTTTATCATTAATTACCTCTTTTGCCTGTTTCTTCAATTTCTTTGATAATGCGAAAACCCTCTGTTAGCATATAAAATAAAATTAAGGAGGTCTTATGTAATTTCAGTATAATTAATATATATATATATATATATATATATATGTGTGTATGTGTGTATGTGTGTGTGTGTGTGTGTGCGTGTGTGTGTAGGCTAACCTTTTGGGTTAAGCCTTCTATTTCTCCCTAATCTCCCTATTAACATGGTATCAGAGCCAAACCCTAGTCTAAGGTAAAGCTCTCCATCCACCACCACCACATCCACCATCGGTACACACCACTCATCACCACTAACCCTACGCCATAACCCCCAGGAGTCCTACAACCATCCACAGACCCAAGTCTCCCAATCAGCCTGCACCGCAGCCACCAAGGCTACTCCAGCCTACGTTGTAGCATTCAAGGGATTTCTACCCCTTTTCGAACCTCACCCACCACCCTATGACCTAAACCGACACCTTTTTACCTCTCAATTCTTCTAGACGTCAACTCCAAACCTCACAGACAGCCTTTGAATCAATCTGGTTTGATTTTTCCTTCATCTCTTTCTCCCTACAGTCCTTTAAAGTAGCAATTTCAAATAGATCTGTACTCAAGACGACAAGTTTGATTGGTGGTATTTTCTTTCGTGTGGTCTAGGTCCTAGTATGGGCCTCATTGGTTAGCATATGTTGTGTTTTATGGTTGAAGTTGATTTTCATTCATTGTTAGTGTATTCACTATTGGTATAAGAATCCTATTTATCGTTCGCATCATTATGGCTGATTCTGGTTCCACAAAGAGTGTTATTGCATCTGATGTTCCAAGTATGCAAATTACTACAACCAAATTGAATGGGTCCAATTACTTGTTATGGGCTCAAGCTATGAAGGTTTCCTTAGGTGCTAGGAAGAAGTTGAAATATATTTTATCTGGACTCCCTCCAGTGATAACAAAGAGTATGATGATTGGGTCTCTGGAAATTACATTGTTACGTCATGGTTATGGAATAGTATGGAACCATCTATTTCTTCAAATGTTATGTTTTGGTCCACAGCCAAGATATTTAGGAGTCTATTCATGAGATGTTCTCAATGGAAAAGAATGTGTCTAGGGTTTATGATGTGTATTAGAATTTGTTCCTTCTTCAGCAAAATGAGAAATTTGTCAGTGAGTACTATAGCATATTCAAGGGACTAAGTGATAAATTGAATCAATATCACCCTGCTAGTAATAATGTTGATGTTATCAAGAAGCAATGTGAAGAGTTTTATGTCTCCAAATTTCTTGCTGGATTATACTCTAATCTTTAATCAGTCAAGGCACAAATTTTGGCTACTGATGGTACT
The DNA here is from genome assembly GCA_033977485.1 of Hydrangea macrophylla. Lineage (NCBI taxonomy): Eukaryota > Viridiplantae > Streptophyta > Magnoliopsida > Cornales > Hydrangeaceae > Hydrangea > Hydrangea macrophylla. The sequence goes on from CM066997.1 coordinate 20,225,632, forward strand.
ATCCCGTCATTGAGCAATGTGTATGCTCGTGTTCTTCGTGTTACTACTGATTCTTCTACTTCTTGTGAGCTAGTTGGAAAAGATAATTCTGAATTGGTCACATCCACAGGACATCAAGGTACCTTTCATGGCTGTGGTAATTCTTCTAATAATAGAGGTCGAGGTGGTTGTGGTTTTGGTAATTATAATCAAACTTTTTCTGGTAATAGAGGACGTGGTGGTTATCCCAGTCGTGGTCGTGGTTTTGGTAGAGGGCGTGGTTGTGGTTTTCTTTACTACACCCATTACAGGGGTGATAATCATACTGTGGATAGATGTTATGACCTTCATGGTAAGCCTTGGGAGATCTCATAATCCTGCTTTGTTCTTCTCAGATAATTCCACTGGGTCTCATCAATCGGTTAATGCTCCTACTTCACCTACTGTCGTGGCATCGTCAAGTGAGTCTATCACTCTTTCTCGAGAGGAGTACAATGCCTTAGATCAACATAAGCAAATGTCATTGTCTGACATAGTCGGATTTGCTCATTGAAGTAATATTGCATGTTTTTCCTTTGCTCCTTCCCCATGGGTTATCGACTCAGGTGCTTCTGCCCATATGACTGGTAAGTCTAATGTATTTTCAAAAATGATTAATTTCTCCTCCAACTCCACAGTTGTTTTAGTTGATGGTCGTTCTTGTCTTATAGTTGGTCATGGTTCTGTCTCTCCAACTTCATCTCTTAGATTATCTCTTGTAAATTATATACCTCAATTTTCTCTTAGTCTTTTGTCGGTTAGTCAACTTACCAAATCCATTAATTATTCTGTAAACTTTTATCCTTCTTATTGTGTCTTTCAGGATCTTAACTCGAAGAAGATGATTGGTGGAGGTCGTGAGCGGGATGATCTTTATTACCTTGATCAACATCCTTCAGCAAATGAATCAGTGGCTTTACAAGCAGCCGTCTCACCTTATCAGTGGCATTGTCATCTTGTTCATCCATCATTGCAGTCCTTGAGGCTGATTTTTCCATCTTTTAAGTCTGTGTCTACCTTAGAGTGTGGGGCTTGTCAATTAGGCAAGCACCATCGAGTGTCTTTTTCTTTACGTCAAAATAATCGTCAGTCCACTCCTTTTGAGCCGGTTCATTCTGACGTTTGGGGTCCGTCTCGACATAAAATTCTGTTAGGATTTTTATTTTTTGTGTCTTTTGTGGATGATTGTTCAAGGATGTCATCGATATTTTTAATGAAAGATCGTTTCGAAATTGCTTCTATTTTTCAATTATTTCATAAAGAGGTTATGACTCAATTTGGTTATAAGGTTCGTATTTTACAGTCTGATAATGCATTGGAATATGTTAAAGGACCTCTTCAGTCCTATTGTGATTCTCAAGGAATAATTCATCAGTCTTCTTGTGGCTATACCCCTCAACAGAATGGTGTCGCTAAACGTAAAAATCAACACCTCCTGGATGTGGCAAGAACTATTATGCTTCAGATGAAAGTACCTAAACAGTTTTGGGGGGTTGCTATTCTTACTGCTTATTATCTTATTAATCGTATGCCCTCTTTGGTTCTCCATGGAAAAATTCCCCACTTTGTTTTATATCCTAATAAATCCTTGTTTGCTTTGCCTCCACGGGTCTTTGGCTTTTATTCATGTTCTTACTCCAGGTCAAGATAAATTAGATCTTGTGCTAATAAATGTGCTTTTGTAGGATATTCTCGCACCCAGAAAGGATATAAATGTTGGGATCCACAATTTTGTCGCTATGTTGTTAGTGTTGATGTTACATTTTTTGAAGGTACATCTTTCTTTACCTCTTCCAGGGCAGCTTTAAATGTTGACATTCTTGCTCCACCGTCATCTATTCTTCAGCCTTTGCCTCCAGTTTCATCTCCACCACTCAAAGTATATAGCTGTCGTGCAAAGCCACCAGTACCACCAAGGACTGAAGATTATCCTGCTCCACCTACGTCATCATCGACTTCAGCTGAGGTTCCTCAATCTCAAGATCTCCCTATTGCTCTTCGATGAGGAACTCGTTCTTGCACTCAACATCCTATTGATCAGATAGTATCTTATTTTCATTTATCTCCTCACCTTTGCTTCTTTGTTAGTGCCTTGTCTTCTGTGTCTATCCCTCAGTCTCATACTCGGGCATTGGCTTCTCCTGGTTGGAAGAGTGCTATGGATAATGAGATATCGGCTTTGTACAAAAATGGTACGTGGGAGTTAACTGATCATCCATTTGGGAAACAAGTTGTGGGATGCCGTTGGATTTTTATGGTTATATATCCTCCGGATGGTACTGTTGAACAATTAAAAACCTGCCTAGAGGCTAAAGGATACACTTAGACCTTTAGTGTTGATTATTTTGAGACTTTCTCTCTTGTGGCTCGTCTCAGTTTTGTTCATATATTGTTGGCTGTTGTTGTCAATCAACAATGGCCACTTTATCAACTTGACATAAAAAATTGCCTTTCTTCATGGTGATCTTCAAGAGGAGGTGTACATGGAGCAACCTCTTAGGTCTTTTGCTCAGGGGGAGTCCCATAAAGTCTGTAAGTTGAAGAAAGCCATTTATGGTCTTAAATAATCTCCTAGGGCATGGTTCGACAAGTTCAGTCAAGTAGCTAGCTCATATGGGTTGAAAAGAACCAGTTCAGATCATTCAGTTTTTGTGCGACAAGGTGAGAGAGGTACGATTGTTCTAGCAGTGTATGTGGATGATATAGTAATTACTGGCAGTGATAGTGAAGGTACACAATTGTTAAAGTTTCACTTAAGCAAGCATTTTCATATGAAAGATTTGGGACTACTGCATTATTTCTTGGGTATTGAAGTAGTTAGGTCTAAGGAAGGAATATCATCATCTCAAAGGAAGTATGTGATTGCCTTACTAGATGAAACATGTATGATAGGTTCAAAACCTGTTGACACTCCAATGGATTCAAATATAAAGTTTAGTAAAGATGATGGAGAAGATTTTTGTGATGCTAGAAGGTATAGGAGACTTGTGGGTAAGTTAATATATTTAACCATGACTTATCCAGACATCACTTTTTCTGTAGGAGTTGTTAGTCAGTTTATGCAGTCCCAAGCAACAACACTGGGAAGCTGTGTGCCGTATATTGAGATACCTGAAAGGTGCTCCTGGTAAGGGTTTAGTGTTGAAACCTTCAAATAACTTGGAGATTGTAGGGTTCTCAGATGCCAGTTGGGTTGGAGATCATATAGATAGACGTTCCGTTTCAGGTTTGTGTGTTTTTGTGGGTGGTAATCTGGTTAGCTAGAAGAGCAAAAAGCAAACTGTAGTTGCTAGATCTAGTGCAGAGGCCGAGTATAGAGTTATGGCACATTGCATGTGAGTTGTTATGGGTAAAGTCTATTTTGCAATAGATGAGGTTTTCAAGTGAGAAACCTATGAAAATGTATTGTGACAATCAAGCAGCCACGTATATTGCTAGTAATCCAGTATTTCCTGAGAGGACCAAGCATATTGAAGTTGATTGCTATTTTATCAGAGACATGGTCATGAGGAAACAAATTGTTAATTTGTTAGGTCAAGTGTTTAGTTAGGAGATATTTTTGCTAAGTCATTCAATAAGGCTCCTTTCAATGATCTTTGTAACAAACTGGGTATGATTGATATCTATGCTCCAATTTGAAGGGGAGCGTTAGTATATAAAATAGAGTCTTATGTAATTTTAGTATAATTAATATATATATATATATATATATATATGTGTGTGTGTGTGTGTTTGTGTGTGTGTGTGTGTGAGCTAACCTTTTGAGTTAAGCCTTCTATTTCTCCCTAATCTCCCTCTTAAAACCCTCAATTGAGTTCTTCAATTCTTCAACTTGCAAAAATGCTCAGTTGTTTCAACGATCCAAACTTTGATCAAGATTTAAAAAGCCTAGAAGAAGATCAAATCGGCCTCGATTGCTTCAGAACTCCCAATCCTCGGTTCGTTTATTATATTCCTTCGATTTCCTTTGACGACTCTAGGCAGAAGAGGAAAGCGAGCTTGGCGTCCTTGATTGTCAAGCTTCTATCAATGGAGTCAACAGAGAGTGCAAAGAGAGAGATGAAGAGAGGAAGTGGATAATTTTTGGGTAAATGTTTGATGGATTGGGGGAGTAATCGGAGTAAGTGGAGGATTTTTAGGGATTTCCTTTTTTTTTTTTTTTCTTTTTTTTTTAATAAGGATAGTTCTGTCAATGAAATATGTTGCAAGGACTTTTGACTCCAACTGATTACACGAGGGACCTATGAACTCAAAAAGATTCCTAAAATGTCCTTATTGCTAAATAACTCAAAAAAAAAAAAAAAAAAAAAAAAAAGAAAAAGAAAAAAAAAAAAAAGAGAGAGAGCGAAGGAACACACCAGACAATTTAAGTGGGAAAAAAAAAATCCAAAAAGTGAACAAACAAACAAAAAGTATATAAATGAAACTACTGCAATTAAACATCTCCAGTGTATATAAATTTAAGGTCATCCATCCAGAAGCCGTAACACACCATAAACATACACCTACTCCGACACACACACACATACAAAATCACAATTTATAGAAAAACAATAACTGCAAGACAGAATATGAACTATCCACTAAATTTTCGCCCTTTTTCTATTATCGACAAACAAAATGAAGGCCCACAATTATTGTACAATGTGCTTTCAACCAATCTGTATCTAAAACATAATCATCTCATCATCGATTTACACTTCTGTTCTAAAAAGAATGATCTTCTACATCGAACATCAGCTACTGCCAGAAAACAAAATATCAAACCCAGGATTATATTCGGCATGCCCCGAAAATACTTGCAAAACCCGTATAGTAATCTATACTTCTAGCATTTTCCACTGTTGCCAAAAGAAAAGACTTTTAATTGACATCACATGGATTAAACCATGATCTTTCCCCTCTGGCAAAATTATGGATTTCATCGATTTTCTTTTTTCTTTTCTTTTTTTCCTTTAAATCTTGGATATGAAAATAAAACCAAGAGATAAAAGCATAAAATAAGACATCAGGACCAAATAATACATATGTTCAATACAAAAGATGCATTGTGAAAGGGGAATTTCTCCGCTGAATATCTTTGATAGATGCCATGACAGAGAAGAAGCTATTTGACACGGAAATCGTTCCTAAATATCGTTAGGTTCTGGGTGAATTTGTCCCTGTTCTTTGAATCCAAGCTCCGCGTAACGTCGGTCATGAGTTTGTCAAAACACAAGGCAAGACGCTGATGCTGATCTGCTGGCTGCAAGAAAATGCAAAATCTTGGTCATATTTTTAAGAATGACTAACTGTAGGTTTTCTAGCCATCTTGCTATCTTAATGAACATATACCAATTACATAATTTAAGAAAGAGAGGATAGAGAATCTGTTAATGAGTTTATCTGTCTCTGATGTATCTATTCCTTTCGGACGATAATACATTGTTTTGACTGTATCGTACTATGTATCATTTGATAACCCCCAAAATCCTTTACCTTTGGTTCAAATCTGCATCCTCTATCCCATTTTATGTGTCCTTTCCTTATGGGCTGTCCCAAAAGAGCTGTCCATTATGAATATTTAATGATAATTTTGTTGTAATTCTAAAAAATTACCCTTGTTTATTTTAGAACACCCAACATAAAGTAAAAGAGGGAAAAAAAAAAAACAAGAACAGGTAATTTTGGAACATACTCGAATGCAATCATTAACAATTGCTTCCCAAAGACGGACACATAAAAAGGAACTGAGGGGTTGCTTTCAAATGGGGGAATTCCATAGATATTTCAAACTAGATATATGTCAGCAACACGACTTCCTATACCAAAAGGATCGGATGATCTAATTCCATAGCACCGCTTAGTGCAGATCAGGTAAAGATGTAAATTGACAACCATCATGTAAAGATTGTATTTCTTGGCGAGAAAAACTCTAATTGGAATCTATTGCAATTCTTTACCTCTATTACCCAGTATGAAATAACAATCAAAAATGAAATTTAAGCAACCCACTACTTTGAAAAACATCCTATTGATCTCATATATGTAGGAGTACAGTTCAGCCAGGAAGTTTCAAAATAATCAGAATAAAAAGGACTATTGTTATTTTCTGGATTCCTTTATTTTTATTTTTTTATCCTGAAGTTCCAACTACCGTATAAATGGAACATATTCTCTTTCCTTCCTTCTCACCAGTATGAAACAACAATCAGATATGAAATTTAAGCAGCCCCACTATTTTTAAAACCATCCTGTTCATTTTGTTCTTTCTTATTTGATTATTCCGTAAAACATAAGAATTACATGACTGTAGAAGTACGGTACATCAACTTTTAAAAAGTGCAATAATATCCGGTATAAAGAAGATTTTCAATCTTTTGGGTCACCTATATATGGTATAGTCAGGCTAACAAATAAGAATTTGCCAGTCACAGTTGCCCAAACGATAACAATTACCCTTTCAAAATTTCACCAATGACCTACATTTTCTAGATAAACAGTCTTAAAACAATAACCAAACCAGAGTAAGAACCTAAATTTGCTAGATATGTGGAGTCTTAAAACAATAACCAAACTAGAGTAAGAGCTTACCTGTGAAGCCAAGATATGAGCTTTCAAATCAGTAAATATCTGCAATTGAATGGTTGTAAACTCAGTTTATTAACAAATAAGAGTCCAAAGCAAAACAGCATAGAAGGGGAAAATAAATAAATAAAGAAACCCAAAATCCAAGTAGGTATGGTTTGTCCAAGATTTCGATAATAAAAATGCTTTTTTTTTCATGGAGACAAAAATGATCATAGCTACAAATATTCACTGAAGTTTTCATCTTGGATGAATAGGTCTAAAACGATGTTTGTTCTGGTTTCACACACATGGCACAAAAGGCAAAGTATGCAACTAAAAGAGCTTTTCATGGTTTAACCAGTCTCTTAAGAGTCGTGGATCAAAATTTCCTTTCATTTCCATCAAAATGTTCCACGTTTCGATTTCTAAGTGAACCAAAATGAAACATGAAGAAATAGGAATTCGCAGGTTTCCACAGAAAAATAGTTGTTTCTATAAATAAAAAAAAAATAAATAAGGTACTTTATTACGCATTTACGGTATAATGTAAATTAATACCACATAAGAAAACTAGCTTTAAAACTTCTACACTTGCTTTTACTACTGGCAAAGAGTTATTGACGCTAGATTGTAGACTCGACCCATCCTAATATCATATCTTGTGACTGGATATATAGGCCTAGAACACAGTAATTATGTGGAGGCATAAAACATATTAATTAGTTCATTTTGTTGACTTAATTTGTCATGTTCATGCACTTAAACTTTTTGTTCCAAGCATTTCAACGTGTTTCCAATTTTTCATTATTTTCATTCTGTTTCCAAAATAACATCTCCATTTTTTAGTGGTCAAAACCACCCTAAAAAACGAAATTTTGATCCTAGTTGGGTTCCGGAGATTATTCACAGTTTTGATGGAGTAGTCATACGCAAAATTAGGGTAAGTCACATAATGCATCAAGATCTACATAGATATGAGGATGTTATCATAAATCAAGGGGATGATACTATGATGACCAGCATTGATGTGGAAAAAAATTCAGCTCCGTCTCCTTTCTCTTTCCATGTGTACAGGGGATCACTCAGTACATCCTAGTAACCACTATCTCGACTTCCAAGGGGCTATCCTCCCTCTAGAAACCGTTAATAACTTGCATCATAATAGCAATTAAGATTTAAAAAAACCTCCCAACTTCATTAGACAAAGTTAAATTAAACCCAAACAAGAACTACGGAAGGAAAGAATAAGCTTCGTAAAACAATCATCGTGGGACAAACAAGCCCAATCATGTAGCTAGTATCTATATCATTTTCTCTAGTTTTTCAAAAACACATTTCTGTCCCAAATATTCTCCAGGAACTCCTATCTCCAACATCATACATGCAGGGTTCAAAGTCTCGGCCGTATCGGCCGAGTCGACTCGGTTTCGAAGCCCAACGATCCGAGATATGACAATACAAATATTAATGAAAACGGTGAAGTATCGGTGGAGGTATCGGCCGTATTGGACCGTATTGCGCGAGATGGTGTTGTATGGCACGAGATCTCTCCGAGATGACAATACGAAGCTTGAGAGGACAGATTTGAGGCTCAAAAAAGGGGGCAAATGGTTCGAACCGTACATTTCTGAGTTATCTGCATAGATCTGAAGCCAAGAGGGAATCTTTCTCCCTCTCTTCCTTGGCATCGTTTCATCCATCTTTGTGCTTAGCGTCGAGGAGGCTCCCTCTATGTCGTTCGTCTCTCTCTCTCTCTCTCTCTCTCTCTCTCTCTCTCTCCATTTCTCTGGGTGTGTCTGTCGTCCTCTACCAAGAGGATGCGACAATGGTAAATGTTTAGGGTTTTGTTTGTGTGTGTGTGTGTGTTTTTTTTTTTTTACTTAAAACAATTAAGTATAATATGGTGAACTTCCTCTTTCTTTTTTGCTAAATACTTTATATTATACTTACTTGAACATAGTCAAAGGCTTTGACCAACCAAAAAAAAAATACACACGAGGCAGAGACCAATTATTCACTAAATTATAATATTTTTTATATCATGTGCGTTATATTTGAAATTATAGTCATGCTTATCATTAGTAGTAGTTGTTTAATTTTTTAATTGCTTATAGAATTGTGATTTCACATATAATAATCATGAAGGTACTATTTTACTAAACATGCAAGCATTGTACTAGTGATTGTTTAATATAATTGTTATTTAATGTCACATTATGGCAGATAACATTATTATTTATTCTTAGTGTTTATAATTATATTTGAAATAGGAAATACACGTGGCACTAGATCGGCAGCATGTTTGAACAAAATGTGATTTTATAAACGTGACATTGTTTATTATGATAATCTATGATGTCAACCTTGTTATTCTTATTATTGAAGAATTTTTCATTATTTTTTCATATTTTTTTTAACCTTAAATCTAGCGTATCGGTGTGTATCGCCGGTTACCAAGCCATGGCGCCGCGACCAAATCGTCCCAGCGGCCTCTGCGACGGCGACCGATACCGCGACCTTCAACCATGCATACATGACAAAGTTCAAATTAACGCAAGCAAATCCAACCTCGACAAATGTAGTTTTCGACATAGTATATTCATGTAGAGCAAAGCCAAAAGTAAAAGGAAAACAATACAAAAGCTTTTGTTTTTTATCACCTGCTCACTAATAAGGATCAAGCTCAGCATCGGCCTGCTAAGACTCCATTGATTACCACAGTCCTCAAATAAAACTATCTCAAACAATGTCTTAAGGATCTGAGTAAACAAAAGAAAAAATGAAAAAAATAAACAAACTAAGTCAGATCATCACAAAAAAAGCACAAAATAACTAAATATGTTGGAAAAAATATTGGCATGGAAGAAATTGCAATGTACTAAACGGGACTTGAATCACAAGTTAACTTTGCAGAATCATTCATTTATATGGGCCTCAACGCCCTCACCAGGTATGATTCATGATCTTAACTGGTTCGTCTTGAAGTGTGTTTTGGGTAGTATGAGAGGCAAAAGGTGGGATTTTAAGGAGCGTTTTGATTTAGATGGTCATGTAGAGAATCTCATTACCTGTACAAGAAGATGCTGCGCAATTTGGGATCAATCATCATCACTCGTCACGTTGACTTATCTAGTATTAATCTCGAATTGAAAGCAAGAAATAACCACCTTATCATGTCATCTCATGGTTGGAATTCGTTAACCAACGATATTATCACCTTCAAACTCGTGATTTGAATACTTCAGCAGTTTAATGTAGTTTTTAGAGCATTAATTCTCCACTAATAGCAATCTGAACAGAAGGTTCCGTCCTAAAAATTACGAAAAGGTTTTCAACACAAAGTGCAAACTGCAAAAACCTTAGTCCTCGTGGTTTGAATCTTAGAAGCAGGAACCTCCTAAATTGGTCACGCTCCCTCCTCAGACTCTCGATTCCGCGCTTCTAACAAAGAAGCTTGTCGAAACCTCGCTCTCCTCATAATAGAACCTCGCTCCCACCCACTACCATCACAACCAAGTCTCAAAATAGCCTATAAATAGATTCGAGTTCTTATTTTGCTCAAATATTTTACTGAAGAAATATTTTTATGTCGGAACATAAGGCTTGAGACTTTCAAAAACAAAATTTACAATCAACATAGATTATGTCAATCTAAATTCCTCTGCAATAATTAGATATAAAATATATCTATATCAACTATTTGGACGCTTCTTAAAAGCTCCCAACCTTTGAACCTCTTAAAGTTTAACGCTTCCTCGCTCCCGCTCCCGCCCCCGCCCCCGCCCCCGCCCCCGCCCCCGCCCCCGCCCCGTGCTTCTAAGGTTTGAATTCTAGCATGGTCAAAAACTTAGCAAGAATTTTGAAACTTCCCAAACTCTAAAAGGATTTATGCTGTTAAACATACAGCGCGCAAAAAAAGCCTAAATTGTAAAATTAAAGATATAGCCCCCTCCCATCCATGGTAAACTAAACAGAATTCAAGCCAGACATGCATAATTCATACTTTAACAAGGGAAGAAAAAGCCTCTCAATAAGGACGCCATTCATCTTCATCCATATTTAATTAGAACAGAGTCCAAAAAAAAAAAAAAAGCAATGGCGAACAGTCCCTATCTTCCAGTGTCTGCTCACAGCAGTTAAAAAAGTAATCCAATGGACAAAATTTAAGGTCACAAACTTTAATGCAAGGAAGAATTCAGTCCCAGGACAAATGCTAAGACAGAGGTAGTTTTGTCCATTAATAAGTTTAATATGTATCATAGTAATAGCTATGTGTCAAAAGAAACACATACGGCCTAAAACATGAGAACCGAAGATAAGCAACATATAAAACTATATACATATGTATCTATCTATATATATAGATCTTGATGACTTACTTCTGGAAACAAACTCGGGCACTCTGCAATATGTCGAGAAAGATTAATTGCAGCGGGTGAAGTTGGTGCCTCCCCCATAGTAATGTTGTTGAAGTAGAAAGCAGCGACACTATCCACTGCGGATGCACACTGAACATGAAAGATTATAAACGGTTTAGATTTTAATGACTTCAACAACAATAAGTTTATTCAATTAATATGGTGGTAAAAATTCAAAAAGAAAAAATAAGCCTAAAGTATTTGGGTCAGCAGAATATCGCGGTAATTTATACAATATCTCTAGTGCAAGAAGAAAGAGCCGATCTGCAGTCAATTACTCATCAAAACTTACTAGTGGGGAATGCAGTAATCTGGGAACAACAAAATTAATGTAGTGCAATAAAAAAAATAATCATTTGTCCTCACATACCCAGCATATGAGACGTACCTGTGAAGAAATATTTGTATCCAGACCTTTGAGACCAGATTCAAGAGATCCAGCTATGTGCATAAACGTGTTGGTATCCAGATTCAGAATAAAAACAGTATGGCTATTGAATAGAACCTCCAAAAATGCAAAGTAGGCCCGTGTCAGCTGCAAAGAAACATTATTAATGTATGCCTTCTAAATATTGGTAATCTCATATATCTACCTAAAGCCAAAATAAAATTGCAATGAATATATTTGTATGTAGCCCACCATGGGCTTACAAGAAAGTTTTAAACATAGGTAGCCGATGAAGTTTTAAAGAATCTTCTGCCAGGCACGTAAACATCACCAATTCTTTTTCGTTCCCATCTCTTCTCGTAAAGAGGAAGGGAGCGGGGAACGTCTTAAGGACAACACAATCACCTGTAGAAGTTTTAGAGAGAGAGAAATTGTATTTCACTGGATTCTGGGATTTCTCTCGCTGAATATCTTCTGGATTTATCCATACTTACTTCCATATTTTCCAACACTCCCCCTCAAGTTGGCACACGGATACTTGTTGAAGTGTCCAACTTGCACACGAATATGGAAGACAATGTTATACCAAACTATCCTCTCTAAAACTCCACCTTGTAGACTATTGTAGCGACCCCTCTTGGGTAGTCTCTTGTTCACGTTCAACCCCTTCTTGGGTGGTCCACGTGCGGCTCCTCTTAGGTGGTCTCGTCATACAAACATCCAAAGCTCCAAGATCACATGGAGAAAAATGAGATGTGCCCACGGAATAATCCATCGTGTGACACATAAATAAAGGTAGTTGTTTTGTTTTCAACACTCTCCCTCAAATTGAAGAGGGGTTTGTGTGTTCAAACACACCAATCCGTATGGTATAGCGAGTCCTCTTCGGGTGATCTTGTTGCCCGTGTGATATAGCGAGCCCCCTCCTCAAGGTCCTGTCTCCTTATATTCTCCCCGTCAAACTGAAGGTGAGAGTGAACACGAAGACCGAAGTTTGGAAGACATAAGAAACAAAACCCCATTAAAGACCAAAGCCAAACATGGCCTTAAAAAAATCTGAAATTACAAAAAAAAAAAAAAAAAAAAAAAAAAAAAAAACTGGGACTGATTTTGGGGCGGATTTGGAATTTCAGAAAAATATTGGGGGCAATTTTGTAATTTCGGAAAATATTTGGGACAGATCTGAAATTTTAGAGAAGATTAGGGTCTTATTAAAAGTGAAGAAAGGCTTTGGGGCAGATTTCCAGTGGTTTGGGCTAAGTGGAGGATAAATCACACTTTGAACGTTCTAGTGTTTTGTGAACTCTCTGTACAACTGGACCAAATCTGAAAGAGCTCAACAGATGTACAGTGTGATGAAGAAGAGTAACAAGAAATCAGATCTGATCATGACAAGAACAGATAGCAGATTGTTCGAACAGCGCGAAGTCTGCCAGCAGATGGCCGGGCTAGTAGAGAGAAGATCTCTAAAAAATTCACCATGGCTTCGTCGGATCTCTCCCATTCTCCTCCCCTTTTTTTTCTTTCTCAACCCGTTTCTTCCTTCCTTACCCCTTTCATTCTCTCGTACTCTTTTCATCTCTGTTTCTCCCTTTTCTCTTTCTCTCTACCACTATTCTCTCTCTAACAAAAAATAAAATAGATATATATATATATATTGTGTATAAAACAACTTTCAACCTCAGATTTGGGTTGATAAAAAAAGAATTAAAAAAAAAAAGAGAGAGAATAAAAAGGACAATTGTTACTGTCCGGCGGAGCGGCAAGGTCGCTGCTCGCTGGCAAAGCGGAAGACTGAAAAAATCACCAGACCCTTATGATTGGCTCTGATACCATTTAGAAGTTTTAGAGAGAGAGAGAGAGAGAGAGAGAGAAATTGTATTTCACCGGAATTCTGGGATTTATCTCGCTGAAATATCCTCTGGATTTATCCATATTTTCATCACACGTGAATGTAAATATATGCTTATTATTTTGCCAGGTCCTTGTCATGTTTGTGTCCTACTTTTAGAATTTGCCATGTTGACATTTCATGTCATATCGAGTCCGTGTCCTGATGATCGTATATGTGCTTCTTTGTTGACAGCTGCAATAGTCCCTAGTGGTAAAAACCTAAATGGACCATTACCCAAGGATCAAATTTTCATTTTGATCTATTGTTTCGGTCTACCCAGAAACAAAAACGTTTCAGAAACATTTATGAAACATGTGGAAACACCGGAAAAAATTGGAAACATGGGGAAACATAACTTCAATCATATAATAATTAATTAATTGATTAATACAAAGGTTACAATCCATAGAATACAAAAGATGAGAGGTCTATATATGTAGTTAAATTACAAATATGTAGATCAAATTGAAAATACACGAGGATTAAGTCGCAAATCTATTGTCAAACACTTCATAGAATACAAAAGTTACATATAAGCACATAGTAAGCTAATAAGCCATCTCCAAAATAAAATGATTGGTCATATGTCAAATACAATCCGTAGGAGTATTTCGATGGAAACAATTATGTTTGGGTGGAAGCAAATGAAAAGATGTGGAATCATAGGCCTATTTCGGTGGAAACAACCATGTTTCGATAGAAACAAAAGAAACAAAGCCGTTTCGATGGAATCCATGGAATTTCGAGATTCCATGGTTGTTTGTTTTCCATGACCCAGGAAACGGAAATGTTTCGGCCATTTCGATGGAAACGCAAGGAAAATTTGATCCTTGCCACTACCACAGTTCAACGATTTGAGTTCAACTTCGATTTTTATGTTGTGGACAATACAAAATGCTATGTATTCCAGAGTACAGAAGAATGTTTTCTATGCACTTGCGATTACCTGCCTCCATCAGCTGACTAAAGACTCTAATTCTGTCAAACAGATTTCATGGCTTTTTGCCAGGTCAAAAGGATATGATGTTCCCTTCTTCCTCGAGAGATTTGAGGTTTTATGAGGGGAATCAATTTAACATTGGAGAAACTTATTCGGAGAGTTGATTGATAGATGCACGATGTTTTTGATCCCGCATTGACATTGTCATGAAAGCTATCACGATACAGCAGCTCACAGAGGATACAGTTTAGAGTGATCAGATGTACAAACAATAGATACAGTTGAATCAATGTATATTACTTAACTATGAGAAAGAAATGAGATCATTGACTTTTACGTTTAAGCAGAAGCCCTGACAAGGGCGATGTGGAAATTAAGAACTTTTTTTTAAAACCCCTAATCTGCTTGTCGCAACATGTTTTAGGTTGAAGCACCTATGGATTTGCTTCAGCCAAAAAGGGCTTTAACGATTCTAAAGTGTTGCTTAAATTTTATCCAAACAAGCTAATAAGTGTGTTTTGGGGTCCCAAAAGCACATTTGGATCCAAACATGTGTTTGGGAAGTGATTCCAAAGTCCAAACACGGCCCTAAAAACAAGCCACAGTACAAGGCCCTAAAAACAAGCCACAGTACAACATTTCAAAGCAGGCATGGATTCAATTGCTGAGACATGCTCCTGAGCAAACACAGAAATACGAAAGGCAGAAAAGAATAAATCACCAAAAACAAATTCCTCGGGTACCAAAATCAATAATCGTGCCCAAAAAAAAAAAAAACCCCGAGTAGCAGAAGGTCCATACCTTCCGATATGCCAATAAATCTGCAAGCGGAATGGATAGTGTCATTTTCATAGCAATGTCAAGTGCATCGGCGAGCGCTCTATCCCCATATAGTTCAAACACACCAAAGTTTACGTAGTTCCCGGCAAGAGCTGTTATTTGGTAGAAAACCAAAGGATATTTAGGCAATTACATGTATTTGGTTAGTAAGATACTTGTTCACTTTATATAAAATTAAAATGCAACAAAGCAAGGGCTAAAGTTCTTCGACTGTTGCACATGACCTAAAAAAAAAAATTCAGTCATTCTCTTCAAGCGCTTTTAGAACTATTACAGCATAGATAACAAATATTTAAATACTATAATATATATATATATAATCAAATTAAGTGGAGAACAAATCAATGAAATTTTAAAAAATTGATTGTCCACACCAATCCCCTAGATCAAGTGGAATAGCTTCCAGAGGATTGCCTACGTATGTTGACATGTTGCTGTGTGTCTGGCTAGAGAAAGTTATTGGTAGAGAACCACGTAGGGGTATTATATTCATCCTCTGTTCACTAAAAACAAGTACTAACTGTTCACTAAAAACAAGTATTAAAATAGAATCATCTAGATTTCAAAAGAGTATGCCAAGAAAAGATGTGGTAAGTTCCATAAAATCATACCAATCTGGTGCATCACAAAAACAACTGTGCTACAACAAAATGCATCACAAAAATGACCATCCTATAATTGTTGTCTTTAGGGCTGTTTAATAAGTCAGTAACCACAAAACTGAACTGGCCGGCCCAATCGGTTTTGGTTGGTTTTTATTCGTTGTGGTCGGTCCTCGGTTTTAAGATCTGACCCAAAAAAATAAACAAAAAAACAATTGCCGGTTTGGGGCTGGCTCTTTGAATTTTAAAACCGTGACTCACCAAGCCAACCGTTCTATATGTAAAACACTACTCATTAATGTGTAATCTCTCTCTCTCTCTCTCTCTCTCTCTCTCTCTCTCTCTCTCTCTCTCTCTCTCTCTCTCTCTCTCTCTCTCTCAAATGAAAAGGAAAAAGAAACCCAAATTGCCGCAACATATCTGCAAATAAAGTGGGTACTTCTCTCGCTGATAAGATTTTTTAACCTACTAAAAAAGAAGATGGAACTCTATTTGCAGCTATCTTGCTTGTTGGATCCAAATGTATTCGATGTAATTGTCATTTTTGTTATCAAATAAAACCTTCATTTAAGAAAATCCCTTCTTCATATGTGTTGCACATGTTTGTGTGTTAAAGCAGTGCTTGGAGAGTTTTAACTGAAACCGA
This sequence comes from Hydrangea macrophylla, assembly GCA_033977485.1. Taxonomy (NCBI): domain Eukaryota; kingdom Viridiplantae; phylum Streptophyta; class Magnoliopsida; order Cornales; family Hydrangeaceae; genus Hydrangea; species Hydrangea macrophylla. The sequence continues at coordinate 20,241,927 of CM066997.1, forward strand.
CAGGTGTGATGGACCCAAAAATGCGTCGGTTGTACAAGTGTGATGCAGGTACAGCCAATTCGGTTTTGACAATTAGATTCGGTTGGTGACTCCGTCCAAAACACCGACCAATCCGTATCTATACACACCTAGTCTTCTTGTCAACAAGTTACTCGTTAACCTAATTAAAATTTTTACGACCAGGTATCCAAACACAATACTCTAAAGTAAAAAGGCAGTTGATACTCTCACCTCTTGATAGGATAGTTAAACATATCCACATGCCCTTGTATTTGAAGGCATATATGTCTGAAGTACTAGGAAGAGATAAAATCCTTGACCCGTAAGCGACGAGCAATTTGCTAACTTCTCGAAAAAGAAGTATGCCGTTAGGGGATGAGGAATCAAAAGTCAAGCGTTGAGCCTTGTTTAGCACAAACTCAGCCATAAATTTTAACAAGGGTGTTGTGACCTGCAAAATTTTATCATACAAAGTCCCTTTCAATAAAATGATTAATTCATCTAAAAATATAAATGCAGCGAACGAATACCAAATGAAGGAAAAACGCTGAGAGGGGGAGAAAAGGAAGAAACGTGAGAACATTTAAAAAAAAAAATGTCCCCAATCAGTTAAAAAGGAAGTAATTATTGTTGGGATGAAAATTAATGCTTCTAAACTGAATGGACCAACTATTCTTGAGAACATGGGGTTTATAGTGGCAGTGATCTAAAAAGAACTGAAGATTATTGTCGTCTGCTCCTGCATCTGTTGATGACAAACACTATAATGAGCATTATGAGCTAAACTCTGACAATGTACTCATTATTACTTGGTTGTGAAACAATATGGAACCGTACATCAGTGCCAATACTATGTTTCAGAATTTATTAAGGATTGTAGCATCATTAAGGGATCTTCTATGGGGTAAGAAAGAAAATTTCGAAGCGTGTTTAAACTTATGAGGACCCTTTTTTTCTTGGCTACAACAGGGTGATCATTCACGTACCATAGCTTGTTTAAATGGATACTTAATGAACCTCACCAGTATCTAATGTTAGCTTGTTTAAAGGGATACTTAATGAATTTAATTGGTATCAAACCTTGACTAGGGACAAGGGTACACGAAGTAGTGAAAAGAGCTTTACCTGTTTTACTTCGTGTTTGGCTCACATCCCAATCTTCAGGGTATCCATGGCTAGAGTTTAGCTGGAGAAGAGTCTCCATAACTTTGCAATGTTTACTCTTATGTTCCTTTAGTGGTCTTCGAAGTGATAATTCAGTATAGTTTCTCCACTAGAAAATAAGTCCCAAGGTAGTGGAAGCAATATGCTTGAGGTCGTGGTTGTAGTCACTAGGTTCATGTTGCGTGTCCACTTGGACATAATAGTGTTTTGTTTTTTTTTAGATATATTATCATATTTATTAAATTAAAAAATAATAATAATTGGTATAATTTTACTATTTTAAATTATAAATCATTCTGAAACTATTTTCTGCCTTTCGATTTGCTTCACAGGGAATTGCAAATCGGAAATTTTTTCTATCTTTAAATTGCTTTGCAAGGAAATTGTAAACCAGTTCGTTTATTCTACTTTCATATTTCTAATGAATTAGAACATGTCAATGATCTTTTCATTGTTATCTATTAGATATATATAAAGTTCAAGACTAAAACTCATGCAACATTGCGCCACGTGGCATGTTGGGGAAAAGGCTTATCTATTTTTTAGATTAATTTTCTTCTTTTTTTTGGGTGAAATTTATGGCTTTTGAAACATGGAATAGGAATTTGAATAGTTGATTTTTTTTATACTATTTTTCGTTACCACCATTGGTCAAACATTGAGACCACTATGATGCCCTTAGGCCTTCCTCCCCTCCATCTATGTTACCCGGACCATTCATAATGCATTAGGGCTGTTCAATTAAACCGGTAACCCGACCCGACCGACCGGACCCCGACCCCGACAGAAAAATTCGGTGTATCGGGCTTTCCGTCGGTTGTCGGTTGGAACATTGTGAGGGACCGATAGTTCGGTTCGGTGTGCGGTGCATGGAATACATACCCCGAACCCGACCGAATAAGGTATTATATAAATACTTTGTTTTTAGGGTTTGGTCATTTTTGACCCTTCATCTCGAGAGAGAGGCAGCCTCCCTCTTCATTTCTCTCCCTCGGTGCCTCCTCCTCCTCACTCTTATGACCCCCTTCACCACCCTCCTCCTCCCTTCACCTCCAGTCCACCACCTCCGGTCCTCCACGGCTCCACAACCACTCCACCACGACCACGATCGGCGCCTCCTCCTCCTTCCTTCACCAGATCGGCGCCTCCTCCTTCTCCCTTCACCACCCTCATCTGGCACCACCACCAGTCCACAACGATCGTCGCCCACCACCACAAATTCCGGCGAGTATTCATCTGTTGAAGATTTGTTTTCTTTTTTTGTTTTTTATTTTTTTATTTTTATTAATCGATTTTTTTGTTTTTTTTTTTTCTAAACTCAAAGTGTTCTGACTTCTGAATCTTCTGATTTTCTCATTTCTCAACATAGGAAAATCGAAGAAAAAAGCTCGATCTCTGATTGGAGATAGTAGAGCCTTGATCTGAATTTAAGGTAATATTTTTTCTCTTTTTTTTTTTTCCTTTACAGAGGATTTCTTGAGTTGAAACTATGTTTCAACTTTTTCAATTATGTTTTTGAATTTATATGCCATATATATATATATATATATATTATGAGCAAAACTTCGCTTGAAATGTTCTTACACTGTCGGAATTTGATTTTCTTAATGTATAGAACATCCAATTCTAGCTCTTCGTCTTATTGTTTTCTGATTGTGTTATTTAAATCATCTCCATACAGATGCTTAAACTTTCATGGAGAAAATGAGAATGGAATCCCGAATATCTAGTGCCCTTCTACAACCTTAACTATTGTCAATTTCGTATGTTACAGGATTAGGATCTTTGATTCTTTGTTATTAATTTACATGGGTTAAAAAGAGTTCAAAATTCTCGGCGTTGGCTTGATTGAGCTGTCACTATATCTAAATCATGTTTAGAAAATTGAATATTATAAATTATAAAATGTAAACTATGGTTATAAAGTAATTGTCATGTACGATAGATCAACTATATATAAAATAAAATAAAAAATAGTGTTACAATTATAATTGTAGAAAAAACTTCCTACTTAGTCGACAATAGCTCTTTAAACTACTGATTAATAAAGGATTAATCAAATGGATGAGAAAAGGTTTGGACTTATTATCTGTTGAAGCAAATGGTTGTCTTTGATAATTAGTTGGAAGGATGAGAAAACAATAACACATGAAAGGACTACCATTTGGCCTTTGCATTCGTTATGTATTCAATTCATACATGATACAACACATTACACTTGTCATCCTTTTTTGTTTTTAATTTTTAGATGGGTGATAATTAAAATGCCGATCAAACTCCAAACACTGCAATTGGTAGCAATGAAACTGTCAATCAAAGTTCTACCCCAGAAGGTACTCTTACTCTGAATCCTACTCCTACGCCTACACCTACAGATATGCCAACACCAGAGGTTAGTGCATCTCAGAAGCCTTCTAATTCTATGAATACTACTACTGAGGGTCGGGGTAGGAAAAGGTCGATTGTTTGGGAACATTTTACGAGGCTACCTTGTGCGGATAGAGATAAACCAAAGGCTACTTGTAACTATTGTGGCACGCCATATGCTTGTGATACCAAGATTAATGGAACTAAATCCTTGTTAACTCACTTTAACTTTCAATGTAAAAACAATCCATTCAGAAAACAAGATACGTCCCAAACGATATTGGGTTACAAGCCCATAGGTGAACAAGGTAGTGTTTCCCAACTTGTGCCAACGACTTTTAGTGTTGATGCGTGTAGAAAAGCTCTTGCGAAGATGGTTGTGAAGAATGAGTTGCCATTTTGATTTGTGGAGACTGAGGGGTTTAAAGAGTTTATGCACGTGGTTCAACCAAAGTGGCTTAAGATCCCTTCTTGGGTTACGATTTCGAGAGATGTTTTAGGTGTTTATGCAACCGAGAAGAAAAAGTTGAAAAATAAGCGTATAGGTCAACGCATGTGCCTTACAACCGATACATGGACCTCGGTTCAAAACTTAAACTACATGTGTCTAACCGGGCATTTTATTGATGCCGATTGGAAACTTCACAAGAAAATTCTCAATTTTTGTTTAGTTTTCAATCACAAAGGTGATACACTTGGTAATACAATATAGGGGTGCTTATTGGGTTGGGGAATTGAAAAATTCTTAACAATGACTCTTGATAATGCAAGCTCTAATAATGGCCTCATTAATTATTTAAAGAGGAAGACTAAAAATAGGAAGGGGACTATATTAGAGCATGAGAACTTGCACATAAGATGCTGGGCACACATTTTAAACTTAATTGTTAGTGATGGGTTGAAGGAAATTGATGAATCAATTGTTCAGATTCGTAATGTCGTGAGGTATGTAAGGTCATCTCCATCTAGATTGGCAAAATTTAAGTCTTGTGTGGAAAGAGAGGGCATTGAAAGTAAAAGCTCGGTTTGTTTAGATGTGGCAACTAGATGGAATTCAACATATTTAATGTTGGATAGGGCAGTGCAATTTGAGAAGGCATTTGAACGTTTACAGGATGAGGATCTAACATTTTCTTCTCACTTTAGAAGTGATGGAAACAATGATGGTTTTGAATCTAGGGATGCTAGTGGAAGGAATATGTTAGGAGCTCCAGATAATGAGGATTGGGTTAAAGCTAGGTTGTATGTGAAGTTTCTTAAACTTTTTCACAAGGCAACCTTGAATTTTTCGTGTACTTTGTCTGTCACCTCCAATACATTTTATATGGAGATTGTTTATATCCAAAATGCAATAAACAAGCTGTGTGGAAGTGATGATATAAGTTTGAGATTGATGGCCGAGGGCATGAAACTTAAGTTTGAAAAGTATTGGGAAAGTTTCTCAAAAGTTAATTTTTTTTATGTATGTTGCGATTGTAGTTGATCCACGTTATAAGTTGGATTATGTTGAATATTGTTTTGAGAAAGTGTATGACGAAAGCATGGTGAGAGCTTTGATGGAGAGAATGAAAGAAAAACTAAATATTCTATATGAGTGGTATGAGAAAAATGATCCAAATGCAAGTGTACAACCACCTTTGAATGATTTGGATGAGGTGATGGTTGATGATATGGATGAGGAAGCATCTAGGGCTAATTTCAATTTGGACTTCAAGAGGCATTTGGAGCAACAAAGTAGTAAGGTCTCCAAGAATGACTTGGAGAAATACTTGGTAGAGGGTTATGAAATAAATTCTCCGAATTTTGATTTATTGGGTTGGTGGAGGATTAATTCCACAAAATATCCCATTGTTTCACAAATAGCTCGAGATGTATTAGCTATTCCTATGTCAACAGTTGCCTCGGAGTCTGCATTTAGCACGGGAGGTCGGATACTTGATCCATTTCATAGTTCGTTAACACCAAACATGGTAGAGGCACTTGTTTGCACACAAGATTGGTGGCGGTCTTCCTCCAACTCCATTAGTATTCGTGATGCAATGGATGAAGTAGAACATTTTGAAATGCTTGAAACAGGTAATATTATATCTAAAAATAGTTGTTATTTTTTTTTAAACGTAACTAGTCTAACTACTTGAATTTTTTTTTACTTAGGCCACATGGAAGGGTCCTGTCCGGAGCCTATTGTTGTTGATGACTAAGCGTATTTCTTTATCATGGAGGTAATTGAGTTTTTTTTGGACTAATTGTTTTTTACTTGTTGACTTTCGATCTAATTAAATTTTTCCTTCAATTGTATTTTTTTTTCTTCAAGTATTGTGAAAGTTGGTGATATGGTCGGATTTTTATTTATGATGTAATATTCTAGACTTGTATTTTTTATTTAGTGGACTTGATATTTTCCTTCAATTGTATTTTTTTTTCTTCAGGTATTGTGAAAGTTGGTGATATGGTCGGATTTTTATTTATGATGTAATATTCTAGACTTGTATTTTTAATTTAGTGGACTTGATGTGGTTACTACTTAATTAGTAGGATTTTATTGATGTAATATGCTAGATTTGTATTTGCTTAGCTTGAATTTATTATTGCTTTGTCTTGGGATGTTTATTTGGTGATGTGGTAGGCTTGATGTGGTTTCACTGGTTTGAGACTTCGGGTTGTATAACTTCTAATCTTGTATGTTCCTTGATTATTAATCCTTTGTAGGCTTGACTTGTATAATTGTATTTGGTAGGCTTGACGTGGTTTCACTGGTTGTAGACTTTGGGTTGGTAGGCTTTATTATTGCTTTGTATAACTTCATTGGTTTGAGACTTTAGTTATATTTTTTTCCTTGATTTCATGATTTTGTATTATTTATGTATATATCTCAATCTCATTTATGTCTATCAGCCTATATGACGGAAAAAAAAAAAAGCAACGGGTATTGCTTAATTTGCTTTGGGTTTCAAAAAAAAGCTTTGAGACTTTGAAATTGAATTTATGTATATATCATTATATTGAATTCAATTATATATTGCTTTAGATACAATCATGAATCTTAATTATCTCTATCAAGCTATTTAAAAAAACAAAACAAAAAACAACCCAATTTGGGCCCAAATTTGCAGCCCAACCACAAGAATCAAAACAATCCATTAAACAATCAGCCCAGTGGGGCACCCCGAACCCGACCGAAAGTCCCGGCCGAAACCGAATTCCTCACCCCGACCGAAACCGAATTGACTATGGTTAGTTTCAGTCCCTCAGCATGGTACCCCGACCCCCTCGGTTCGATCTCAAACCCCCCTTCAACCCCGACCGAGTACACCCCTATAATGCATGGAGTACCCGTGCCCGACACCACAACCGGATAAGGGTACTTCTCTCGCAGACCTTCAAAATAGTGTAAAATATTTTAAAATTGGACGAACCCGACACTGTACCCGAGTCTGTAGACTCTGTACCCAACAGCTTTACCCGAGTCTGGGTAACAGAGCCCTCCATTCCTTCCTCTCTCTCTCTCTCTCACACACACACACACACACACACATATATATATATATATACTCCCTCTGTCCCAAAATAAATGTCCACATTTCCTTTTTTGGATGTCCCAAAATAAGTGTCCACTTTCCTAAATTGGTATACAATTTTTACATAATTTCCAAAACTACCCTTGTAATAAAGACAAAGTAGCATTTATGTGGTCCCACAACAAGCAAAAAGTCAAAACACACATCACATTCAAGGGTAAAATTGGAAAGTGACTCTTTAATGAACAAAAAAATACATATAATACAACTTTCTTAAAAAATGTGCAAAATAGAAATGGACACTTATTTTGGGACGGAGGGAGTATATGGGAGTGTACACCGGATTTGAAGAGTTGCATGTAGTTTCAAAGTCATTTAAAACATAAACTAAAGTTTAGAAATTTAAGGTCGAAGTTATTTTGTGAATCAAAAAGTTTGACACCCTTAAAAATTATATAAAAGATAAAAGCCCAAAACTCTTCCTTATTGCACCACATGGCATTTCCACAATGTTTTTCTTTTTTTGTTTTATAATAAATTTAGAATTTATGTTTCTTTATGTGATAATCTTCCGAATTCCCTAAACCTATATTTTCTCTTTCTATCCACTATGTTTCTAAAACCTTCACTAACTAAATTATACAAGACGTGAGCCCCATGCAATGCACGAGATGAAATATGGAACATAAAAATAGAAAACAATTATCTTCTTAAACATGAACGTTCTAAATAGATTAATATAAAGGTAATCAAATACACAGACATACATATATATCTAACTCAATCTATTTAGATTAAAATTAAAATATTTAAAAGGTGCAATAAAAATTCATCTTACCGAAAAATATACTTTTCTAATGTTCAAAAAAATATATGCTTTTAATTTGGTGAATAAGATTTTGAATTTGGAAAAATCAGTTGTCGTAAGATGATGTAGTACTTTATGCTTATAGTGGTACTTTATATTATGTAGTACTTCAGGCTTAAGTCGTAGTACTTTTATGTTATTTTGTTTTAGTTGTCATTTCGTGTTTAGTCACCACCATGTGAGGTTAGCACAGATTATTAAAACCTAGCCAACTATTTATAGCCTAGTTGGCTAGGTATACTTCAATTGTTCTCCAACTTCCTCTAGGTATACATCAACAAACATAGACATTATATTATATTTGAAATTTGAATTCTTATTCATATGCTATATTTATATGATAAGTATAGGAAACAATACAAATCTTAAAAAAAATATGAGTGTGGGTGTAGACAATTACAGGAAGTCTTCAAATGTGTATATCATTCAAAACAAAAATCTTTTAAAAAAGCGAGCACAAATTCTAAAAAACTCTCTCAAGATGCAAAGTGATTGCAATAACTTCTATACTAATTTGCATCAGAGAAACAATTGGTCAGAATCTTTTAGAAAGATTACAACTTCGATTTAGGTATATACTTAGATTTATATTTAATGTAACAAATTATATTAAACACTAAAATAATAAATAAATAAGCTTCTTTTCATAGAAGCTGCCACGTGGCAGAAGCAAAAGCTTCCATTTTCACATATTTATATATATATATATATATAAAAATAAATATATTAAATATTAGATATGTCTATACATACATATATATATATATATATGTGTGTGTGTGTGTGTGTGTGTGTGTATATTATCTTTGAAAAAAGAGAGCGAATATTTTGGTGTCATACTTGAAAATTAACCATAGCAACACAAACTCAACCTCATTTCCATGTAGAGTAATGCTATGCTTCCCAAATTTGATTCCCAAATGCTTTGCCAGTTGTACCATTCTTAGTGGCATGTGGTTCAATCATCTCGATGAGGAAAATGAATAGCAATGTGCTTCAATCATCTCGATGAGGAAAAAAATATTTTTATAAGTACGATTTTACAACAAAAAAAAAAAGTTTCATAGAGAATTTTCAGGGCGGTTGTGTTGACTGCTTCTTATCTCAGTAACGGAATACCATCATCCTTTCTTGGAGGTAGAATTCCTTTTCCGTGAGAAGTTGGATCTAAAAGTCAGTCAAATGCATATTTGTTGGGTTTACTAAGGGTATGTGATAGGGAACAAAAAGGATATTTTGTACTCCTGTTTTTTATCATGGTGGATATTGTAATTTATTTTTAGGAAGTTTTCATTTAAAAAATAAATATCTATTAGGAATAAGTATCTTTTAGGGATATTACCTGTTAGGAAGTTTTATCTTTGAGATATTTTATCTATCATGAAGTTTTAGATTTTGGGAATTTTGCCTGGTTTAGGAGTCTTCTATTTCACTAAAAATAAGGCACCAAGCTATTGTATTGAACAGTTTTATGATGAATAAAAATTATAATTTTTCTTTGAAAACTCAAGGTCTAGGTAGATTCCAAGAGTTCATTTTTTCTTGGTGGATTCCAAGACTTTTTTTTCTTCATTGTTCATCGTCCAGTTCATCAATATTTTAATATCTTCGAGTGTCCTGCGTCAGTTTGTTTGGAATGGCTTCCTACACGCACGTTTTGACCTAAATGTGCTGATGGGATCCAAAATGCCTAGACTAGCTTATTTGGTTTAATTTTAGGAAGCACTTTCAAGCCCCATAGGCATGTTTTGGCTAAAGTAGGTCCAGCCAAAAGTGATACAGGTAGCAGATTGGGGGGGTTTTATTTTATTAAGATTTTCTTAATATCCATCGTGACCTTTGTGATTAGGGCTTCTACTTGTGCTTCCGACTAAACACAAAAGCAGTAGCCAATCCAAGCAGGGGTACAAGTGTCACAACCGTGTCACTAGCAAATGTCTTGTGTCTCTTGCTGTTCCCTTACAAGGTGCTACATCATTAATTTCATCTTCCTGGATGCGCTTGTTCTACTGTTATATACGATTCCACTCTAATTCCTCTTAGGATTCCTGATTGTAATTCTTCTCCTATTCCCCAAATTTATTCTTGTATCAGAAGCCCCTCAATGTAATCAAAGAAAACACAAGGATTCTTCAATGTCTACCTTTCTCAACACAAGACGTATGCACCAAAATCCCCACCACCTCCCCCAAAATCTTATTCCCACCCCCAAATGAACGAATAGCATCACACAAAGGTTTTCATTTTTATACTTGTTATCCTCTTGATCAAGATGTTTCTTTTTCCCACATATCTAACATAATTCTGTATCCTCTGACCCCGTTTTCCCATTCTTATATTCATACATTGACTTCTCTTGGGTGGAAGAGTGCAACAAACGAACAGATTTACTTTTCACTAAAATAATACTAGAGAATAACACGCTTAGCTCCAGGAAAGAAAGCAATTGGTAACTGCTAGGTTTATCAGTAAAATACAATCCAGATTCCAGATGGCACACTGCATATCTTAAAACTAGCAGTGATTCAGATATGGAATTGTGACTACAGGCAGGTTTCTCACAGATACCACTAAAAGCCAATATAAAGGACACTAAAATGCCTTAAGTTAGGGAAAAAATGATTTTATTTCTTTACACCCCCATGTGTATATAGTCGTACAAAGAGAGAATACAAGGGAAGGAAATCAACCACAATAAAAGAAAATAATCAGAAATAAATACAATCAACATGACCCAAGATAGAATGACTAACAAAGGAAGGAAAATAAATGAGAAAGGCAAAATTATCTCCAACAATCCCCGCAAACTGAAGGTAGGAATAAACCACTGAAGTTTGGAATGATAAGGTTACAACAAGACAGTTCATGAAAGTTAGCAAGAGTGGAAAACACCATCCACCAATAGAGGGTGAGACCGTGAGACTGTGAGAATGATCTTCCAGAATAAATCACCAAAAAAGCCAACTTATTGTTCAAACAAGTAACAATGGTTGCAACAATAGACCCAAATCTTAAAGGGTTCGAGCCACCATAATATACTTGTTGGAGATAATTTTGCTTTTCTCATTTATTTTCTTTCCTTTATTAGTCGTTCTATCTTGGGTCATGTTGACAGTATTAATTTCCATTTATTTTCTTTTATTGTGGTTGATTTGCTTCCATTTTATTCTCTCTTTGTAAAACTATATATACATGGGAGTGTAAAGGAATAAAATCATATTTTTCCCAAATCCTTTTGGATAAAAGATATTGGTCTACAGTTCATGGGTCAAAAGGTCCAAGTAGAGAGAAGTGAAGAAATGAATTTGGTTACCTGACACTGAAAACTTCAAATATTTACTGGGCACAACCAGAAACATGGGAAGTAACAAATAAAACTAAACTAACACATAAAAGAGCCTGAACAGCGTACCTCCGGGGTATCAGCCCAGTTTGAGATGCCTTTCAATAGAATTGGCATGTGAGTGGGATACAACCAATCAAATAGAAGTCCATATGTTCGGCGACTGAGAGACATAGAAAAAGGATCATACACAATAATATTAACGCCTTCACGGAATAAAATAAAATTAAAGAAACAAAAAATAAATAGACAAATAAGACTCAGATTGGAGATACTGACCTATTTGTGGCCATCGCTATCCCTCTGAGATCCCTCATCAACCCAACTAAGGCATATTTCACAGTATCAGTGCGAAACATTGCATCAGGCACTGCTTGAAGACTGACGAAAACCTAAAGCACCAAAAGTGTGAATGGGTGAAACTGGGACAAACACATTGATTAAAGCACCATATAAATCATAAATCATAAATGCACAAAGTTGAGATATCTAAGAATGCCGATTCCATGGAAACATTTTGGAAACAAGCACATTTATCCAGATAAATGAAGCCTATGATAAATTTAAATTGCAGCTCTATGAATACAACAAATCTTAAGAAAAACGATCATGCATCGTGTGAAAATTTAAGAACAACATATGACCACCAAGAATTGGAAAATTTCAAGAGTGGAGCTGCCAGTGTCATGGAGGGAGTAGTATGAAATGGAAGGCTTTTCACATTGTAAAACCATTTTTCACTGAATTAAATAGGGTCATCGTGTCTTGGGCACTTTGTGTAATTTTTTTCCTTTCATATTTCTCAACTATATTTAAGCAAACCAATAAGCAAGTGATTCTCCATTTGTCAAGACCCAAAATATTTTACCATTTTCAGAATAAGCTTCTTTGTGGTAAATTTTTGTTGGAGCACAAATAAGCAACAATAAAGAATTACAGAAAGATTTAAGAACGCATTGATTTTAACGTGGTTTGGCGTTGTGACTATGTCCAGGAGGAGAGCCAAGAAGTTTCCACTATCAAAAACGAATTAGGGTTACAACTTAGAGAGCATTTTTGCTCACCCTTTTTTGGTTCACTATTGCTCACCCAGGTTTTCACTGTGTGACATGTGTCCCATTTCATTCCCATTTTGCCCCTGTACTATCAACATAATTACTGGAATGAGACACATGTCACCCAGTGAAGGCCTGAATGAGCAAAGGTGGACCAAAATTGGGTGAGCAAAAATGCTCTCTACAACTTATGCATCTCCCACCCCTGGTATATGGCAAAATCCCCCAATATACCCATGGGCCATTGGACCGGGCCTACTGTAACTGGCTCACTGGAATATGAGCCACCCCCAACAATTTTTGTTTTCCCCATGTGGATGTGCATGCCCATGGTTGCATGCTTCTATTCTCCACCATTATTTTATTAACTACTGAGAATACATTCAGATAATGAATTTTGGAAGAAGAAATCATAGTGAGAACAAACCCAGCAATAAGTCTTATAGGACAAAACAGTTTAACAAGCGAACACACCGCAGAGAGAGCAAGGAGGAGGGGGGGCAGTGTTATTACCTTTAGAAGTGGTTCCATAGAAGACTTGAACTTTACAGGGCTGTCGTCCATAAAAATTAGCCACCCAATGGTGAAATAGAATGTTGTTCTGCTGCGAGAGCATCTATACTCGTCCAAGAAAGGAAAATGCTCCCTCTTCAATGAAGAAAACAAAAACATTAGTTAGTAGTTTTCAAGAAATAAAAAATGCATCCAAACTAATAGCTAAAAGAAGATATGAAAACCACATGTATCAGGAATGGGATTACAGTGTGATGTCCAACTATGAATTTCACAGTATCCAACTTCAGAAGTAGCTTTCCAGTCATATATCTGCAAGGTAAATGCAGTTGTCCCACAAATAATTATTGCCGAAGGTTACATATACATTTATCCGAACAAATTTCAAATGCAACAGGACTAACCCAGACGCCAATTCCAAAAACAGACTTAAAGTGTGATCAATAACTTCATCACTCTGCACATAGAAATAAATTGAGTTACACGCAATCCCCTTAAACAACATAAATAAACATGAAGCAAGAAAGAAGAGTATCACCTTTGTGTAGCACTTGAGATTCGTAGCAATTTTGCCAACAATCACATTCAATATCAAAAGATGATCATGAAGTCCAAGAAGCTCAGACAATCGGGCATATAACTGCTGCAATATAAAGGACAAGCTTCAAGGTGTGCATAAACAACTAAACTTTTTAAGCAAAACAGAAGACAAGGAGGGAACTTTCATCACCTTAGATGAATGCATGGCCTGATCACCAACATAAGACTTTCTAAAATGCTGAAAGAAAGTTAGTATCGCCCGATCTAGTCTATGCTTACTTAATTCACCATATCTCTGCCAGATGACAAGACAATTGACATGTATAAGAGATATGGGACCTTCTTAAATTTTAAATAAACACAAATACTATACTTAGAAGGACCCATAATTCTTTAAAGGACCTACAAACTAATGGTATGCATAAAGTTAAATAGTGTTTAGCCACCACCACAAGCATTATATCTACACAAAGCAGTAAAACTTCTGGCTTAGTTTAAAAAGTCGAAATCAAAAGATAACCATCAAAAGCCAAACACAAAAATCCAAGAATACACATGATTCCTCAATGCCTCAATCAAGACTCGCAGTAAGAAAGAAACTTTCATACTGCATCGACATCTCCAAACTTAAACAAAATCACAAATTCTTCATAAAATCAAGCAACAATTTGTCAAGCTTTATAACTTCAGCTCAACTTGAATCTAGTCTGCACAAGGCAAGGCAAAATTTTGACATCAAACAACATAATATATTCTGATCCCAACCAACTAAGCGAAAGCAGTCTTATCCCTTCCGAACACCTATGCCCGGGAAGAATCGAGTCCTTGGCTTTTCAATTTTTTGAAAAGAATGTGCAAACGTATTAAAGTTTGAATTACATTGGCCTCCCTGGAGGTTTATATGTTTGTAAATTTGTAAAACTAACCTCCCTTCCGTTAGTCAACGGTTAGTTGACCAAACGGAAAGTTGATTTCTTTATTAAATTGATTGAAAATAACTATTTTAGGAGTTTCCCAATTAAAAGATGAAAAGCAAATAAAGAAAAAGGAAGGTATTGTTTTCAAAGGGGACAGGCCAGCCATAGCTTCTTTGGTCATGCCGGAACGGGGAAGAAGATAATGTCGATCGTCAGCGAGAAGAAAAGGCGAGAGTCTCCGCTCTCTCCACAATATTCTCAAAGACCTCTCTCGTCTGGCCGGATAATGCTTACTATTCCCATGGGAGAGGAGTGCAACACTACTACTTTAACAAAGGTTGAAAGGGAACAGGGAAAGGGTAGGGTCTAGAACTTAACTTAAAATGAATTATTTTATTAAAACCCATAAAATGAAGAATTTCTCTTTTGTTTTATTTTTTTCTTTACCTCTCTCTACTCTTCCATTGTCTCTCGGGGAATTGTTAAACAATAGATTGACCACCCGCACCACAGCCATTGCGGTACCTCCTCCAAATCCACCTACACCACTTGCGACAGCCCCCAGAACTGCACCATCATCTGCCATATCACCCGCGCACCCAGTTTAGTTCGTCGGATCTCCTGTACTTGAAAAACATAACCCAACAATCTCACACCTTCGAAGTTGTATTTAGGGTTGTTCGCCCATGATTAGCAAAAGAGTGAAACTGGTGTGTGAGGGGGATAACGTTAGCGGTGGTGGTAGCTGCCAGCTGGTGACGACAGAGACATAGGGTGCCGAGAGGTGGTGGTTCATGACAAGGAATACAAAACAAAAGCCATCATTGACGACATAGTTGAGCCAAAAAATGCAATACCCTGAAGTTGATCCCTCGTCAATCTTCAATTTCTCACTCTAGAAACATGAATCTATTTCTCTGTAATTACCTTCTTAAAATCAAAATTACAAATATTCAATGCTTTTTGGACTTCAATTCTGAATCTACTCTAAACCCACCAGTCCCAAAAGTAAGTAAATCTATTTCTTGCTTTGTGGAAACATAAATTACTAAAGACGCCATATAAATATACCAATTAAATGAATGAAACGGTGGTGGAAGATAGGAAGGGGGTTGGGGGGAGAATGAAAAAAAAAAAAAAAAGATGGCCTAAAGAGATCATAAAGGTGGGTCACAGAGGTATTCTTATCCCTATTCTCACCCAAAACGAATACCTACATGACTAAAATTTGGGCCATGTTAAAGCTCGAATCCTAGAATTAGGCCAATGAAGATGTTCATGGCAAGATTCATAGTTTGCAACTGAGGGCACAATGTGAGGCTCACAGGAGTAGGCCCAAACAGAAGAGAGCATAAAACTTTCTTCGCTAGGGACGTATGACAAAACAAAAGAGACAAAAAAGAACTAGAAGTGAGTAGATTCTTCTCTCTCCATATGTATATAATGTATGTAAAGTATATTTCTAGTGTACATATGTGTGCATATATACAAGGGAATTTTATCCTTCAAAGAGTGTGAACTTTTTAACTAAAAATCATGTTTTGTTGAAAGACTATTGGTAATTCCGTATGGACTGTCAATGTAATTTACCCATAACTTTAACTCAACTTGAATCTGATCTGCAAAAGGCATGGCTAAAATTTGACAACAATATCTTATCCTTACTGAACACCTATGCCTGGGGAGAATCAAGTCCCTTTCTTTTCTAGCTTCTAAAGTATAAGCAATAAAAGGAGGCAAACCCAATGCATGACGCTCTCACCACTAAGGGGTATTACGCAGCCTTTCCCCGCATGCGGAGAGGTCGGTTACTGCATTTCGAACCCGTGAGCTCAAGGTTTACTACACCTAGAATCCATTGGACAACATGGTGATCTTTCAATCTTTTAAACCTGCCTCATTCAAAGGCGAGGAGATACATGGGAGTTGTTGGAGCTTGGTATACATCTTTGGCCAATTCTCTAATTGGAAACTTACCATGGTATCAGAGCCTTGTTTGCGGGATGTATTCAAGTCTCCACCCACAATGTGGTGTGCATTTTGCACTTGACTATTCGTCTCTACTATGATGGAGTTCGGTTTGTTTAGTTTGTTGCCTCTCCACATTGTTCGAGACAGACCATTCCCTAATACCTTAAGATTTCGGAGCAAATGTAAAAACTCAAAGAATTATGCACACCTTAACTTTCTGCACTTATGGTTCGAGTTCAAAGTACCAGCAAGGTTATTGTTGGAAGATATGACAAGAAGAACCTTTGTGGACTTGACGAGAGAATCCCTGATTATGGATATGTTGGTTTGTGATTATCAACATATGAAATACATGTAAGTCCAATACATATGGGATATGTTTTGGGTTGATTTGATTCCAATTTATGGCATGTGAATGAGATGTAGTTTGGGAAGATAATATTGAGATATGAGAAGATAAATTTGGGAAGATATAATTTGAAGATGAAGTGATAAGATGCGATTGGGATAGTTTGGGGAGATTTGATAATATTAGGAAAAGATAAGATAATATTGTTGAGAGTTAATTTATTTCTTATTTTCTTATGTTATATTTTGTACCTAAGGGTACTCTTGTAATTTACCCATGAGGGTTTTCATCTGATTAATAAACGAGAGAGTTGCAATTAGCACTCTCTAAGCTTTCTCTAAATCTAACATGGTATCAGAGCCACCCCAGGTGGGGGATTCGATCAAACCACCACCACAACCCTAATCGCACCACCACCAACCACAACCATCCTCGCCAAACAACCACCAACCCACATCTACACCAGACCGACACCCCCAAACATCAAACCAGCCTTGTCGAGCACCACCAGCACACACCCATACCCAGCCGCAACCACCAAACATCACCACCAGTCTCGCCGCACCTCACCCTGGCCTAACCCGCCAGCCGCAACCACCAAACCTTAGTTGCAGGAATCGTGACTTTGCCCAGCGAATCTCACCAAGAATCGCGAATCTGCGGTTCTCAAAGAGAATCGTTTGGGAAACGCGAATCTCAGGCCACTGATTCGCGAGTCTTTGAAGGAAAGATTCAACATACCAAGAACAAGAGGGGAAGAAAAGAAAAAGAGAAAAAAAAAAAAAAAAAGACCCGCTACACCTACCTCATCGCCGCTGTGGACTGAGCAAAACCCTAGCATCTTGGGGTAAAAGAGAAGACGACTGATGTTCTCTTTCTTCTCTGTGGGTCCCAGTTTCTTTTTACTTTTCTTTCCTTTCACATGGGCCTGTCAGTGAGTGTCTTTTTGTCTTGGCTTGTGCAAGGCTGTTTTTTAAAATCCTACGTTCTTTAATCAATGTTTACCAGAGCACATGTCCTCAATCAAATCAAAATATATAATATAACATACACACTTTATATTTTAGTACTAACCTTCTCTCTCTCCAAAGTTAAAATATCTACAAAAGCTGGTAAAAGAATACAGTCAATGTTTTTTCTTTGTAGAAGGTCAATTTACTTTCCCTTTTAATTTAAACCCACATACTATCCCTTGTAGAAAGTCAAGTTACTTATTTATAAGTAACACCACATAACTGAAATACGACTACTATTTAACCCCCAAATTTAAAAGAGGCACCAATAAAAAATAAAAATATGACATAACAATAAATAAATATATATATATATATATATATAAACGCTTCCTAAACGCTCCCAACCTCGGACTCTTTCAGGTTTTCACGCTTCCACGCTCCCGCTCTCGTCCCCGCTCCCACTTCGTGCAACTAAGCACCAAACAGCACCACCAGCCTCGCCGCACCTCATCCTGGCCTGACCCACCCAGCCGAACCACTCAACCACCAAATCACTTCACCAATACACCTCCACTGAAAACCGCAACACCCTGGCTGGTTAAAACCCTAGCCGACAACCATCAACCCCATACTTCTTCATCTAGATCAGTTCTGGGTTTCATAATTTCTTGGATCTGATCACAACTGGTGTGATATTTTTTTTAGGTCCTTATTTGAACCAGATGATTTGTCCATAGATTGGACAATTGCACCAGAGTGGTGCCCGTGATTACTAGGTGCCTTGATTCCACCACCAATAC
Organism: Hydrangea macrophylla; assembly: GCA_033977485.1. Lineage (NCBI taxonomy): Eukaryota > Viridiplantae > Streptophyta > Magnoliopsida > Cornales > Hydrangeaceae > Hydrangea > Hydrangea macrophylla. Next base: position 20,260,288 of record CM066997.1, read on the forward strand.
GAGTGTGCGAACATCTCTTCAGGATGGCGAAAGATGACATACCTACAAGTCTGCCGAAGTTACGAGTTCTCCAGTAGGTAATGAGAGAGTCTCCGTTACCGAGAACCCTGTGCCAAAATCACCACAGCATTGCTTAATGGTGAAAATTACCTGTCCTGGTCTCAGTCGGCTACATTCTGGCTCAAAAGTAGGTCAAAGTTTGGGTTTGTGGATGGTACTATCAAGGTCCCTAGTCAGGAAGATCCCACTTATGCCAAGTGGGAGGTTGATAATTTTTTGGTGATGAGTTGACTCACTCATTCCATGGAGCCAGATATTGCTGAAGCCTTTTTTGGAATGGCTACCGCCCAAGATATTTGGGATACCCTTGCGGAGACCTATTCTTGCAAAGGGAATGTTGCACAGATCTATGAGTTGCGTCGGGCTATTGAAGGCGAAGTTCAGGGAGATAGGTCTACATTACAGTATTTCACGGCTCTGGGAGTCCTTTGGAAGAGAATTGATCATCTCCTTACCTATCATCCAGTCAGGGAGATAGGTCTACATTACAGTATTTCACGGCTCTTGGAGTCCTTTGGAAGAGAATTGATCATCTCCTTACCTATCATCCAGTGTGTTCCACCGACGCTACTAACTTTAAGACCTACATTGAAAGTGAAAGAATATTTAAATTCCTCGCTGGCCTTAACCCAGAACTTGACCCAGTTAGAAACCGAATACTCGGTATGGAACCACTTCCGACACTTAGAGAGGCATTTGCTCATGTTCAGAATGAGGAGAGCCGTCGCTCAGTCATGCTTCCGCAGTCCTCCGAGCGCTCTGCCTTAATCTCCTCTACCATCGTGGTGGTAAGACTCCAGTTCCGGAAAGAGGGGATGACAAGGATATCCCATTGTGTGACTACTGTAATCGTCTTGGACATACCCGCGATAAATGTTGGAGTCTTCATGGACGTCCTCCAATGTCTGGAGGCCGTGGAGGTCGTAGTGGTGGGTATCGACGTGGCCGTGGTGGTCGTGGTAATGGACCACGGGCTAATTTATCTTCTGGTTCTGATGCCCCTCAAGAGGAGGTCCCTGCTTCTGGCTCTGGTTCTATTAGTAGCACTGATCTTGAGACTCTCAGACGCATAATGGCTCAGCTGGATACCTCCACTAGTGCTTCCATTGCTTTTGCTCATAAAGGTAATGTTGTTAATTCTTCTAGTGCCTTTTACATTGATTCTCCATAGCCATGGATAATTAATTCAGGAGCTTCTGACCACATGACTGGTCTTTCCAATATTTTTTCGACTTATAATCCTTGTTCAGGGAAAGATAAGGTTAAAACTGCAGATGGTTCCTTATCCTCCATTTCTGGTAAAGGTGTTGTAAATGTCTCTAGTTCTCTTGCTTTATCCTCTGTTCTCCATATTCCACGTTTCTCGACTAATCTTCTCTCTATTAGTCGTGTTACTCGCGATTTAAATTGCAGTATAACTTTTTTCTCTTCCCACTGTGTCTTTCAGGATCTCTCCACGAAGAAGATGATTGGCAGTGGTAGGGAGGAGAACGGTCTTTACTTTCTGTTGCCCGAGGGAACTACAAAGGAGGAGTTGACACCAATTGCTCAAAATTCACAGAGAGATGTTCTTCCTAAGGAGACACAGTTGTGGCACCAGAAATTGGGACATCTTTTATTTCCTGCCTTAGTTCCTAATAAAAGTGTTTATGAGATATCTTGTGAGGCTTGTGAACTCGGAAAACACCATCATGCTACTTCTCATTCTAGTATCAATAAAAGTACGATTCCTTTTTCAATTATACATACTGATGTTTGGGGTCCTTCACATATTCCTACTTTGAATGGCTTTAAATGGTTTGTCACTTTTATTGATGATTGTACTCGCACGACATGGGTGTATTTGATGAAAGAAAAAAATGCAGTATTTCCTATATTTAAAAATTTCCACAAGATGATTTGTACTCAATTTAACACTGCTGTCAAAGTTGTTAGGTCCGATTAAGGGGGGGAATACATCTATAGTGGTCTCTATCACTACTTCTCTGAGCACGGTATGCTTCACCAAACCTCATGCACTAATACCCCGCAGCAAAACGGTGTTGCCGAGAGAAAAAACCGTCATTTGTTAGAAACAGCTAGGTCTATGATGTTCTCAATGTAGGTCCCAAAAGTTTCTGGGGAGGGAAGCAGTGCTTACTGCTGCTTATCTCATCAATCGCCTTCCTTCTCGTGTGTTAGGAAAGAAATCATCCATTGAACTCCTTACTAGCCTTCCTCTATATTCCCTGTTCCTCCAAAAGTGTTTGGTTGTGTTTGTTTCGTTCACAATCATTCTCCCACTCGAAAAAAACTAGATCCTCGAGCCCTTAAATGTGTCTTCGTGGTTATTCTCCCACACAAAAGGGGTACAAGTGTTACCATCCTCCGTCTCGTAAGTGGTTTGTGTCCATGGAAGTCACTTTCGATGAATATTCTTCCTACTTCCATCCATCTCAGTCATCTCTTCAGGGGGAGAATAGTAGGTTATGGGAAGAGAAGACTATTCCTGCTCCATTTATCTTAGTAGAAGAGGAAGAAGGGGAGAATAGAACAGAGGGGGAGTTAGAAAAAATCAGAGGGGAGGAAAGAGAAGTGAACAGAGAGGTAGAAAAAATTGTAGAAGAAAATGGAGGTGGAGATAAGGAGTTGTTGACTTACTCCAAGAATAAGGAAAGGAAGAGGTTTGGGGCAGCAGAAGAAAATACCACATCTCCAATCCCACTCCAATTGTCTTCTTCAAGTGATGATGATCCAGGTACTCCTAGTTCCTCTTTTATTCCGGTTACCACTAGTTCTTCAACCACTCCTTTGGATTATGAGTTAGACATCCCTATTGCTCTTCGCAAAGGTATTAGGGAATGTACTAAGCATCCCATCTCAAATTTTGTTTCCTACACTCGTTTATCTCCTTCGTAAAAGGCCTTTGTATCCAATCTCGATTGTGTATCTGTCCCTAACCATGTACAGGAAGCTCTTGCTGATACTACGTGGAAACTTGTTATGGTTGAAGAGATGAATGCTCTCAAGAAAAATGGCACTTGGGTATTAGTAGAGTTACCTCGTGGGAAAAGGACAGTTGGGTACAAGTGGGTGTTTACAGTGAAACATAGTGCGGATGGGACAGTTGAAAGATATAAAGCCAGGCTAGTGGCTAAAGGCTTCACTCAGACATATGGAGTGAACAATCAGGAGAAATTTGCACCAGTTGCAAAGATGAATTCGATCAGGATTTTGCTATCCCTAGCTGCTAATTTGGAGTGGCCCCAACATCAATTTGATGTAAAAAAATGCTTTTCTCCATGGAGACTTAGAAGAAGAATTCTACATGGATATTCCCCCTGGGTTTGAGAATGACAAGACTAGAGGGAAAGTGTGTTATCTCAAGAAGTCTTTGTACGGTCTCAGACAGTCTCCTAGAGTCTGGTTTGACAGGTTCTCCCAGGCCATGGTTAGGTATGGTTTCAGGTAAAACCAAGGTGACCACACTCTTTTTATTAAGCACTCTTCACAAGGAAAAGTGACCGCCCTAATTGTCTATATAGATGACATTGTTCTTACAGGGAATGATTTAGAAGAGATGAAATGCCTAAAATCATATCTTGCAAAAGAATTTGAAATTAAAGACTTGAGAAATTTGAAATACTTCTTGGGAATTGAAGTGGCCAGATCCAAGGATGGGATATTCATCTTGCAGAGAAAGTACGTTCTTGACTTACTCAAGGAGACAGGCATGCTTGGATGTAAAGCTCTTAATACTCCCATGGATCCAAATGTGAAACTTGGAGATGATCCAAGTGGGGAACTGGTTGATAAAGGCAGCTATCAGAGGTTAGTAGGAAAATTGATTTATTTGGCTCATACAAGACCCGATATTACATTTGTCGTTAGCGTGGTTAGTCAATTTATGCATAATCCTAAACAACCTCATCTGGATGCTGTACTCCGAATTGTAAGGTACCTAAAGTCAACGCAAAGGAAAGGGATATGGTTTGCAAAACATGGACACACTGGTGTTGAGGCCTATACTGACGCAGACTAGGCTGGCTCCATAACAGACAGAAGGTCAACCACGGGTTATTGTACATTTGTGGGTGGTAATTTAGTGACTTGGAGAAGTAAGAAACAATCAGTAGTGGCTAGGTATAGTACTGAAGCAGAGTTCAGAGCTATGGCCCAAGGGGTGTGTGAGTTGCTTTGGGTAAAAATTATCTTGTCAGATCTTGGTTTTGGACCAGAGCACTCTATGAAGTTGTATTGTGACAATAAAGCTGCTATTGATATTGCCCACAATCCAGTTCAGCATGATAGAACGAAGCATGTAGAAATTGATAGGCATTTTATGAAAGAGAAATTAAACAGTGGGTGTATTTGTACTCCGTTTGTGAGAACAGGAGATCAGTTGGCCGATGTTCTAACATAAGGCCTTGCTAGTCGTCAATTTCACTTCATCCTCAGCAAGCTGGGCATGAGAGATATCTTCGCACCAGCTTGAGGGGGAGTGTTGAGAGTTAATTTATTTCTTATTTTCTTATGTTATATTTTGTACCTAAGGGTACTCTTGTAATTTACCCATGAGGATTTTCATCTGATTAATAAAAGAGAGAGTTGCAATTAGCACTCTCTAAGCTTTCTCTAAAGCTAACAAATATTGGGAAAGATTTTATTTTATTTTTATACTTTAATTAGTTGGATGTAAAGCCTAAATAAAGGCTCTTCATATTGTGATTAATATAAGTTTGATTATTTAGAAAATCATGATGGTATCTGGTGGTAACCTCTTTCAGTCTTCCACTCCGCGCGACGGGCGGTGATCTTGCCATTGTGCCGGACACTAATCTGTCTCTCATTCTTTTGATTCTCTCTTTCATTTGTGCTTGCTGTTTGCGTATGAACTCGTCCTTTTCTTTTCTTTTTTTGACGGGGAGGGGGGGGGGGGGTTGGGCGCGATCTTGGCTTTGGAGATATTCCATTTGAGAAGAGTGTTCTAGGGCTGCGATTTGTGAGGAAGAATGTTTAAGGGGCTGTTTGGTTGCTACTTTGTTGGTACTTAAGTCGTAATTATTTGTGGGTTGTGGGTATGTCCTCTCTGTTGAAGAAGACGAAAGAGAGAAGAGGCTCTTGTTGTGAGAAGGAAAAAAAAAAAAACAACGAAGAAGAAAGAAGTCTGAATGTTGAATAAGGGGAGGGGGGGAAAAAAAAGAAGAAGGGGTCTGAAGGGGTCAAGATTCTTGTCTCCCATTCATATTTTAGTCTCATTTTCTCCTTTTGCATTGTTTAGTAGACCAACCATCATCTCTTCTTTTCCCCTTGCCCCCACGCCTGCACTACTTTAAAGTATATTTTCATATTTGACCTACTTCTGCAAAAAATACGAATAGGCCCAAACCTTTCAAAAGATTATTTCAGCCCCAAAAGTGTGTGAATTTACAAATCAACCCAAAATTCTGATATTTCCGTATCTGTCCAGTATTTCCAATATTTCACTATTTGCCCCATACCTTAAGATATTTACAAAGAAATCCCAATATTTTTTGGTATTTGCAAAAGTACCCTAGATGTTTTGATATTTACATAAATGTCCCTGGGCTTTTTGATATTTTGCAAACTACCCATCAACAAAAAAAATAATTTGGCTTTGGGCTTTGGGCTTTGGGCTTTAATGGGTTTTTTTTTAGCCTTCCAAACTTCGGTGTTCGTGTTCACTCCCACCTTTAGTTTGAGGGGGAAATATAAGGACACAGGACTGGGTGACGAGACCCTTGAGGGGGGAGCCTGTTGTATCACATGGGCGAAGAGACCACCAAAAGAGGGACCCACTACACCGCACAGATTGGTGTGTTTGAACTTTGAAAAGCCCCCCTTCAACTTGAGGGGAGTGTTGAGGACAAGACAACTACCTCTATTTATGTGTCACACGATGGATTAATCAGTGGACACTTCTCACCTTTGAATGTTTGTATCACGAAACCACATAAGAGGAGGTGCACGTGGACAGAACCACCTACGAGGAGCCGCACGTGGACAGAACCACCCAAGACGGGTCGCACGGGGATGAGAGACTACCTAAAAAGGGGCCGTTGCAACCGTCTACAATGTGGAGTTTTAAAGAGAATAGTTTGGTACAAGATTGTCTTCCATATTCGGGTGCAAGTTGGACACTTCAACAAGTATCCGTGTGCCAACTTGAGGGGGGTGTTAGAAGATATTGAAGAATGAGATATAGTTTGGGATGATAATATTGAGATTTGAGAAGATAGATTTGAAGAGATATGGGAAGGTATAATTTGAAGATGATGTGATAAGATGTGATTGGGATAGATTTGGGGAGATTGATAATATTAGGAAAAGATATGATAAAATTAGGAAAGATTTTATTTTTTTTTATACCTTAATTATTTGGATGTAAAGCCTATATAAAGGCTCTTCATATTGTGATTAATATAAGTTTGATTATTTAGAAAATCAACATGGAGGTCCTTTGGACCGAACTACCTTAAATTTCTCTGTGTTCCTTCTTCTCATTTCTTCTTCACTTTTATGACTTTCTATTCTCTGTTTAGTTTTATCACAAAATTTAACTTGGTATCAGAGCGGATCGATTTTGCCCGGTTCATATTTCTCTTGCCGGTTATACCCAGACCGAGCCACGCCCGCTTTCTTCCAAACTTCTGTTTCTACATCCATTCCCACCACCGATACGAGGGGGAGTGGTAAAATATATAATGGTGAACGGTGATTTCTACTAGGCTAGACCAGTCTTGAAACAATAGACCGGCTTTGGCTTAATAGAAATGTTACAACCACTGATCTTGGGCCTTTATTGGTGATTTCTTGTGCAGGCGGGCATAATGAGATCTTCGTGCACACAACTCACCATTCACCATGTGATCTTAGAGCTATTGGTGGATGGGGTTTCCCACCCTTGCCCTCTTGCTTGAACAGTCTTGTTCGGTTACAACTTGATCATCCAAACTTCCATGGTTTATTCCCACTTTCAATTTGAAGGGGAGTATTGGAAGATATGACAAGAAAGAAGAGCCTTTGCGGAGTTGATGAGAGAATCCCTGATTATGGATATATTGGTTTGTGATTATCAACATATGAAATCGATTAAGCACGGACTCTTCAAAAAGGCCGCCGCACGTGCACTTAGTCCGCACCCGTACTGGTGCGCCATGGATTCTTTGAGTCCTTTTGGAGTGTGGCTGGAGCTTTTTGTAGCGCTCTTCTAAAAAAAACATAAGTTCTTCATGCAATTCTGAAAAATTTGGAGGTTTAAAAGAGAAATAATAGAAAATAATAATAGCAATTATCTAGGGTATACACTAATGCACCAATAGTTATAAAATAATTTGAATATACTATTATATAAAAAATAAAAATAAAAATAAAAATTAACTATTTTATCCAAGTACTCCCGCCGCACCCGCACCCTTACTTTTTCGAAATTTGGCAAATCCCTCACACCCGCACCCACACCGGTGCCACCTAGTATGAAATACATGTAAGTCCATAAATATGGGATATCCCCGCAGCACCGCATCCCTAAATATGTGTGATAAGACTTTATTTGTTCACCCTATAAAGGGTTGTAATGCATGTAAAGAATTGAACGGAAGAATATCAAAGACGTAGCCATTGGGGCTTTTGGTTGTGGATGTAGGTCCTTTGGACCGAACTACCTTAAATTTCTCTGTGTTCCCTCTTCTCTTTTATGACTTTTCTATTCTCTGTTTAGTTTTATCATAAAATTAACAGTTATCAATTGCAAACCACCTCCCACGTATTACACACGCTTATCGGGTTGCAAATGAGAATCCATTAGACAGCTGATTTTCTGTGCAAAAGTTCAAAGCAAGCAAAATGCATGTTTCTCTGCAGGAGTACCTGAGTATGTAGACCACTGTCGGTGACATTTATTAACCGTAATACACGAGCTGAGAGTTCTGCATCAATTACTTCTTGTGAATCCGCACTGTATGACAGACACATAAGAAAGGACAAAATAAATTGGCCGCTAGATGTTACACGGAAAAAGGGCGTTCACCGAATGATTAGCTTGTTTTACCTACAACCAGTACTTTGTTTTATCTTAAGAATAGCAGCAATTATGTGCACGATCCAGGCAAGTTTGGTTTCAAGAACAAATAGCTCATTGTTATCACCAGTTTGGACTTGGGCTCTTTCCTGTATAAGAAGTTAATTTGCAAAAGTAATTCAGATGAATTATTATCTCAGACTTCTCAGTTCTCAGTAAGTTGAAAGTTAAGTAACATCAAATATCCATCGTTCAGTTAATTTCCACATACCGTGTATGCTTGCAGAATAGGCTCCGTGATCTTTATGATATACAAACTACTGCCTTCATACTATAACACAAAATAAGAAAGAGCCATGAATCATGAGCTACTACTAGAATCTAGTAAAATACAAAGAATACAAAGTGACCTGAGAACGAAAGATATTTAATACAAAATTGTCACGAATTTTTTTTCACAAAAGAAATTGAGAATAGTTATTGAGCTTGAAATGTAACCAAATATAAGCCATAGATGCGTTTGAACCTGAAATCTGCAAAGGTATGGAAAGCAATCTAGTTGATCCTGAAGAAGCTCAACACTGTCTAGTGGATTCTCGGAAAGGTCATCTGGGAATCCAGCCTAAAATATAAACAGGAGCAAACAGAATAGCGGTTTCAACAACGGAATGCAATCATATATTAGATGTCCTAAAAGAAACCACGAGTCATGCTATACCTGGGCGGAATCAAATCTTGATGTGATAAAACCTTCAGTGATCTTCGGCACAAATTCATCAAGCAAGCTTGGTGCATCACCCTTCAGATATGGTACAGAAGTCACTAGTCTGGACCACAGCCCTAAAAGGTAGTATACACTGCTGCTGGCCCACTGGAAAGAAACCATCAACTTATTCAGCATTTTGAGGGGTGGAAAAAAAAGGTAGAATTAAATTCATGGGTAAATATCAGTGACCTCCCCTAAGGTTTGCCTTAATACAATTACCCCAAAAAATTTGACTTTGACATAATGTCACTTAATTCTCCATTTTGAAGTTGTGTATACACTAGCTATATAATTCAGCCAAAATGACTAGAATACCTCAATATATTTCTCCAAATTTGTAATAAAAAAATTATAAATTGTCCAAAGACGAATATGCCCTGATGTAAAAAGTTGTGAAAATTTAGTTATAAAGGTAAGGTTGTGCAAACTGCTAGTGTAGGACACTTGCAAACACCCCAAATAGTACCACATCCAAAATGCATCGTCAGGTCGATACAAGTTCTTCGAGAGATACTAAGTCCAAAACATAAGTACTTTGCTTTTTGTCGCATTTCATAATGCCCAAGTGCAAGGTTGTGTGTAAGCGTTAGTTTAGGACACTTGCAACACCCAAAACAGTCCCACCTCCGCGACACATCGTGAGGGTATTATAGCCATTTTAGGGCCATCATATAGCTGGTGTGATGAAGTGCAACACAAATACGAAAAAGAGAACTCGGTTATACTATGTCAAACGTTTGCGACTAGCTGATATTGAGGCAAACCTCAGGGGAGACCATTGATATTTACCGTAAAATAATTTATATGTTTGTCTAAGGCACTGAACTTGAAGTACTTGCATCTCAAAAGCATGTTAAATTCAACAAGTGAACCAAATAATAACTCAACACGTCTACCGTCATAAATAGTAGTCAACCTGCCAGGACTGCAATGACTTCGAGGTGAAGTCTGCCACTAAACGTATCCAATCACTATAGCCTTCAACGTTCACAAGTTCTGACAACTACAACACAAACTCACAAAGTTAGGCTTCCATGACAGTAACGCACATCATCATGAGGGTAAATAGCACTAGCAACTCAAATTGATAAATATAAACCACGTAGAGAAAATTACAAAAATGCATACATAGATTATACCTCCAATTTTGCAATTGCACAATGACAAGCAAATCGTATTGAAGAGGACAAATATCAACGAATTTTGAAACACCAAGCATTATGATCATGCATGCTCCTCATACCTCTCACCTTAATGTTGTTCATCATATCCTTCGGTACCTTAAGACATGCTCGGGCCTTGGGTTATTCTATTTTGCAGGAGCACAACCTGGAATCTCCTGTTTCACTGATGTTGACTATGCAGGGTCTAAGAGTGATAGGCGTTCTACTTCCTATTTTTGTACCTTCTATGGTAGCCATCTTGATGCAATCCTAGGTTAAGTTACATCACATCTCTCAGGGAAAAGTAAGAAACAAGCCGTAGTTTCTCGAACTTCCGCTGAGGAGAGTATCGGGGCATGGCCCAGGGCACAAGTGAACTTCTCTAACTAGGTTCAGTATTTAAAGAATTTGGGTGTCCAGTTGCAGACTCTTCTACTTTGTTCTGTGACAATAAGTTTGCGCTTATGCTAGCCTCCGACTGAGTTCTTCATGAACGTACTGATTGAGGTGGTTATTCATTTCATTAGAGAGAAAGTAAGATATGGAGTTATTGGCTAGACTTTGTTCCCTCTATTTCTGCCGATATGTTTGCCAAGTCTGTTGTTCCTCCTTTTCTGAAGTCATCCCTGGTCAAGCTGGGTCTCGTCGACATCTTTGCTCCAGCTTGAGGGCGAGTGTTGGAATATAGTTAATATGCACGTTTTTATTTTCATGGTCAAAGCCCGTGACTTGTGAATCACGGGCTTTTATTTTTGATTGATTGTACTCTTATTTTTTCTTTCCGTATTTTGTTACTCATCTTGTATATAAATAGTGGACAATATTGGTGGACAATATTAGTGAAATAATATTACACTTATTTTCACCAAATATCAATTTCTTCTGTTCCAAAAGATGTTGATCGTAAATGAGAAGATTTGTTACAGACAAAACGAAGATGGATTCGTATTCATTTACATGAGAATCATACAAGAACACGAACAATCGTTAATTCTTTTTTGAAAATGATGCACTGGGTTTTTTTGGAGTAATAAGACTAAGGTCCTCAGTAATGCAACATAGAAACTCATTATTCTTATTTATGTTTTATTTATATTTATGTCTAATTCTTATTTGAAATTTAAAGAATACACCTAAACTATAACTGAACTAAATGAAACCAAGCCTGTTGAAGCTTTGTACTATAAAGATCAATGCGTTGAATTGTATAACTCTTCCGACTGAAGGGGAAATAAAAAAATAAAAAGGGAAGGGGGACCCATTTCCCGATATAGTTGAGATTTTGCAGGCTTCAAAGTGTTGTATAGTTTTGTGGAAACATCCCATGTACAAGGGACCCCTGCACCACTCTGTCTGAGCATATTTGATTTTATTTTTCACTCATCCACAAAATAAGAGGAAGGGGGGAAATGGCTATAATACTCATTCAAGCGCATTAATTACACACATCCCAAAACTTCATAACACAGCATGGAAGAAAATAGCATCTACAAAGAAAGATCACCTGGTAATTCACTCTGAAACGTCCAAGAAGACGACAATATTCATGGTAATTATCGTGATCAGCAAGACCTGGTCCAATCCAAAGCACAACATAGTAAATGACAAAGAAGGGTAGTGCGAAAAAAAGATGGAGAAAGAAGAAGTGGATTTACATTTAATAAGAAAATACTTTTGTGTATATAATATATTATTATTATATATATATACAAGGGTGGGGGAAGAAAAAGAAAGAAATTACTGAAGAACTAACTTAGAAAGAAAATGTTGGATATATAGAGTAAAGTACATGAGAGCGAAAAGTAGTAGTACCGCACATCAAGTCATCAACAATCATTACCAGACGGATATTGTACAACGCCAATCTCTCACGGTTAAAGGAAAATGAGAACTTCGAAACAAAAATTAACAAATGTTCTTATTATCAACTCATTTGGAATGATATCGCGTTCTTAACTAATATTCTTCATATTCAAGAAGAGATCCTGTGGTGCAGGCTCTTCAAAAGTGATATTGTTTTAATTGATGGTGCAGCTCTTCAAAAGTGATATATTGTTTTAAAAGCTCATCTTATCTTAAAATTTTCTGCACAGCCTTTGGATGGGGCAGCTGTAAAGCTAAAACTTCAGAAAATGAATTTAGTATTTTATTGAATTTATTCTATAGCTTGCATCAGACGTCAACTCATACCACCAGAAGATTAAAGAGCAACATCAGCTCAAGCTCTGCGGAGTTCAGAAGAAGCCATATTGATAGTTGATCCCATTCAAAATTACAAAAGCAGATTTTTCTAGTACGACATGCTAGTTGATAGCACTCGATAAATACAAAGTAAATTATTCCAGCATGTCATTCTCATAAACCAAGAATAGCTTCAGTTTTTCCAACTGACTTCAACACAATCATATCATATGAGTATAAGGGGGTATGCCACAACTTATTTCAAGATGATCAATTAGTCTAAAAGAGCATTTTTTTAATTCGTGGACTCTAGCAGTAGTTTTGATGGTATGAGTTCCAGTTTTGCTCAAAAGAATGACCGTTTTTGGTTGCCATAGTTTAGAAAAAGGACTCAAAACAAGAAATAGAAAAGGATGGACAGGTACAAGAAAATGAAAATGAAAAAGGTAGAAACTAGGGAATCACTTTCTCAAACTAGCTTTTACTACAACGATATGTAAAATGTGTACTGCTCAAGGATCAAAATTTCGTTTCGGTGTAGTGTTTTGGTGTTCGTGGAAACAGAAACGGAAACTTTTCGGAAACGTTTCGGAAACACTAAGAAAGTTGTGGAAGCATAACTTCAAACTAAACTGTATGCACATATAAAGTTTATAATTGATTAATTGAACCTTTGAGAGGTCTATATATGTAGTTATATCAATATATAGTTCAATTTGAAAATACATGATAATTTATGTGTCAATCTCTGGTCAAGCAATTCATAGAATACAGAAATACATTATATTTAAATTTTTTATATTTATAAGAATATTTATAATTTGGAATTCGTATACCACAATTATATGACTAATTACTAAGTAGTATTAGAAGAAAACAAGAATAGGTAAAATGTTTTTCTTATTATTCAATGTTACAATCATCTGTTTATATACAACCTAGATATCAAGGGAAAAGGAAATAACTAGAAAGGAAATAACAAGAAAGGAAAGAAAATAAAAGATTACAGAATCAAAATAAATCAAAATCAAATATTTCCTAAACTTGAGAGATAATATTAAATACGGGATAAGACCGTATCAAATATTATCTCCAACACTCCCCCTCAAGCTGGGGCGAAGATGTCAACGAGACCAAACTTGCTAAGAGACGTCTTCGATAGAGAAGGACCAATAGACTTGGTAAACATGTCAGCAGCTTGATCAGAAGAAGGAAAAAAACTTGGAACAATAATTCCTGAGCGAACTTTTTCCCTGATAAAGTGAACATCCACTTCGATATGCTTATAGTACGCTCATGGAGAACTGAGTCAGAGGCAAGCATGATGGCAGACTTCTTGTCACAAAATAATGTAGAGGGTTTTCTCATAGGTTATCCCAACTCTGTTAACAACGATCGAAGCCAAAGAAGGTCACATGTGCCTTGGGCCATAGCCCTATATTCAGCTTGAGCTGAGGACTGAGAAACAACTTGTTGTTTCTTACTTTTCCACGATAAGAGATGATCACCATAAAAGGTAAAGAAACCAGAAGTGGAGCGCCTATCACTCTTTGACCCAGCATAGTCCACATCAGTAAAGCAAGAAATCCCATCCTGTAGTCCACCCGTATAAAATAGCCCAAGACCTGGACATGTCTTGCGGTATCGGAGGATGTGATGAACAGCATCAAGATGAGAAGATCGTGGAGAGTGCATGAATTAACTCACAACACTAACAGCAAAGGAAATGTCAGGTCTTGTGTGAGTCAGGTAAATGAGGCGACCAACAAGGCACTGATAAATTGATGCATCAGGAAAAGGGTCTCCAGAGTCAGCAGATAACTTCAAGTTTGGATCCATAGGAGTGGATGTTGGCCGACACCCTAACATGCCAGTATCCTGAAGAAGATCAAGGGTATACTTCCTTTGGGACAAGGAAATATCATCACGAGAACATGCAACTTCAATGCCCAGAAAATACCAAAGAGGAACCAAGTCCTTGACATCAAAGAATTCCCAAGAGCCTGTTTGACCATCGTAATACCAGAAGCATCATTTCCGGTGATAATAATATCGTCAACATACACGGAAAGAATCACACAGTGGCCATCTGACCAGCAATGAAGAAAACAAGTATGATCAGAGTGGCATCGAACAAAGTCCATAGATAGGACAACCTCGCTAAATCGGCTGAACCAGGCACGTGGAGATTGCTTTAGGCCATATAAAGATTTCCGGAGTCGACACACTTTCCCCGAATGCTACCCCTCAGCCCGAAAACCCAGTGGAGGGTCCATGTAAATAGTTTCCTCCAAGTCCCCATTCAAAAAAGCGTTCTTGACATCCATTTGATGTAGAGGCCAAGAATGTGAGGCAGCTAGGGACACAAGGAGACGGACAGTTGTTAACTTTGCCACTGGAGCAAACGAAGCAGAATAATCTTTGCCGGGTATTTGTGTGAATCCTTTTGCAACAAGACGGGCTTTATATCGCTCAATAGACCCATCGGCTTGGTACTCGATAGTGAAGACCCATTTGCACCCAACTGTCTTTATACCAGGGGGGTAAAGACACAAGTTCCCAAGTCTGATTCCGCACAAGAGCATCCATTTCAACATGCATGGCAGCCACCCATTGGGGATTCTGGAGTGCCTCAAATATTGACCAAGGAATAGGAACAGAGGCAACCTGACTGAGGAAAGACCGATAGGAGTTGGAAAGACCCTGATATGAAACCTAAGAGATGTATTACCTGATTCCGGAGAAGATGCAGGCACGGAAGCTTGAGCAGGAGGACGACGAGAATATACCTGGGAAGGGTCACTGGTAATGAACAGAGGAAGAGAACGGCAGGTTTCTAGTGTTGAATAACATTACACAACATTATTGAAGGCTTAATCTCACAATTGTGAGACCTCTTTATTTATAATAACAAAGGAACCAATAATTACACGCAAGTCCCTATACTAATCATAAAATATAAAAATATTATAAAACATTAATAACTAATAAAACTCAACACCGACCCCCCCCCCCCCCCCCCCCCAAAGCTGGTGCGAAGATATCTCTGATTCCCAGCTTGCTAAGGATAAACTGAAACGAACGCCTTGCTAGACTCTTTGTGAGGACGTCTGCTAGTTCTCTCCAGACTTGACAAACGGAGTACAAATACTACCACAATTTAGCCTCTCTTTTATAAAATGTCAGTCAATCTCCACGTGTTTTGTCCTATCATGTTGGACCGGATTATGAGCAATGCTAATGGCTGATTTACTATAACAGCACAGTTTCATAGAGTCCTTTGGCCCAAACCCCAAATCAATCAAAACTATCTGAATCCATAATAACTCACATACTCCTTGCGTCATAGTTCTAAACTCCGCCTCTGCACTTAATCTTCCTACCACAACTTGCTTTTTGCTTCTCCATGTGACCAAATTACCTCCCACAAATGTGCAATACCCCGTAGTTGATCTCCTATCCATCACTGAACCTGCCCAATCTGCATCGGTGTAGGCCTCAACTAGCGTATGACCATTCTTGGCAAAGAACAGTCCTTTCCCTGGGGCTGACTTAAGATATCTCATCATTCAAAGCACAGCATCAAGATGAAGTTTCTAGGAGCATGCACAAATTGACTTACCACACTAACAGTGAAAGCAATATCAGGTCTGGTATGAGCCAAATAGATAAGTTTCCCTACCAATCTCTGATATCTCCCCTTTTCAACTGGTTCCCCACTGGGATCATCGCTAAGTTTCGTATTCGGGTCTATGTGAGTATCAACTGCTTTACAACCAAGCAAACTTGTCTCCTTTAGGAGATCCAGAACATACTTACGTTGGGATATAAACAATCCTTCCTTGCAGCGTGCCACTTCTATTCCCAAAAAATATTTCAAATCTCTCAGATCCTTAATTTCAAACTCCTTAGCAAGATAGGTCTCCAACTGCTCCTTTCTACTAAGTCATCACCTGTGAGAACTATATCGTCTACATAGACTATCAAAGCAGTCAATTTCCCTTGTGAAGAATGCTTGATAAAGAGAGGATGATCGCCTTGGCTTTGTCTGAAACCATACATTATCATAGCCTGAGAGAATCTATCGAACCAGGCTCTAGGAGATTGCTTGAGACCATATAAGGATTTCTAGAGGCGACATACCTTACCTTGTGTCTTACTGTCCTCAAACCCGGGAGGAATGTCCATATACACTTCTTCTTCCAAGTCACCATGTAGAAATGCATTCTTGACATCAAACTGATGCAAGGGCTATTCCAGATTTGCTGCTAGTGACAAAAGGATCCTGATGGAGTTCATTTTTGCAACTGGGGCAAATGTCTCTTGGTAATCAATCCCATATGTCTAAGTAAAGCCCTTAGCAACAAGCCTGGCTTTGTATCTCTCAACAGTCCCATCCGCATTATGTTTCACAGTGAATACCCACTTGCATCCTACCATTTTTTACCTCGAGGTAACTCTGCTAATTTCCACGTCTCAACCGTGGCATTCTTCCAATTAGGATTAGACAAAGCTTCCTGAACATGGTTAGGAATAGACACAATCAATTTGTGACACAAAGGCCCTATATGATGGAGACAGATGGGAGTATGAAACAAAATTTGAAAGAGGATGTTTAGTACATGCTCTAGTTCCCTTTCGCAAGGCAATTGGCATGTCTAAATTATCATCATGGATCAACAATAATGGGTATTTGAGAATTAGTAATAAAGGGAGAGGAAATACCTGAATCATTTTCACTAGAAGAAGGCAACTGACGCAGGATTGGAGAGATATGCCTTTTTTCTGCTGCCCCAAAAATCAGTCTCCTCTCATCCTTGGTATATGTTAACAACTCCTTACCTTCTCTCTTTTTCTCTCTTTTTTCTTCCTCTTCCTCTCTTTTTTTATCCCTCTTCCTCTCCTTTTTCCTCCTCATCCTCTCTTTTTTTTTCCTCTTACTCTCTAGATACAGGGAAGGGAACAATGAAAGTGGGCTACTCTTCTTGGTGCTCTATCTCTCCCTGGAGAGGAGAAAGAGAGGACTGGAAGTCGGAAAGTGTCTCATCAAATGTGACATCCATAGATACATATCACCGACAAGTAGAGGGATGATAACATTTGTACCCTTTCTGAGTTGGAGAATAACCAACAGAGACACATTTGGCAGAGCGAGGATCTAACTTCTTACGAGAAGGAGAATGATTGTGAACGAAACACACACAACCAAACACTCTAGGAGGAATGGGAAATATGGAGGATGGATTAGTAAGAAGTTCAATAGGAGATTTCTTACCAAGGACACACAAAGGAAGACGATTGATAAGGTAGGTTGCAGTAAGAACTGCTACCCCCCAATAAGGCTTGGGAAGATGCATTGAGAAGAGCATTGACCTAGCACCCCCCCCCCCCCCCCCCCTTTTTATCAGAGCGTACAACTTTGACAACTGTGCTAAATTGTGTACATATCATTTTATGAAAGGATTTAAAGATGGAAAAAACATCATTTTTATCCTTCATCAAATAAACCCAAGTAGTGCGAGTACAGTCATCTAAAAAGGTAACAAACCATTTGTAGCCATTTAGAGTGGTAATAGGGGAAGGACCACAAACATCAGAATGAATAATAACAAATGGAATAGTACTTTTATTAGAACTGGAATTATAAGTTGCACGGTGGTGTTTGCCCAACTCACAAGCCTCACAAGAGATGTTGGAAACACTCTTATTACTGACAAGAGAAGGAAATAAAAATCGAAGTAAATAAAACGAAGGGTGGCCTAATCTCTGATGCCATAACCAAGCTGCCCTCGGAATAGTCTCTCTCTGTATATGATGAGCTGTTTGTGTCAAGTTTCCTTATGTGTCTCCCTCTGGCAACAGAAAATATAGGCCATTCTCCTCTCTACCACTGCCAATCACCTTCTTCGTGGAGAGATCCTGAAAGACACAATGAGATCGAAAAAAAGTAACACTACAGTTAAGATCATGAGTAATACGAGCAATGGATAAAAGATTAGTAGAGAAATTAAGAACATGAAGTACTGAAGATAAAGGTAATGAATTAGAAATTTTAATGACACCTTTACCAGAAATGGAAGAAAGAGAACCATCAGCAGTTCTAACTTTCTCTTTACCAGAACTTGGGGTATAAGTAGAGAAGACAGAGGAAAGACCAGTCATGTGATCGGAAGCTCCAGAGTCAATAATCAATGGTTAACTAGAATCAGCATGTAAAGCATGTGAAAATTTTGCAACAATTCCTCTCTGGGCAAAAGAAGTAGATGCAGTAAGAGTGTTCAACTGAGCCATAATACGGCGAAGAGTTTCGATATCGACACTATTGATGCTTCCCGCTGCTGGAGAAGGAGATGCGGCAAGAATATCGTTTTCCTCGGAAGGAGATGACTCAGTAGACAAATGAGCTCATGGAGGGCCACCATGACGTCCACCCCCACGTCCCCTGGAAGAGGGAGGACGTCCGTGAAGCCTCCAACATGTCTCGCGAGTGTGCCCGAGATGATTGCAATGATCACACCAAGGCCTATTATTGTTGCCACGTCCCATATACTGGGAATCTCTCTGAGGAGTAAAGGACCTGCCGCCCTTTTGATTAGAGGATACCAAGGCTGACCTATCAGTCGATGGAGGAGGCAACATAACAGAGCGGCGACTTTCTTCATCTTGCACAATAGAAAATGCTTCTCGAAGAGATGGAAGAGGAACAATACCCAAATTACGGCCACGAACTGGGTCAAACTCAGCCTTAAGACCAGCTAGGAACTTGAAGAGTCTCTCTCCTTCAATACTTTTGAAAACCCACTGCATCAGTTGAATTAGAAGGTTGAAATGTGATTTAATGATCAAGCCGTTTCCAAAGAGAGCTTAGACTGGTGAAATACTGAGAGTAGTGCGATCCCCTTGAACTTCGTCCTGAATCGCTCTTCAAAGCTCGTACACTTGAGCGAAATTCCCTTGACGGGAATATGTCTCTGCTAAAGTATCCCAAATATCTTTTTGGCCGTGCCCATAGATAAGAACAGATCTGCGAGTTCGGGATCCATAGAATGAACGAGCCAACTCATTACTAGAGAGTTATCACCTTCCCACTTGAGATATGTCGGATCATCACGATTAAGGGCCTTGACTGAACCATCCACATATCCAAATTTGAATCGACTACGAAGCCATAAAGTTGCCGACTGGGACCATGAGAGATAATTAGCACCATTGAACAAAACAGTGGTGATTTTGGAACCCGGGTTCTCAGTAACTTATGACGGTCTCTCGTTACCCATAGAGGAACCTGAAGAAGCGGCAATAGATTTCTCTGGTGTCACACCTTCTTGGGACATGATGAAGGGTGTAGACACAAAGAATAAGAGAAAGGATGGTGGTTAAGGGAAGCCTAAGATGACCGGATCTAGTTAAAGAACATAGATCCGCTTACGGATCGAAGACAAACAAACTAGGAGCAGATAGTGTTCTCAAAAAATTAGTGGCTGAGAAAGAACTTCTCTGGACAGTGAGGGTTGCGGCTAGGTGTGAATAGTGCTGCGTGAACAGTAACTCAATGAACAGTGCGGTGATGAACAGTGCTGCGATGAACAGTAACTCGATAAACAGTGCTGCAATGAATTGTGTTGCGATGAACAGTGCGCGATGAACAGTAACTTCGCGATGAAACTCTCGGTCCAACTTGGGTCGATTAGGGTTAGGGTTAGGGTAGCGGCGTAGGCGGCTGGTGGTGGTGACAGAACTCTAATTTAGGGAGGCTCTGATACCATGTCGAATAACATTACACAATATTATTGAAGGCCTAATCTCACAACTGTGAGACCTCTTTATTTATAATAACAAAGGAACCAATAATTACACGCAAGTCCCTATACTAATCATAAAATATAAACATTACAAAACATTAATAACTAATAAAACTCAACATCCAGAGGAGACTCAAATATAGGAACGGGACGTGGGAGAGGATTAGTGTCCTTTGGAACTTCCTCAACTGCAGATACTGGTGAAGAATGTGTACCTGCATAAAAAGGAGTACCTTCCAAAAAAATGACATCTAGAGAGTGATATGTGTGACGAGTGACAGGATCGTAACACCGATACCCTTTAGACATACTAGAATAACCCAAGAAGACACACTTGACCGCCTTATTATCCAACTTAGTGCGAGTGGGGCTACGATTCTGGACAAAACAAGTACACCCAAAAACACGGGGTGTGATGGGAAAGAGAGTACAATCGGGCTGAAGAACATGTAGCTGAGCTTGGCCCTAGAGGACTTGACTAGGGGTCTGATTAAGCAAATAAGTGGTTGTAAGAACAGCCAAGTGCCACAAATATTTTGGTACATGCATCCCACAGAGGAGGCAACGGACAACAGACATGATAGTGCGATTTTTGCGTTCAGCAACACCATTCTGTTCAGGGGTATAAGGGCATGTGAGTTGTTTTAGGATACCCTCTTTATTAAGTTCCGCCCTAAATTCATTAGTGATGTACTCCCGACCATTATCAGACCGAAGATTACAAACAACAGTGTTAATACTAGGTTTTAATCATTTGTAAGAAAATTTTAAAGAGAGTAAAGAATTCTGATTTTCTCTTTAAAAATCCAAGTACAACGAGTGTGATCATCAATAAAAGTAACGTAATAACAAAGAGCAGTAACGGGAGAATGCCCCCACACATCAGTATGAATGAGATCAAGAACACAAGGTGCACGTTGTCATACGAGGAATATAGCTAGAGCGAGTATGTTTAGATAATTCACACACCACACAACTAAATTTAAGTTTCTGGCAGGCTTTATTCAATAAAGGAAAGAGTTGACATAGATATTTAAAGTTTGCATGGCCCAAGCGGGAGTGCCACAAATGTAAAGACTCTAAAGAAAAATTAAATGACTCTAAAATTGGTCGAACTGACACCTGAAAGCCAGAGGACAAAGAACTTTCTCCAGGAGGATCCCCAAAGTAGTAAAATCCATCCCGCTCATACCCTGTGCCAAAAATCTTCTTCGAAATCAGTCCTGCAAGAGACAAGTACGAGGTGAAAAAATAGCAACACAGTTCATATCTTTAACAAGACGACCGACGAAAAGAAGATTATATAAGAAACCAGCACATAAAGAACGGAGGACAAAGTAATATGAGGAGACAAATACACTTCACCCTTGCTTCTAATATGGAGAACAAATCCATCTAGAAGAAAACGAGGATAACTCACCAGTCATACGATCACTAGTACCAGAATCAAGAACCCAAGTTGGATTGCCAGACTTAACATGAAGAGCAATACTCGTACCAGTGGCAAGAGTAGTTGTGGGTGTAGAAGAGTTGGAGCGATTATACTGCTGCAAGAGGGTTCCCAGTTGTGTCTGAAACTGATCCATCTAGTCTGAAACTGAGTCTAAAGTTGAAGGATATCAGAAAAAGGAGCTGTTTCTGCCACAACTCTGGTACAAGTTGGTACCTTTCCCTTATTTCTCTTATAGGACTCCCTTAGCTCGGGATGAAGTCTGAAGCAACGGTCCTTGCTGTGACCAGGTACCCCACAATGAGTACACGGAGGACGCCTACTCAGAAGACGAGATCCGGAGCCTGAGGAAGCATCAAAAGCCATCTGATCTGGCACAGGAGATGACTCTGGAAATAGTGGAGCCGGAAGCTAAAGGAAACGACAGCGACACTCATCACCATCAAGGGTAGCAAATGCCTCAAAGAGAGGTGGCATAGGAAAGGTGTTTAAAAGCTGAGTTCGAACGGACTCAAACTCAAGTTTTAAACCCATGAGAAACCGATAAGTATGCTGGCGATTGAGACGTTTGGCTGCAATGGCTCCTTCAGATGAGAACTCACTTAGTGGTTTGTACTGAGCCAATTCCTCCCAACGAGACTGGAGATAGGTAAAATAATCAGCTACAGAAAGGCCCAGAGATGCCTGAGTAGCCTGGTGAATCTCCCAATAAAGCTCGAAAATACAAACATAATTACGCTCATGCGCATATAGCTGGGTCAAAGAAGACCATAAACTCTGAATTGTGTCATGGTACATGAACACATGATAAATACGTTCCTCCATAGAATTATAAAGCCACCCAAGGATAGTACAGTTATCGATATCCCATTGTGATAGCGTGGGATCACCGATAGCTGGTTTTGGTTCAGTACCGAAAAGTCACCCAGATTTTCCCTTTCCACCGAGATAAAGGCGAAAGGAACGAGACCAAGCAGCTAAGTTCCTCCCATTCAACGACACACTCGTAACATGGTGAGCGGGTGTGTGTTGAGAAAGAGAAACATCCGGACGAAGTGGGGCTCCAGGTGAAGTGGCAGAGGCTTGTGGGTCTGTGATGGTGGGATTGGTTAGGTCATACATTTTGAGGAATCGAGAAAGGTCCGAGGAAAAAATAAGGTTGGTTGTCCGGGAAAATCGGCAGGCACAAACAGGAGCTACCGGAGAAAATCGGTAGCCCAAGAGAGATGGAAAAGGAGCACTAAGGCTCTAGTGCATCACAACGATGCAAAAAGAGGCCCTCAACGGGCTAACGACAGCAACAAGGACTGCCGGAAAAGGTTGCAAAGAGCAGCCGAGGCCGGGGGCTGGCTAGGGGCTGGGGGTTGCAGTGTGAGGTGGTGGAGGGCTGGTGAGGTTCGCTGAGGGGCTGGGCTGGCGTTGAGAGCTGCGGCGAAGTGAGGTGGTGGCTGTGTTGGAAGGTGGTGGAGGGGCTGGGCTGTTGTTGGCTCTGATACCATGAAGAAAACAAGAATAGGTAAAATGTTTTTCTTATTATTCAATGCTACAATCATTTGTTTATATACAACCTAGAAATCAAGGAAAAAGGAAATAACTAGAAAGGAAATAACAAGAAAGGAAAGAAAATAAAAGATTACATAATCAAAATAAATCAAAATCAAATCTTTCCTAAACTTGAGAGATAATATTAAATACAGGATAAGACCGTATTAAATATTATCTCCAACAGTATTAATTGTAATTACTATACACTAATTATTAAATTTATTACAACTAATTTTTATATTTCTAAGAATATTCGTTTCAACGAGTATTATAATAAATTATAATATATAAAGTTATAAGTACTCCCTCAGTCCCATTTTTTGAGTCCACCTTTGGGAACTCAACGTATTAAGCGGACAAAAAAAATCGACACATACTTTCCACAATTGTCCCTAATCATTACAACTTTTTAAATTTTGTCCTGGTGTAGATTTCAAGTAAGTATAGTTTTGGAAAGTAAGTAAAAATTGCAAACTAATTTAGGAAAGTGGACACTAATTTTGGGACATCCCAAAATGGAATATAGGGCTCAAAATATGGGACGGAGGGAGTAAGTAATAAGTGTATAAGTTATAAGTAAGTAATAAGTTATAAACTTATAATATATATATATATACACAGAGTCCAATTTTAGGGCTACTCTTAATTAAAACCAAATTCGTCTCCAGCGGCAGCGTAAGAAGAAGAAGAAGAAGAAGAAGAAGAAGAAGAAGAAGAAGAAGAAAAGGAAGAAGAAAGAAGAAGAAACCAGCGAAGAAGAAGAAGAGGAAACAAGGATGAGAACCAGCGAAGAAAAAGAACTGACCTGAATCTCGACCAAGTAAGTTTTTATAAACAGATCTGTCCTCCAAATTTCTCTGCCTCACAATCGAATCACCTCACTGTTTCGTTCGAAACAAGCGCTTCATTCGAACACATGGAAACTCACGAAACTTGTCGAATCTATGGAATTTCGAGATTCCCATGATGATCGTGTCGGAGGGCCACGAAACCGAAAAGTTTCGGTGATTTCGACCGACACGAAATGAAATTTTGTTCCTTGGTACTACTAGAAGGATACTATAAACGACAAACACCCCTCCCCCGTGGTAAAAGAAGAAGATACGCATGGATGTGTGCAGAGCATGATAGGGAGGGAAAAACAACCCATACGGCTTATCATAATTAAAGAAGAAAGCATATCTCAAATAAACCAATGGCCCCCTCTATTGTCGACAACACCATGAATGACAAAATGAAACATGCATTATTCTGAAACCTTCGGAAATGCTTTAAACTAAGTCATTCCAGACACTAAATAACCAATGATGTGTGACCATTATTTGCCACCCAATATTAATCTTGGCCCAAGAAAATTTTCACACATCTAGAAAGTATTTTAATCATGCTAGTTAGACTAAGCAGAGGCTAAAGGAGAAAAAGAAAAGGTTGTACAACTAATAAGCTAGGAATAAGAATTAAACAAATTTTAAATTAAATAAATAAACGATAATAATAATAATAATAATAATAATAACATTATTATTATTATTATTATTATCAAGAAAAGCTGAATGAAGCACATTAAAAGAGGGAATATACGAATGCACAAAACTACATACCTTGCCCAGTTTGCAAAATTTCTTTCGTTCCTGTCATTAGATGGGCCAAGAACTTTGAACGGGCAGCATCATTTGTGAACAACGAACGTCTCACAGAAGCCAGCCGCACCAGACACTCCAGTGCCTGGATATAAAATAAACACAACCAAAAAAAAAAAAATCAAGAAATAGCTTCGGAAGCAGCCAATTCATGAATGGTAAACAAGGAAGCAAAGAGGAAATAAATGATGCATTGAGAACATAAATCATTCACTGACTACACCACCAAAAGTTGACAACAAAAAGCAAGGAAGCAAAATCTACAACTTTGAAACCTTAACCTCAAGAAATAAGTACTAAATCTGCCCGTAATGTGTCAATAAATAAGCACGCTTACAAGGAAAAATCAGGACTGGAAGTAACACAAAAACCGATCTATGTTCAGGTTTGGAGAAAGTAATATAGATAGTATAGCACAAACACCACATGAAGAGAACACAAACTATGTACAGTCGACATTAGAGAATGGTGTTTGAAACTGGTAAGAATCTGCTATTCTTGCCTTCAGAATCATATGGCCTGTTACAGTTTAATTTAAACCTTTGAGATGATATTTAACCCCATTAATTGACATGTTAGAGACTATAATTCCTTTGTTTTTGTAGACCAGACTTAAGCAATTGCTTATTCATCATTTATGCTCCAATTAATGTGATGTTTTCTTTGAGGTATCTTTAACAGTTTTAAGAAAGTAGCTAATTTAGTCTTGAAGAAATAAGTGATTTCAAATGCATTGGTATGCTCAATTTCAAGAGATAAGAAAAGAAATACAGAACAATTAAGGTTTGTAGTACCAAAACCCTAGAATAAGAGCTCTTAGGCTTAATTTGGTTCAAACCAATTCCAAATACAAAATATCAAAAGCTGATTTCTCTAGCCCTAACCTACTATTTATACCCTTTTAAACCCATGCTAACCTAACCTCACATGGTTGTGACCAACACCAATTGACAACCAAAACAAATAACATAAAAGATGTTACTAATAAAGCATAAAGTACTACTAATATAAGTACCACTATAGTACTACAAATTACTGCATCAACATTGAATAATTTTAAATATAATTATGACAACATGAGTCAATTTTGGTTGATGGTTGAACCGAAAAATATCCAGGCATTGATATTTCTGGTTCCCTTGATAGTTTGGTTTAAGACCATTGATTGGGTGGATGCCAAGTTCAGCAATGGGGTTCTCTATATCAAGAAGATCTAGAGAGGAGAGATAAGTCTAGGGACTCTAGCAGGCAACTTCACTATTCTAATGGTGGCACTCATGGGGTGGGATAAATAGGCAGTCCTCAGAGGGTGTGGAAACATCTATTTGTACTCTACAATAATAATTTTGAGCTCTCTGTGGATAGTTTTGTTAGTGAATATTACTATTAAGTGGTAATTCCAGTTAGATGACAGAGATTTATGAGATAATGTGTTAATTTAAAGCTGAGACTATCTTGACTATGAGAGAAAAATGGGCAGTGTATGGCAAGAAGTTACCATGAGTCTGTACGAGTTTACCTCTCAAGCGAGCATAAGAATAGAAGGCTATGACAAACGTCAATGGAGTGCGAGGTACTTCGATCGATAGTAACCAGTGCAAATAATCAACTGAAGGGCAATTTGACAAAGCTCATCAGATCATATAGAAGAGGACAATCACGGAGGTGATGCCACGTGTCCAAGAAGACATCTTGGCAACGATGCAACATGTCCAAAAGCCCAAAGCTTAAAGCGTATCAACACAAACCATGATAAACCCTTAATATTAATTACGAAGTCACGATCCCCAAGAATCATGTTAGAGGACCATAACAAGTCATAGGAGTGACCAAAACCAAAAATTGACCTAAACTCACTCAGGGTCTATGATGCAAAATAAATTGCAATTACAAGAGGAATTTGGAAAATAATTGGAGAACAAGGGTTTTGGGAAGAGAATCTCCATTAAAGAGCTACAATGTTCACTTGGTTTACAACCTATTCAATACAATATATCACAATACTGAATTTAATCCATGCTAACCTTGTATGCTTGTGACCAACAGCATATGACAACCAAAACAAATAACATAAAAGATACTACTAATAAAGCATAAAGTACTACTTATACAAGTACCATTACTAAGTATAAAGTACTTCATCAGTCTACCTTCGGCAGCCTCATCACAAGGTTGTAAACCACAAATAGGTCAACCATAATGAACAAATAAGAAGGGACAACTCGACTCAAATAGAAGAGGCAAGGTTTGCTTGACCCAATTGAGGATTGTTCTTCAAGTTTTCTTCACGGTAGATCTAGTCTGGCTAAGGGATGTAATACTCCCGAATAATGTCACAATGTACTAACAGGGCAATAAAGATTGATAAGTATGAGTAAGACGGGGTTTAAAAAGGGACTCACATGAGTGGCAATAACAGAGCCCCACATGGCTATGAGCCTACATGGCAAATTAAGTACCCAAATTTTCTTTTTATGGATTACCGGGAGCTCTTCCTTGTGCAAGATTACTTTCTTTTTTGTTTTTTTTTTAAAAATATGAGGGTGTAGAATTGTCTCACTTTATATGTATACATATATATATACAAAAAATAAAAGAAGCAAAAGAAGAAGATAAAAATTCTTCATGGTGGCGCTGCCAGTAGGTTGCTCCTTTCAATTTTTATAGAACTAATGCTTGCAATATTAGTACAGCCTCACGATACATGTATATGAGTAGTCAAGATACATGCCTATGTGCAGTCAACAACTCAGCAAAAAGCCATATCCTAAAAAAAACTCCTAAAAATGTCCAAATTTTGATACATATAATGTACATTTTTAAGGTTCTTTGTACAGCTTTCAGCCAACACAAAATGACTTCAGACCTTTGTAAAGCTGCAAAATACAGAAAGAAAGAAAAAATACAAATAACTATTATGTACCTCCTTAGAAAGAGGGGGCTTTGTTATTGCATAGTAATCAAAAAAAATCTGCAGTGATGACGGATCCTCCAAAACGGGCCTCCAGGAAGATGGAATCTGTCAAGGCACCATAAGGCAGATTATTAGAACGAGAAAGCACAAGGTACTTCCCGAGAAAACCCTCATATCACCAGATGACCTAATATCTAAAGTATATTCCATGGGTACCAAATGTGCATCTGCAAAAGAATGTGTGATACTGTGATGTCTTCTCAAACTACTAATTTATACCTGAACAGTACCAAACTCTTCCGAACTTTCATCAATAGATGTCCCAACAAAGTCGAAAGATAAACATTTAAGTGAGAGAGACAGTGCCAACTCTTGCAAGCGGCTCACAACTGTATGTTGCAAATAGAATAGGGAAAAGCATCATAATAATGTAGCAGCTAATAGCAAAACAGTACATAAATGAATTCAAAGAAGATAAAAGGGGAAGAAATGAAATAACATTACCATCAGTTTTCAACTGCTGCAATGATGTGAGTGATATCTGGAAAATTTGGAAAAGTGATTGATCCCTAAAGTTGCAGGCTACCCTTCGGTGATGTGTTGAAGGCAACCCCGGATTTGGCTGAAAGTGGAGCAAAAAATATAGCGGGAGATGTTAGCAAGAAACAGCTTCAGGTGAGAGCCCATTTTTCTTTTCTTTTCTTTTGCGTGTGGGTGTGTTTGGTAAGTAAAGCTCACTCTGACCTCCTCCAAGAATTATTTTTTTCATCTCAAAAAGCACGTTATCCAATTAGGCTATATAAGCATTTTTTTAGGTTTCTAAAATGCGCGCAATTGACAAAATCGTTATAATATATGGTATTACTGCTAGAAATAAAAAGCCAGAAAGTAATCTATATATGAGAACTTAAGAATCTAAGGTCAAAAAATTAGTGTCCAGCATGAATGGGTCTTTCATTCTCACATATCCAGCCCAACAGGAGCTTCTCAATACCAGAGCTTTCAGCCTGAGAGGTCAGTTTGCTCCAAAACTCCACTAAGCTGTCCAATTGGAACTATGAAGTTGTAAGCAGCAAAACGCATGAAAAAAAAGAGGTGTTGCTAGAAAAGACTTGCATCCTTTGACAAACGATGGTCTGATTCAGAAAGAGATGGCGAGAAGCCACAAATATGAGATGGAAGTCAAGAGAATTGCTTTACTAAATTATTTCAAAAAAGAATTCTAGGAACTCTTCACTAAAGGATCAATATTTTGATTCAGTCTACCCAGAAACGGAAACGTTTCGGAAATATTTCAGAAACATGTGGAAACACCGGGAAAAAATTGGAAACATTGAGAAACATGGGGAAACATAACTTCAATCTTAGGTATAGGCACGTATAAAGCTAATAATTGATTAATTGAACCTTTGAGAAATCTATATATGTAGTAACGTTAAAAATATGTAGTTCAAATGGAAAATACACGAGGATTAAGCCGCCAATCTACTGTCAAACACTTCATAGAATACAAAAGTTTCCTACAAGCACATAGTAAGCTAATAAGCCATCTCCAAAATGATTGATCATATGGCAAATACACATCCATAGGATTATTTCGATGGAAACAATCACCTATCGGGGGAAGCAAATGTAACGATGTGGAATCATAGGTCTGTTTCGATGGGAACAAAAGAATCAAAGTCGTTTCGAAGGAATCCATTGAATTTCGAGATTCCATGGTTGTTTCGTTTCCACGACCAAGGAAACGGAAAAGTTTCAGCCATTTCGGTGGAAACATAAGGAAATTTTGATCCATGAACTAATATAATAGCGAACTAGTTGGGTAATGCCTATATGATCATAAAGAAGATAAATACTATTAACTAATACGATACCAAACTAGTTAGGCATCGCTTATATGATATTATTACCTATCAACCAAACAAGGTACTCTTATATGATCAATCATACTATCTTTGATCAAGTACATACTGTAAAATGTGTTCACATGATGGAAAAATTTGTTAATTTTGTCATGTTAAATATATCGTGCTTTGCAAAAAATATTTTCAGCCTTGAACTTAGCAATATCATAGCGATCCGCTATGCCACAACCGAGTGATCACCCCTATGTGTTGGGACCAGAGAGATGAAAATGCTACCAAAAGGGAGGAGGAAGCACCCAATGTCGTCACATGTGCTATGAAATTGGCTTGGTTATGTAAGTTAGGCTTGAGATGGTGTATCAAAAGCTGCACCGAACTTTCAAAAATGAAGGGAAGAGCACCATTAAAATTAAATCTAACTTGAAAGACTCTAAAATACCTTCCCAACTAACTAGGTGGTCATCGTGTCTTTAAATTTTACGTTCTTTTGCTGCACCACAATATCTTAAAAACCAAATGAACAAGATCAATTAGAGACAGAGATGCAAACATCACCGTGTGCACATTTGCTGATTCAGCAGAGAGGCTTGCATCAATAATCTTGCAGGCTAACCAAGCTCTTATTCTCAAGAGAGACTAAGATCACAAGTAAAATTTATGCAATTGTCTAAACCTCCGGCATAACAGTACTGCCTCCAATTACACTTCCCAAGATAAGTTGAACTCATTAAACAGACAAAGAATAGTGAAGGAGGAAAGGACAGACAAAAACAGAAACGATATGTACAGATCCACTTATCTATAAAATTAAATTGCTAGACTAAAGCCACTATATCAATGTTGTTTGCACTGAAATCAACAATATTTGTACTGATGAGGTCCAGTCCAGAAGAAAACATAACCACAAAACTAATCCAAACAGCAATAAAAACGAGGGATGAATGATTGATTATATATTTATTTCAAGGATTGCCTACAAAACAACAACAGAATCTTAAGATCCTGGCACCAACCAGGAAACTCTTCCAAATTCCAATAGTTTTAAAACTACAACGATGGACACAATAAAGTCATGACAAAGATTTGCATACATGACATTTTTTTCTTTTCGCATCGATGACATAAGTCGCATGGCATGCCATAAAATTGACCTCAATATGCAAGCACTTTTTATAAAATGAAGCCGCCTTCGAGAATTTTGAGGAAAATAATAACCATGTTCTATCCAACATGTCTATTGAATATACCTATACCTATCCAATATAACCATTTTTATGTAACCAAAACTCATTAGTTTCTACGGTTTACGTGATGACAAAGCTGGAAATGAGTAAATTACCAAAAAAAAAAAGGAAAAAATAGTTAGACACAAGTACAAAAGTACTAACCTGATTCATCTCACAAACAAGTTGATTCAATATCTTTAAACCAATGGCATAGTGATCGGATGTTGCCTGATAAAGCAAAAGTTTCATTAGGAAATTTTTTTTAGTTGGGAAGTAAAACATTAGATTCCACGAGAAACTACATCCACAAGCAATAGGTTGCTTAAATTAAGACATCCAAAAAGAGTAACACAAATAAAACTCAATTCTAAGAAATTTTCCATAAAAAAAAAAAAAAAAAAAAAAGGCAACAACGCAATAACATAAATATCATGAGCCCTTTAGTGATAAATAAGATTTTATTTGGGACGAGCAAAACAGAAAACAAGCAACCACATCAATATGGTCAACATGCCTTGCCAGAAATTACTAAAAGTACTTTATGCATATTGATGAGAACGAGGGAAGAATGGGAAGAATAATACATAATCACATACGTTTAATCTCCGTTGGTGCCCAAAAGGCAAAAGCAATTATTATAGCACATTTTAAAAAACTTCATTTTTGCTATCTGGATACAAGTTCCTATATAAATGCTAGGAAGTACCAATAAAAGGACTAACAAGACCACTAATGTCTCTGTAACATGCAGACCTCCTCAATCAGCAGGATAGTCTGCAAACACCTAAGCTTGCAAGTGCAACGCCAAGACAAAATTAGCATATTATACTTTGGTTGGGGCAAACCAAACTTGACAAGACATACTCCACTTTCTAAATAGACGTCACTCAAAATTATTTTAAGCATTACTATAGACGAGAAGAGGTGAAAGTCTAATACAGGTACAACAATCTTCTTAAGCACTGATTTAATGCAAAATGGCACCTACAGCTAAATGTTTACATCTACAATGACCTAATGCTGACTACGAAAATTTTAGTGCCTACTGACCTATTAGTGCTTGGAAACTTTGTAGCATCGAGTGCAATAATAGAGGGTAAATGTGACCTTAGAGAGCTCTTGGCCATTGAAAATCAATGTTTAATTGTTAGTTGCAATAACGAACTTAGCTCTTTGGTTCGAAGTACTTAACCAATACCTGAAACTTTCCTTTCCCATCCTTTGCATACTAGTAGTTTTTTATCACAAAAATAAACTCTCAAACTCTTAAAACTTGAGAAAAGCCATAGCATTTGAAAGTCGGAAAAATTGCACCAAGCCAGAAAAACAGAAATTTATTCTTTGAGGGTAGAGTTGACTTTGTACGATAAGCAGAGTTAACTTCTTATTCTTTTTGTTCTTAATTTTTCACTTATGTCATTGATTTCTAACTTCCCCCATTACATTTTATGTCACAAGTAATTGCAAATTTATTAAGATCTTTTGTTTAATTGAGTTTAAAAGTAAATAATCCCCAAGCATAGCTAAATTGGGGGAATCTTTAGGTTACAAACTAGAGGTTGTTGGTTCGAGTGGTCAGCCCCACACAATAGATCCGCATACGGACTTATGTGAAAACTCTTTGGGAGGCCAATGAGGTTTACCATTCGAGGCACAAGCCACCACTACGGTTAATCATCACCCAAAGAATGGAAAATAAACATCTGACTATGTGGCCTATAATGTGATGTAACTACAAGCCCTTATCTGACAAGTAGTGGAGGCAATGGGAAAAATAGAACCAACTACTCAACAAATAACACGTATATTTTGAAGCTAGAGGCATCTTGTGTTACCATCCTTTTACTAGAAAGAAAAAGACAAGAAGAACTTCTTGAATTCGAATTCCCAATTGGTTTAATAATACTTTGGTCCCTAGATTTGTTCAGAGTTTTTTTGTTTTGAAAAGTAGATTTGGTAAGGCTTGTTGAACTTTAAACTCTAAACCGACTTCAAAACACTAATTTCTGGTTAGGTGGACTATGATAGACTCCCTAAATTGAATTGATAGGCACATTTGATTCTACTAATAGTCGAGTATACCCAAATCCGTTGGTTTGAATTAATTATGAAAAAGATGGTTAAAGGGTGATTTAGGTCCCATTGGTTGCGTTTCAGATTGAAATTTCTTGATATCCGTGGTTCTAATTTTGCTCAGGGCTTTTTCGCGTTGATCATCAAGCGTAGATGGGAATCAAATTTTCTGTCCAATGTTGCTGCTTTTATTTTGTTTTGAAAACAGGAGAGAGAGCGAGAAAGGATCTGCACGTGTATGTGATGTTAATTCAGAAATGTTCTCTTTTGAACTAGAATTGCAAATACATTATTGTTGAACAGCATAACTGGAGCTTCATACATAATTACATATTGGTATATTTCCAAATGGCATGTTATCAAATCTATTACAGTTATTGTAACCTTGAAATCAACTTACCAAAAGACCTTGAAATTAAGAGTTTTACTGAATTTAGAAGTTTGGTTAGGCTCTCAATTCACCATCATTCCATATGAAATATAAATCCATGTGAACCTTCAGACTGCAATGAGGATTTTGAAACTGTGTGTGGGGAAATGAAGATCGTTTGACATTATATGAAGTAAATGTTTCTCGAAGAAGTGAATCTAGACGAAGTAATCTTCTCTTAAGACTTGGATGTCTAGTCGTTTAGTTGTTACTTGACAAATGAATGGACATGGTCTATGGTAGTCTATTATGTGGTTTATATAACACTTCCAAAACCACAATTCATAAATCACTGCCCAAGACAAGTTAGGGTTTGGGCCTCAGTGCATTAGAGGCGCACACACACACACACTCTCTAATATTCCAAACGCCCACATTTAGTATAATCTATTACATAGCTCTCGAGTTTTAGTAAATGGTCTGCTATCCAATCACTAGAAATTCATAAAAGCTCACATGATATAATAATATGATGCTGAATATAATATCAAAGCCCAAACAAGTTCCATCACTAATAAACCCAAAAATTCCAATCCCTCAAAACTCAAACCTTTTTTTCTATGTTGTTCCCGCACTCAATAAGACACGCTTCACTTTTTATTCCTTTCACTTCAAAGTCATCCTAATTCATTTCCCAATTTAAAACTTACGTAAAAATCCAGACTTGCTGTCTCACATACATATTTCAACATACCTTCTTGCTTTCTTAGATGGCACCATTTGAGAAAATTAAATGACTAATTAAATGCCGTCAAAATGGCAATGGTTTCAAAATTGTCATTGTCAGCACTAAATGTTCCTCTCATAAGAGTATATGTGATCGGCATATGTGTCACTGACAAGCCATATCATTCATACTCCACTTGACTTTCCCCATAAACCCGGCTTCATGTATGATTCTACTAAGGTCTCCCATCTCCTCCTGGACATCCCTCCAAAAATCTCATACGCCACCACTACTTTCCATTACGTTAAATAACTTCTTTAATTGGTATTAGGGACCTTAAAAACACAGGCCTTAAAACAAACTCCATTCTGTTCTAGACAGCATTTTTGACTTGTAACATGTATGCAAGATAATGAAAACTCTATATATTTAGTTGAGATGCATAAACCTAATTGAAAGAGGAAACAGGGTGTCTTAAGAATTCAATATGAATAAACAAGAAGCACTGAAGCATGTACATTTACTTGCACTTAAGAACTTCTCCATCTACGCACTACAATTACATGTATACAACAATGACGTTACCTGGTTCAAAAAGTTCATTGATTCTTTCACCACATCTCTGAATCTATCATCATCAAACCACCCAAACTTGGTAAGTCGACAAAGGAGTTGAATTATGGATCCAGTTACAAAGGGTCGTAATTCAGGTCCTCTGTTCGCCAAATAGTTTATAAGGTAGCTCCCTTCAAAGGAAGTCAACGTAGATTATTCAGGAATTGTTAAAGAATATCACAACATAGAAAAACATGTAGCAGATAAGAAAAGCAATAATAAGGATTAGGTTGACATCCCCAAGTTCTACAAATCTGAATGGAAAGAAAAGATCATGAAACTAGCATGATTCGTAAGTATCATTTCCATGTGGATGGAAGCATAAAAATTGACAGTGGCAGCAGAGAACCAATCATATCAACCAAACCCCTGGCCATATATTACATGTACATATCTATAAAGTGAGCAGAACAAGAAAATTACGAATATCAAGACGCAGCTGTGTAGAGAGACTATGTTCAGTCACTTGCTTCAACAAACTCGAACTAGCCAGCATCAATGCATAAGGAGTCAAAGCATTGTCCAGAATGTATTGGCATTGTGAAATGTAATCAACGTTTGTAGAAAAGCATTTTAGAGTGTTTTCAGCATGAGCTCGTTCAACTGAGTCTTGGGAATTGTAGAGTCTCTCACACAAAGCTTCTAACTGTGCTAAGCTCTCCATGTTGACAAAATCAAGCTAGACTCCTGAAATTTCAGGTAATCAAGAACCAGTTTTCATCCAATTCTAATCTATAAAATTCCCATGATATTAAACCACATTTTTTGAGTAAGACTATATATGGGGAAAACCACAAAAAAAAAAAAAAAAGGGGGACAAACAAGTTCAATGTCATAAGAAGAAGAAGAAAAAAAGAGCAAGGGAATAAAGATTGCGAGTGAAATTTAAATCACTAAAATAATAATTCGTAATAGTACAGGATTTGTATCTCCCAGTATCAAAATGTTCCATACAAAAGGGATCATCAAAATAGGTACATGTACATATACTCAAGAACTCAAGCGAAAAGAAGCATAAAGCTGGTCATCAGCAAATCCCTTGCTACATATGGTACCGCGTCAACCCTGACCAAAAAAGATAATGACAAACAAAACATCAATGGGTATTTGCCTGAAACTCATGCTATTAGAAGCAGTTCTCCAGAAAGATCGATTATGATAAAAACTAGCATACTCCCTCCGTCCCATTTTATCTGTCTTCTTTCCTTTTTGGCCATCCAAAACAATTGTCCATTAAGAACATTTAATGTTAACTTTCCAAATTTACCTTTGTTGATTGAAAACATCCAACAATAAATAAAAGTAGGAAAACACGAAAGGGTAATTTTGGAAAATGACATTATTTTTCATGCATGTGATTGCGATCATAAAAAGTTGGGTTCCCAAAGATGGACACATAAAATGAAACGGGGGGAGTAGTTTTTACCACTTAACGTCAATTAAGCACTAGAAAAAGACTAAAGAGAGTCGAAACACAATAATAATCAAAGCAGTGTTGTGTGATTCGAAGAGATTGTAATAATCAGTTCCCAAAACTGCAACTTTTTGGCACAAAAAATGTTACGGCTGACAAACACGAAAAATATGAAATTCATACCAATTGTGAAATCCTAAGTATCATTCTTTAGAACCCTTAATTTGGTTTCTTAGAATATGAACGAATATTCAATCCTACTTTTCTTCTCATATGGAACCAATATGGGAAAGGCATCTCAAGTTAAGGCATATAGTGAATATCTTCAAAATGTGAAGGACTCACTAAGGGGTGGTGTGTAAGTTTTCATGTATAGAGTGAAGTATATTTTGAGTATCTGAAAATGCTTACACACATTCATAGATTTGTGAGCAGATATGCAATCTAAAGCTGGTTAAACCACAGAATTCGCACTCCATTGTGAAAAAAAAAACACTTTTCACAACCAATTACCAAGTTAAAACAATAGAATGTGGTGAACTACTATCATATCAGAAATCAAATTGCACATTGAAATGGTAATACAATTTGAATACAAATTCACAACCAATGTTCTAAAAATCGCTAGGCGGTAGGCGGGCGGTGGAGGGGGGCCTAGCACCTAGGAGCATAGGCGGAGGCCTAGGCGGGGACTAGGCGGAAAATTAATTTTTAAAACAAAATTAATAATATAGAGACAACAAAACTCACATTATCAACAAACTAGATTTCTAATTCATATCATCAAACCGACCGAAAAGAAACCCCCCACCAGGAATCACGAAATTCCAGTGCTACTTCGCAGGAAATGAAATCTCGTTTCGCTAGGGGGTGTGTGTGTTTCGACCCCAATGTTTCCAAGGAAACGAGAGTAATCATGTTCAGAGAGAGAGAGAGAGAGAGAGACCCCATCCCATGTGAAAACAACTGAAAAGTAACTGGGTGTTTCAAATTTCAATCAATTTTCGAATCAATCAAAAAATGCATAAATGAAAAATTGGGGAAAACCAGAGAGAGAGAGAGAGATTGATTCTATAATTCTATGGAAAAAAAAAACAAAAAAAAACGATGAAATTGATTTTGAGGGTTTTTGGTTCTAAATCACTTACCTGGCTGAGGAGTCTCTTCTCCAACACTCTTCGTCCGATCTGGACTAGTAGGGCTTCCCCTTGCAATCAGTCACTCTTCTTCTTCTTCTTCTTCTTCTTCTTCTTGGCCTTCTCGCCTAGGGTTCCTGCCCTGCTAATTGCCGGTTAGTAGTAAAAAAAAAAATAGAGAATTGTATGTACGCCACTAATTTTCCTTACGTAAATAGTTTTTTTTTTTTTTTTTTTTTTTTTTTTGGTAATAGGGGTGTCCGCCAGCTTGCGCGCACCTCGACTAATCTTCCGAGGCCTAGAGGGGCAGAGTGAATACTCCAGTGGCCACGCAAGCTTACCACTCGATCACAAGGGAGTTGGTTATAAATAACTCCACTTTACAAAAAGTGAGATTTTTAAAAGAAAATTGAATAGAATGTACATCTATAGATTTACATATATATTAGTTGGAGCTGTTGCTCAGCAAATTTAATTGTGTCGTTTTGTGTGGTTAATTGGTTGTTAAAAGTGTATAATAAGATATTAAAACAGTTAAATAGGAAATTGTAAATGTTAGGCCTTCATTGATATTCGAATACAATCTATAAATCATGAATTGGAGGGAAGAAGTTGACCAAAATGTAAATATTAGTGACCAATTCATAATAGATAGTAAAATAGCCACTTTGTTTGACATTTTATATATACCAAAACTTAAATTTTAGAGAAGAAGTTGACCAAAATGTGAAATTAGTTACCAATTCCTAAATAGCCACTAAAATAGCCACTTTTTAAAACTTTTTTTAAAGTGAATAATAAATATCCAAAACCTGTTTATCGAAATGCAATTACACATATTACAATATATGAATCCTAAATTTGAGAGAAGAAGTTGAGCAAATTGTAAATATTAGTGACCAATTCCTAAATAACCACTCAAATAGCCATTTTTTTTTACTTTTTATGAAGTGCATAATAAATATCCCAAAAATTATTGATCCAAATGTAATTAGACACAAATTGTTGATTGAAATCTCATTTCAGAGAAGAAGTTGACCAAATTATAAATATTAGTGATCAATTCCTAAATAGCCACCAACATAGCCACTTTTGTTGACTTTTTTTTTAAGTCAATAATAAATGAGTAATACTTGGGGCACAACCAAAGCCACAACTTTTTTTGCACAACCTTTATTTTGTGTCTATCTCTCTCTTGATGGGTCCCACAGTGCCGGTGACCCCACAGTGCCCACTAGGAGAGAGATAGACACAAAATGGAGGTTGTGCAAAAAAGGTTGTGACTTTAGTTGTGCCCCAAGTATTACTCATAATAAATATTCCAAAAATTGTTGATCCAAATATAATTAAACACAAGATTGTTGATTAAAACCTCATTATTATATTAAATAAAATTTCAAAAGCTGACTTGAATGTAATTATTTGTCAAAAATTACAGATTTACCCTCACACAAATCTATATATCCTTACGATGTATAGATAGATATATGAGTAATTATGTTGTAGTGAAGGCAAAATAGGAAGTTCATATTTTTTGACGTGCGTGTTTGTTCGTTTTTATAGTATAGTAGATATAAATACAAATATAGGTGTCACATGGCAACCCCATGTACATGGAATGTCACATGGCAATATGGCATTGCTACACCATGTATATATGTGTATATATATGACTGTATATATATATATTTGAAATTTAATGAAATTTAAAAAGTTATTAAAAAAAAAACCCTCCTAACCTCCTACAATTTTGCAGTAACTTCTCTCACATTCATTGTAACTGCCTCTCTCTCATCATATATTTTATTTTTATTTTTAACAAATTTTATGGGTGATATATATAAATTTAAAAATATATATACACATATATTTGAATGATACCCGTGCATAGCACGGGCAAATGCTAGTAATAAATACACAAGTGTGTATAGTAATTTCCAAAAAAAAAAAAAGGAAATTGGTATATATACCACTAGTTTTGTTATGTAGATCGCTAAACTTTACAAAAAGCAAGAATTTTTAAAAGAAAATTGATTTAGAATAAAAGAATTTGGGTGTATATAATAAATGCACAGGTGTATATAGTAATTCCCAAAAAAAGTACTTCACATGAAATGGAAAGTTAAAAGTTTTGAATTTCAATCATTTATTTTTATTTCTAGCTATTTTTAACTCCTTTAAAGTATA
This sequence comes from Hydrangea macrophylla, assembly GCA_033977485.1. NCBI lineage: Eukaryota > Viridiplantae > Streptophyta > Magnoliopsida > Cornales > Hydrangeaceae > Hydrangea > Hydrangea macrophylla. Next base: position 20,299,445 of record CM066997.1, read on the forward strand.
CCCTTAATACAAGTATAGAATCCTTTAATTAAGGCTGGCGATAAAGGCACCTTCAAATTTTAATTAGGGCACCTAAATCTAAGTTTAAAAAAAAATAATAAGTTTTTACCTTTTCACTTTAATTAGTAAGGGCACCTCACTTATTTTGCTATATATTATAGGTTTAACTATATTTTACACTCTCTTAGTTTGCCCTTTATGTGAATTTGGTCCCTGTATGTCATTCTAGTTCCTGTAGTTTCATAAGTGTGTCATTTTAGTCCCTCAAACACTTTTTGTGACAAATTTTTTACTTTCAGTGATAAAATTATTCATCACTAAAGAACTTATTTAACACACTTATGAACCTACAGGGACTAAAGTGACACTTTCTAAATTACAGGGACCAAACTACAGGGACAGGCACAACACACATAATTATGTATTATATATTTTCATAAATATTATAAAATTAAAAGATATTCAAAGAATAATATTAAGAATAAATTTGGTACTTGCAACAGTGTTACTTGCAATTTTAGAGTTTTATAACAGTTGAACTTACTAGTAATCCTTCTTTCAGTGCAAGACGTTTTGCAGTTTCTATGGCTTCATCAATTGATATCTGGATATCATAAGACCATTAGATTATACAGGAAAAACCATATGGCTGCTAAATTGCGACAAGTATAAATCTGGAATAAATATGACCCATGCCACACACACACACAAACGAAATTTCATTATAAAGTGTAATAAACTGATGATGCAAAGAATCAATCTCAAAACCTAATATGGGCAAATTCCTATTATTATATAAATTATGCTTAGGAGGATCATGTGACAACTATCGAGAAGGAAGAAGAATCACAATTATTGAAAACAAAAAAAAACTTACAAGAGAAGAAGTCAAATCGAAGAAGACGCTGAATACAGATTAAGAGTTAATAGAGAAAGAAATCAAAAGTAGTCAAGGATTTGGAAATAAATACGGAGAGAGACACAAAGAGAATATATAGTAAAATAAGTGAAGTGCCCTTACTAATTAAAGTTAAAGGTAAAATACTGATATTTTAACTTAAATTTAAGTGCTCTAATTAAAAAATGAAGGTGCCTTTATTGCCAGCCTTAATTAATTGTGTATCTCATACATAGAGGTTTATTAATTGATTTATATATTTATATTAAAATATTTTAACTTATAAGAACATAATGAATGGTGCTGATATAATTCTGTCTACATATCATTCAACTAGTCTGAAGGTATTCCAATCACTATAGATATAATTCCATGTGCTAAGTTACACACATCTAAGTTGATAACATTCTTTCTTTTCTTTTTCTTCATAAAATCTAAGAACCAAACAGAGGCTAAATTGAACATTTTCCCATTCCACTCTAGAGAAATACTTAATTTTAGGTAGTAGCACTAAATCAAGGATTACCTTACTAGCAATGTTTTGAATACCGAACTGTACGTCGAACCGAAAAATTGACTGGGTCACAGGTTAGAGGTTCAACCGTCGGGTGAACCGTAATCAACCCATGATGTCATAATTATGTACTCCAATATTTAATTATTTATATTTATACATAATTTTTAATAAGTAAATATGAACAAAAAAATACAAAAATATACAAAAACTCAATTTATATTTTCAAACTTTCCTATCACAAGTATAAATTATTAAGAGACTCATAATATCAAAAAAAAAATGTAAGGGAAAAAAATCTTTTGAAGTCATAAAAACAGTTTTGAGCGGTTTTGGTCCAAAAACGGTTTTGAACGGTTTCCTAACGATTCCCATCAATTCTGGGCAGTTTTGTGTGCCACTAACGGTTACCGAGTCAAACCGAATCGAGAAATCGACCGATCGAAGGTCAAATCGGGCAAAACCATGCTTACTAGTTCATTTCAGTTTAAGCAATGTTATGGACACACCCAAATACACACCTTCATCACATCACTTTGGTGAACCCCACACTGACAGTGGACCTCGCAATCTCTTTCTCTCTTCCCATTGGTCCAGCTTAGGGTGTGGACTTGGGTGTGTAGGTTGGGTGTATCCCAAACTGTCACGCCCCGACGTAGCATAATACAGGAAAGCATTTAATTTCCTTTATGGACTCGTAGGTCATGACAAGTGAGTATGACCAATTGTCCCTGCAACAAATAACTTAAACAGCATTTCTAACGAAAGGTTACTAATAAAACATAAACTCCAAAATTAAAACATACTAAACTATTACATAAGTTCAGGTCTGAGGCACAAACGCCCTTATTCAAAACCAACATAAAGTCTATTACAACTTCAAAGTAAAAGACATAAGAAATATAAAGCAGCCTCCTGGAAAGTCTCCTGCTTCTAACTAGCATAGTCGAAGTACCCTGACTGCTCCTGTCCCTGAAAATCTGGACATACAGTCCAGGACGCATCAACGCCGTCAGTTTATGCAAGCTAGTGAGCAAAATAAACATGTGCTCGCAATGTATATATAAGCATATAAACAACGGTGCAATTTAACTAGATTCAAGGTTCCAATTCCAACATAAATCACGGGGGAATAAAATAAGCAATAAATATGTGAACGTGCATGAATAATGTAACATCTCATCTTTCTGACTCTTTTCTCTCAACAAACTCGATTCAACAAAACCATTACCTCAGATACCAGGAATAATATCCGATCGATATCCAAACCGCACTCAATACCATCGCTTCGGATACCAGGAATAATATCCGATCGATATCCGAAACGAGCGCCTTATATACCAAGAATAATGTCCGATCGATATCTAAGCCGTAACTCAATACCATCGCATCGGATACCAGGAATAATATCCGATCGATATCCGAAACGAGCGCCCTAGCTACCAGGAATAATATCCGATCGATATCTAAGCCGTAACTCAATACCATCACTTCGGATACCAGGAATAATATCCGATCGATATCCGAAACGAGCGCCCTATATACCAGGAATAATATCCGATCGATATCTAAGCTGTAACTCAACATTGTCGCCTCCAATACCAGGAATAATATCCGATCGATATTGAGGTCGCACACCAGACCGCCACTCTTTACTCTTTTCACGTTGTCTCACACACATGCATGTTGACACAACCTCGACCCTAATATGTATGTCAATGGTCACAGTTTGTAATAGCAGTTATTAATCTCAAAGCTGGATACTCGTTCAACATAAATCTCGGTCTTAATTGCTTCTTATAAGTCCAATTTCTAACCGTGAGCCTTTAAAATAGTATATTTGTCAAACAGTTCTTTAAAAACTTTCAAAACCTTTTCCAAACAGTCCCTTATACCAAAATACAAAAACTATTCAAACTGCCAGGTCGCGCGAGCGAAGGGGGAGAACAGGTTGCGCGAGCGGTCCGCACGAGCGAAGGGGGAGAACAGGTCGCGCGAGCGAAGGGGGAGAACAGGTCGCGCGAGCGAGTCGCGCGAGCGAGTTGTCACAGAATGTCATCTTCTTCGTTTTTCCCCTATTTCTGGTTTTAAAATGAAATTATACCCATTTCTATTTTCTGTTTCAATTATGTCATGCCATATATGGATCTCTTCGATTTTCCGCGTAGATTAAGAATACGCGATCAATTTTAACTAATACGGATTGTATCGCTCAATTTTCGCGATTTAAGTTAGAGTGACAAAACTTTAAATCGACGATACGTCACTATATGAATGAATTTCTCCGTAGGATTCGAACCGTAGCTTATTGGGACTAAGATCTTTCATTCCCAATTCATAAATTTTATTTTGGTTGAGATTTACAAAACTCCAATTTCAAGCTTCAATGGTGAAATACATACATATATATATACACATATACACACCTATATATACTAAAATACACGTATATAAACATGGCGAGTGAGTTTATAATACTCACTGAGGGCAAATATACAGATAATTTGAGACCGATAATTTCCGCCGTCGATTCCGTCGTTCGAATTTTCCTCCGTTCTCTTTGATCTTGAGATGTATATTTAGCTATATATCTATGTATGTGTGTATGTATATGATATATAATTTGTATATGTGTGTGTGTGTGTGTGCGTGTTCTTTGAGAGAGTTGAGAGAATTGGGAGAGAATTGAGAGATACGTATAAACGTATATACTGAAATATGTGTAGGCTCCAAGAAAGCCACGGAAACCGCACGGTGGGGTTGAGCTCACGTGCTCCCACACCCAAGTCACGGTATAGACGCAGATTTAAATCAAACTGGTATTTTTCGGGTAAAATAAAAATACAAAAAATTATATTAATGTAGGAATTAAATTCCGGATTGTACAAAAGTATAGATATCGATTTTGAAACCATAAAAAATATTTTTTTCATATTTATGGAAATTACAGTTTTGACCCCAGATATATATATCAAATAGAAATTAAATCAAATACTCGTGGAAATGAAATGCAATATTTATTTATTAATGAAAAATAAATTATAGGGCGTTACACTTTACCCACCTTAACAGAGATTTCGCCCCGAAATCTAAGCTAACTAATCGTGAAACAACTCGGGGTATCTAGTCCTCATGTCTGACTCTAACTCCCACGACGCTTCTCCCTCGTCATGATGCTTCCACTGAACCTTAACCAAAGGAATGTCTCTTCTTCTCAACCTCTTGAAACTCTGGTCAAGAATCCTCACAGGTCTATCCTTGTAAACAACATTCTGACTCGTCTCAATATCATCAAAATTAACCACATGTGAAGGATCCCGTATGTATTTCCTTAACATACAAACATGGAACACATTATGAACACCAGACATCTTCGGTGGCAACGCGAGTCTATAAGCCACTTTCCCAATACGCTCCAAAACCTCGAATGGTCCGATGAAACGAGGTGCCAACTTCCCTCTTTTCTGACCAAAACGTACTACTCCCCGAATAGGTGAAACTTTAAGAAGGACGTGATCTCCGATACTGAACTCCAAATCCTTTCGACGTCGATCCGCATAACTCTTGTGTCTACTCTGTGCAGTTTTCATCCTTTCCCTGACCAGTGAAATCTTCTCATTGGTCTCTCTCACCAACTCTGGTCCCAATAATTCTGTATCTCCTACTTCTGCCCAACACAACGGAGATCAACATGGCCGTCCGTACAAGACTTCAAACGGTGCCATCCCAATACTCGAGTGATAACTGTTGTTATATGCAAATTCAACCAATGGTAAGTGCGTCTCCCAAGATCCTTCAAAATCGATTGCACAAGCTCTCAGCATATCTTCCATAATCTGATTAACACGCTCTGTTTGTCCATCGGTCTGAGGATGGAAAGCTGTACTCATCTTGAGCGAAGTTCCCGTAGCCTTCTGCAAACTCTCCCAAAATCCTAAGGTAAAACGTGTATCGCGATCTGATACAATCGACACAGGCGCACCATGCAGTCGCACCACTTGCTGTAGATACATTCGACTCATCCTTTCTACTGGGTAAGTCATATTGTACGCGATGAAGTGTGCAGACTTTGTCAGACGATCCACAATTACCCAAATCGCGTCATGATTCTGTTGTGACCGGGGTAGTCCAACCACAAAATCCATAGTTATGTGTTCCCACTTCCATCCAGGAACAGGTAAGGGTTGCAACAATCCTGAGGGTCTTTGATGTTCGGCCTTCACTTGTTGACAAGTCAAACATTTAGACACAAACTCGGCTACTTCTCGCTTCATCCCTTCCCACCAGAAGTTTCTCTTTAAATCCTTATACATCTTTGTTCCTCCTGGGTGTACTGACAGTCTTGATTTATGTGCTTCTTCGAGAATATCTTTTCTCAAATTTCCTGAATCTGGCACACACAATCTGTCTCGACATCGGTATCCTCCATCGGTCCCAACCTTCCATTCTGTAGGGTCCTTTTCCGACATTTTGGCGAACCATACTTGAAACTTCTCGTCCTTCTTTTGGGCCTCGATAATTCGACTCACAAGTGTTGGTTGTACCATGAGGCATCCAAAGTGTTGCCCGACACTTCCCTTAGAAATCTGCATATCAAATTCTGCGATTGTCTCCAAGGCTTTCCATTCCCTCAACATCAATGAAACAATCATTCCTTGAGGTTTTTGACTTAGGGCGTCAGCGACTACATTAGCCTTACCAGGGTGGTACTCTAATGTAAAGCCATAGTCCTTGATCAATTCCATCCATCGGCGTTGCCTCATATTCAGCTCTTTCTGAGTAAACAAATACTTGAGGCTCTTGTGGTTTGAGAATAAATCAAACTTCTCCCCATAGAGGTAGTGCCTCCAGATCTTAAGCGCGAACACAACTGCTGCCAGCTCCAAATCATGAGTTGGGTAATTCAATTCATTTGGCTTTAACTGTCGTGAACCATAGGCGATAACCTTTCCATCTTGCATAAGGACACATCCCAATCCTTGATACGAGGCGTCACTAAAAATAGTGAACTTCTCACCATCCTTTGGTATCGCAAGCACTGGCGTTGTTGTCAATCTCTCTTTCAATTCCAGAAAAGCATGCTCATGCTTATCAGCCCATTCGAACTTCAAATCTTTCTTAGTCAAACTAGTTAACGGGGCTGCTATCTTTGAGAAACCTTCTACAAATCTCCGATAGTAATCGGCGAGTCCCAGAAAACTTCTGACTTCTGTAGCATTGGTCGGCCGAGTCCAATTTGCCACTGCATCGGTCTTTGAGGAGTCAACTGCGATTCCTTATTGTGAGATCACATGCCTGAGGAACTTAACTTCCTGAAGCCAGAATTCACACTTGCTGAATTTAGCATGCAGGCGGTGATCCTTGAGAGTCTGCAACGCGATCCTCAGGTGTTGTTCATCCTCTTTGCTGTTAGCTGTTATCAAGCGATGATACATTCATTTTAATCTCATCCTTTTATGAATTAAATTCCCGCGTTTTTTCTAGCTTCACTTAGATGAATGCATATGTTGACCATTCTAGTATCCAACATCCATTTGCATGTTGTAATAGCTATGTTGAAAACCTAAATAAGAGTTAATACGACTGTTATGCTTTAAGGAATAAGTAGCGGAAACTAGTTACCTTTAGTGAGTTGTTGAACCCAATCTTCAATTCTAAGGGACTTATCACAATTAATTCGAATTGTTTTTCTTGAACACATTTTAAATTCGTTGAATAGTCTCTAATTCTTCATTTGGGTTGTTTATTAGAGGAGAACGTTCAGGATTTACCAACTAAACTCAATGAACACTGAAGTGCTAAAGCTAAGAAGTTAAGAAAATGATTTAAGCCATCATTATTCACTCCTTACTTTTTTCTTTTCCTATATATGTATCAACATCCAAGAATCTTTAACCCCACACCGATTAAATATGGCCAATATGAAAACCTGGAACCCCTCATCTTATACTTTAACCTCTATAAACTCGATTGCACATCCAATGTGATTAAAACTGTTGAAGTATGTGACAAGAAAGGAGTAGTTGTGGGAGTGGTTACTTATAAAAAAAAAAAAAAAAAGAAAGGAAAAAGAAGTGAAGAGAAATAAACATATATGAACATAGAGGATGGTTGGAATAAAGAAGAAATAAACTAGTCTCCATCACATGCTAAGGATGTGCAAATCGAGCCTCTCTTATCTATATCCTGCTAAATAAAGGCCGAAAAGTCAAAGTCTTAATGATTTTTAACGACTTAGTTTGAATATGAACGTGTAATTTGAGTTATCCACGGTATTTTGCTCCTCTAGTAAGTAGTATTCTTTTCACGAGACTATAAACTCTAAAATGTTCGTCTTTTATAGAGTCGAGTATGAAAGCATTAGTATCCAAAAAAAAAATCACTCCCATCAAAGCTTTCGTACCTTGTGTGATCATTATTAAACCAGTTTCTGTGAGATGTTCATTTTTGAGTGTGATCCCATGTGAGAATTGAGTTGAAACTACAAATTCCAAAGGTATGATAGTTTAAACAACTCTAAATTAAGTTGGATGCATAGCTGTTACCTTCACACACACAAGGATACATGGATGTAATGCATGTGTATATTTATCTGGGTGACATGAGGAACATGTAGATTTCTTTTCATGGTTGGTATGAGGGTGATTTGTTTTGTAGAGCTAAATTGATAGTCGAATGAAAGGGACTGTTTAAAAGTTATTCTATATCTTCTTGAGCTTAAAATTGGAGAATTTTGCGGGTACATTCACTGCAAACCCTCACGAGACAACACTCGTCCACTAGGGGAACCTAGGGGTTTAACGGCTTGTTGCATTTGCTAAATGCAACCGCGATTCCTGCGAAAGTGAGTTAGGCAATTTCTCTTTCTATTTATATGAGTTTGTTTTAGTTTTATTTTTGTTTATTTTAGTCGTTGTAGTAGTAGTTAGCTTGTTTTTGTTTTCGCTTCATTGCTAGGGACTAGCAAGTCGCTAGTTGGGGGTTGTGACAAGCGGGGGTATTTGTAAAATACAACTGCGCTAAAAGAGAAAAACACGCTAATTTAGTTCACAACTCCCTCGTATATCTACAGTTTGGATTACAATGCCAGTTTCTACACATTATGATTAATCTATGATAAGTTATGTGTTTTAGCTGTGATTTGTGCAGATTACTGTCTCTGTGTGAATAATTGAAGGAGCAGGATAAAAGGAAGTGCTTGGCTTTAATGAAGATAACTCAAAGCTGAAAACTGAAGTTCGAGCGATCGAATTCCTCTCAAGCGATCGAGACTTCGATCGATCTAAGATGTTTCAAGCGATCTAAGATTCCAAAAGTTCAATCGATCGAGTGTTTTCGATCGATCGAACATGCCTTTTATCATATTTTTACGTGCACGCAACAGAATGAACTCTTAACCCTAAGCATTAGGTTTTTAGTATATATACTCGTAATGTATACGTCCATAAGGACGCCCACTATCACTTTTATCAGTTTTTAGAGTGAAATAGAGTTTTCTTTGATTGTTTTGTAGGTTTACAAGCTTGGATATTGTTTTGGATTGCTTCTTCTCTAGTTTAATCAAAGTTTATCTCTCCAGGTTACCTTATCATTATTTATTTACGTTTCACACTTAGTTAAGAGTAGTGTGATCTGTTAAACTCGTAGTTCGAATGCTAGATAAGTCTTCACCATTCTTTTTAATAGTTTTCACAATTAAAATGAAAACAAACAAACCTTTAATGGATATTTATGTTAAAAACGACACTGAGACACTCCAGACCATGTCTGAGTAGTCCTAGGTTGGGAAATCGCGATGAAACTGTGATTTTCAGCCTCTGCCATGCACCAGGATAATATCTGTGTTCGATCGATCGGAGTTATTTCGATCGATCGATACATAGATTTTGTCGATCGATCTAAGGATTTTAGATCGATCGAGGGATGACGATTGTCGATCGATCGAAAGCGCGTCAATCGATCGAACTCTCTGATTCTTGAGATCACCTAATACAGTATTCCAAGACTTTCTGCTTTAATGATTTGTTATCAAACTGTCCCCAAATGCTCAGTTTGTCAAAACAGTCTTTAAACTTTAAGCCTTAAGGCATTTTCTTTCAATACATTTTGTAAACCACCCACAATGCTAACACCATTGTAGGTGCGAGTCTTAACTATTGAATTAAACCGCTTTCATGTATTCCAAACTTAATTGAGATGATATAGTCCCGGTCATGAAAGGGCTATTGATTCTATATCTTTAGAAAAGTACGAAATACTGTAGAAGATGTACTCCATTGAGCTTAAATTGCAATTGCATGGTAGACGGCTAGGTCACAGTGGATTCGCGTGATCCCACCATTTCCCTTTATTAAGAAAAAAAACCCGTTTTCAAATCTCGTTTTAGCTAGTTAATCATTAGTTTAAGATAGTTTAATTGCTTTTAATTATAATAGTTGTTAATCGTAGAATTTTGTGTTCTATACTTCTTTTAAAACATTGAATTTTTGTTTCTGTTAGAGTCTAATCTAGGTAATTTAATTCTCATCCTTCCCTGTGGGATCGACCTGGACTTAATCCAGTTTACTACTTGCACGATTACCTACACTTGGGTATAGCACACAAGCGCACACAAATTATTTACGTGTCAGCTCCAAAATTAAAACATACTAAACTATTACATAAGTTCAGGTCTGAGGTACAAACGCCCTTATTCAAAACCAACATAAAGTCTATTACAACTTCAAAGTAAAAGACATAAGAAATATAAAGCAGCCTCCTGGAAAGTCTCCTGCTTCTAACTAGCATAGTCGAAGTACCCTGGCTGCTCCTGTCCCTGAAAATCTGGACATACAGTCCAGGATGCATCAACGCCGTCAGCTTATGCAAGCTGGTGAGCAAAATAAACATGTGCTCGCAATGTATATATAAGCATATAAACAACGGTGCAATTTAACTAGATTCAAGGTTCCAATTCCAACATAAATCACGGGGGAATAAAATAAGCAATAAATATGCGACCGTGAATGAACAATGTAACATCTCATCTTTCTGACTCTTTTCTCTCAACAAACTCGATTCAACAAAACCATTACCTCAGATACCAGGAATAATATCTGATCGATATCCAAACCGCACTCAATACCATTGTAATAACATGCATTCTCATTCATTTGCATTGTCATATTTAATATTTATTGTCCACTTTTATTTCAATTCTTGTGTGTAGAATTTATTTCATGCCTTATCTCATAATTTAAAATTCTTATTAGGGTCAAACTGTAATTTTACAAAATTGGTAATACCCGTGTTGAATTTCAAAATCTGTATTTCAAAACGGTGGAAATGTTTCCTTTTTAATTTAAACTGCATCTTTATAAAACCAGAAAACCATTTCTTATGTTAAAATGAATTTTTCGTATTTTTGTGACGAACACCGCGCCACGAAAATACCAGTTTTTGTTCAAAACTGTCCGCGCTGTGCTAAACTTCCACAGATTTTGGAAGTGATGTAAAGCAAAGACATGACATTTGCTTTATTGCTATTTGTGTCAAGTAATCATTGGATATGCCTTGTTTGGGTATTGCAATTGTGTATGTGTATATCTTATGCCAAAAGTTGTTTTTGCCAAACACCCTAATGTTGACCCCTACTACTCTAAATTGCCTCTTCAACACCTGAGATTGCATATACGTATATGCAATGAATACATGAGCTGTGTATATTCTTGATTTTTTTAGAAATTGAAAACAAATTCAAATTGTTGAGTGAATTGGAAGGATCTTGGCCCCCAAGTTTGTGTTCTCTTTATATATGCATATACACTTCACTCTCTCTCATTACACACACTTTAATCTGCACTCTTGGAGTAAACCAAATATCAGAGAGATAAGAGAGAGCTTGAGAGTTTAAGTTTCTGGAGAGAGAAAGCTTAATCACCATTGCCAAGCTTGAAGTTGGGCCTCTTATTTTCTTATCTTTCTCAACACACACTTCAAATCTCTATCACAGTGAGTAATTTAAACTCACTCCTAATGTAATTCATGTTCATTTACTGCTTGTATGTGTATAATTGTATATCACCCTTGAAATTTTTACGTTGATATCCATGGCTTGACTTGAAAAATCAAGATTTTTCCAACCTTAATCTAAATCCGTTTTCAGAGTTGGATATTCAAGATTATAGTATATAGAGTATATAGTTCAAGATATAGAGCCTAATTTGTTCATACCACAAAGTATATTGAAAATGAAATTTTGTCATCTCTTAAAATTTCATAAAATGGGAGAGTTATAGATTGAATCATGTTAAATTGGTTTTGGATTCTTAATCCTTGTTGAAAAACAAAGAGAATCATATATTATAAGGCCTAATTACTTTCGAAATTGAAAATGGGTCAAAATGGACCCTTAAAAGTGAAACAGGGGAATTCTGGGGAAGAAGAAGAAGACGAAGCCTCAGCATCAGCTCGCGCCACGATCGCGCGCGCGAGAATCGCGCGAGCGGCCCGCGTGAGCGACCCCTCGCGCGAGCGGCCCGCGCGCGCGAGGCATGCGTCTCCAGGCAGACAGAAGAGTTTATATTTATATAATGAAATTTAGGTAGGTCGCACGAGCGAGGGTCGCGCGAGGGACCTTTCGCGCGAGCGATCTGCGCGCGCGACCTTGGCTTTTTCAGGCAGACAGAAAAGTATATATATAAAATGAAAATTAGGCATATCGGGCGAGCGGCTCGCGCGAGCGGCCCGCGCGCGCGACTTTTGGCAGTTTCCAGTTTTGCTTATTTTGTGATCAGGGACTGTTAGGAACGAAACTTACATACTGTTAGGGTCCTGTTTGAGAAATTTATTTAATCAGAACTCTATTGGTTATGTTTGAGATAATTAAAACATTGTATTATGACTTATCAATCCCCGTACGTACATTGTTCCTTTAATTCAGCGATTTACTTTGTGTTTAAGTTCATGTCATTCATGTGGGGTCAGTGGTACATGCATGTGGGTGTTAGTCAGTGTGGAAAAGAGTAATGGTCAGTGTGGAAAGAGTATGAGATTGAGATTGAGGTTGCGGTTGTGGTTGTGGTTGAGATTGCGGTTGTGGTTGTGGTTGAGATTGCGGTGAGGGTATCTTTAAAATGCGACGGTGGCAAATTTGGACACTCCCTGACACCCATGGAAGCGTTAAAGTGTGTGACGCCGAACTTGGACATTCCCTGGCACCCATGGTAGTGCTAAAGTGTGGCCTACGGACACTCCCTGATACTCGAGTCTGGATACTGCGTGAGGGGTTGCCCTGGTATTTGCATGGCGGTTAGGGTATTCAAAGTGTGAGGCATTGGACACTCCCTGGTACCCTGGACCAAAGTGTGAGGCAAACTGGACACTCCCTGGCGCCCCGTTGCTAAAGTGTGGCTATCTTAGTGTTTCAAAGATACCAGGAGTAAGATAGTGGGTTGTTGTGTCTGTCGAGAGAAAAGAGTCGGCAAGATGAGTGTGGTGCATTGTCTCATACACGATCATATGCTTTATGAATGAATGACTTTCAATATATTCCTCGTTGGTTTATAAATTAAATTCTCTCTATGTCAAATTATTGATTTTACAAATTGAAAATGGAAAAAGGTAAATGAGTATGTTTTACATTTAACGTTATGTTTTTAATACTCACCAGCTTCTTGAAGCTGACGACGTTGATGCATCCTGGACATTCGTGTCCAGGCTTTTCAAGTTACAATCAGGAGGAATCTTATGACTACGCTAACTGAGAATGGCTGCCTTTGGAATGAGAAAACTGTTTATTGATTATATGCTTTAAGTTATATGTTTTAAGTTTTAAACTGTTTGTTTTATAAGGATGACTGTAATAGACACTAAGTTATTGTTTTATTTTAAGGCGGTCTGTGCCTTAGTTGACCCCGTATCATAAGATGTAATAAGTTAGAAAAATTTTATAAGCCTTGATTGCTCTGCTCTGATTATTATGTTTTGTTTGTTCGACATTTGGGACGGAATCGGTCCTTCAAACTGTCGCGACCTACGGGTCCATAAAGGAAATTAAACGCTTTCCTTATTTATGCTACATCGGGGTATGACAACCATCGCTTCAGATACCAGGAATAATATTCGATCGATATCCGAAACGAGCGCCTTAGATACCAGGAATAATATCCGATCGATAGCTAAGCCGTAACTCAATACCATCGCATCGGATACCAGGAATAATATCCGATCGATATCCGAAACGAGCGCCCTAGATACCAGGAATAATATCCGATCAATATCTAAGCCGTAACTCAATACCATCACTTCGGATACCCGGAATAATATCCTATCGATATCCAAAACGAGCGCCCTAGATACCAGGAATAATATCCGATCGATATCTAAGCCGTAACTCAACACTGTCGCCTCCAATACCAGGAATAATATCCGATCGATATTGAGGTTGCACACTAGACCGCCACTCTTTACTCTTTTCACGTTGTCTCACACACATGCATGTTGACACAACCTCGACCCTAATATGTATGTCAATGTTCACAGTTTGTAGTAGCAGTTATTAATCTCAAAGCTGGATACTCGTTCAACATAAATCTCGGTCTTAATTGCTTCTTATAAGTCCAATTTCTAACCGGGAGCCTTTAAAATAGTAAATTTGCCAAACAGTTCTTTAAAAACTTTCAAAACCTTTTCCAAACAATCCCTTAAACAAAAATACAAAAACTGTTCAAACTGCCAGGTCGCGCGAGCGGGCTGCGCGAGCGAAGGGGGAGAACAGGTCGCGCGAGCGGTCCGCGTGAGCGATGGGGGAGAACAGGTCGCGCGAGCGAATCTCGCGCAAGCGAGTCGCGCGCGCGAGTTGTCACAGAATGTCATCTTCTTCGTTTTTCCCCTGTTTCTGGTTTTAAAATGAAATTATACCCATTTCTATTTTCTGTTTCAATTATGTCATGTCATATATGGATCTCTTCAGTTTTCCGCGTAGATTAAGAATACGCGATCAATTTTAACTAATACGGATTGTATCGCCTAATTTTCGCGATTTAAGTTAGAGTGACAAAACTTTAAATCGACGATACGTCACTATATGAATGAATTTCTCCGTAGGATTCGAACTGTAGCTTATTGGGACTAAGATCTTTCGTTCCCAATTCATAAATTTCATTTTGGTTAAGATTTACAAAACTCCAATTTCAAGCTTCAATGGTGAAATACATATATATACACATATACACACCTATATATACTGAAATACACGTATATAAACATGGCAAGTGAGTTTATAATACTCACTGAGGGCAAATATACAGATAATTTGAGACTGAGAATTTCCGCCGTCAATTCCGTTGTTCGAATTTTCCTCCGTTCTCTTTGATCTTGAGATGTATATATAGCTATATATCTATGTATGTGTGTATGTATATAATATATAATCTGTATATGTGTATGTGTGTGTGTGTGTGTTCTTTGAGAGAGTTAAGAGAATTGGGAGAGAATTGAGAGATACGTATAAACATATATACTGAAATATGTGTAGCTCCAAAAAAGCCACGGAAATCGCACAGTGGGGTTGAGCTCACGTGCTCCCACACCCAAGTCGCGGTATAGACGCAGATTTAAATCAAAACTGGTATTTTTCGGGTAAAATAAAAATACAGAAAATTATATTAATGTAGGAAATAAATTCCGGATTGTACAAAAGTATAGATATCGATTTTGAAACCATAGAAAATATTTTTCTATATTTATGGAAATTACAGTTTTGACCCCAGATATATATAATATATATATCAAATAGAAATTAAATCAAATACTCATGGAAATGAAATGCAATATTTATTTATTAATGAAAAAGAAATTATAGGGCGTTTCACAAACTTTACCCTTTCAATTTAATTTTATTTTTCTCATTCCAAAAAATGATAATTAGCGTTAATTCCCCAGTTATGAGCTTAAGAGTCTAAAAGACCTTAAAATTTTACAATTTTGTGAAAAGTCCTTGCTTAAATACACTTTTGTGAATTTGTGAATTTGTGAATTTGTAAATTTCACAAAACTACTTTTTAAAATTCGTAATTTTGTGAAATTTTAAAATATAAGTGCAATATACATATATAAGTGCAGAGCTTTTCACTAAAGTGATTTTTTTTGTTCGAACTATGCCTATACAAGAATCATAAATTGTTCTTATCACTAACTAGCCCTTACTTATTCATTCTTAAATTTATAATGATCGATCATTGATAAATTCAACAAATTTAATATCTTACTAAATTTAATGTCTTCAAAAAGTTAATAAAATTTAATTATGGTTGTAGGAATGTCTTCAAACAAAATAAAGATGCCACTTTACAACCAATTGAGAAGAAGAAGAAGAAGAAGAAGAAGAAGAAGAAGAAGAAGAAGAAGAAGAAGCGAAAACGGGATATTGGTTGGAAGCACAGGGAACAAGTTGGAGATAATCGGAACCATGCTCAATGTAATTAGTGTCACAAAATAATGAAGGATAGTAGTGTGTCACGTTTAAATCAACAGTGACCAACATTTGTCACCTATTTGTCACTGTTTTGGACAATGACAATAATTTATATCAGTGAGTGTTTTTATCTGTGGTAAATAATTGTTATATTGTTTTGTCACGGTTTGTAATAGTGACAATTGGGAAAAAAAATTGAAAAAAAAAATTTGCTTGTTTTTGCAACAATCCACCCTATTAATTTTGGTACGTAATACAATGTAAACACAAATAACAAAAATTGCAATCCAACTACTATAAACACAAATTGTAAGATCACCACAAAACACAACTGTGCAATCCAATACGATAACATATATAAATGCAAATCGAACACGAAGTTCACTTAATTATAACACAATTGCATTAATCTTATAAACACAAAGCAAAAGATCATTACAAAACACAATTGCAATCTAATACAAAGTTCACTTATAACCAACACACAAACTCAACTTCGAAACTAGCACTTAGTAACATAATTTAGTGAAGCAACCACATAGGCCACACCACCCACCTTCAGTATCCTTAATAGTTGTGGCGCACCCTTGGCTCTGTCGATACAAACCATATATAATCATTGCCATGGTCGACTCCAGTATCAACATGAGCCGTAGAACCTTCCCTATGATCTTGAGCATTTTCTTATTTACGAAGAACGTCAACTTCTGGAGTGTGGTTCGCTTGCATTGTGTGTGGACTCCATAAGCATCATCAATGAGGTCATTCAATCTAGAATGTGTCAAATGATCATCCTCTACTTGTATTGTTTCGTTGACCGGTAGTTGTTCTAGAATATAAAGAAATTCTCTTTCCCCGTGAAAATTCCAAAACACATAATCTTGTTGCATACCCCACGTAACCAAATGTAACTCAGCCTCTGTCGATTTTAAACATTGACCATTTCTACAACGTGCGCATGGACACGAGATCTCATCCCTTTTTAGATTCCTCTTTGCACATTTCACAAAATCCTTAACCCCTTTCACATACACATCCCTCACCTTCTTAACTTCACTCATTCACTCTTTGTAAAGTGGAAACCTCATCGATTCTACAAACAAAAAAAAAACAACAATAATAATAATAATACTAATTAGATTAGCACTCTTTGCATTTTTCATAATATTTTTCCTGTAAGCATGGTTCAATAAGAAACTTCGGCTAAAAAGGAAATGGAGAACAATAAAAAAAAAACTGGGCCTTGCTTGTGTGTGAACATGAACAACAAGAGACTAAAAATTCATGTGAAGATCCAATTCATCCAACTATAACAAAATCAAGAGAATTAGGCCTTGCTTATGTGTGAATGTGAACAACAATAAACTAAAAATTAATGTGAAGACCCAATTCATACAACTATGGTAAATAAACTAGAAGATAGATTGGTTGTACCTTAGATTGTTGAAGACAATTCTCCCGAGTCTAGAGCCGAAGAGAGAGAGAGAGAGAGAGAGAGAGAGAGAGAGAGAGAGAGAGAGACGAAGAATCAAATACTTGATTTTCTGTTGCTTTTGCCTGCATTCATAAAAATTAACACAAATGAGAAATAAAAGAGAAAGTTGTATGTGTTTACTCAGATGAAGTATTATTACTGCAGATTAAAAAGAGGTATATTTACCACCGATCTCCTGAGTCTTGTTTTGTGTCTAACCAAACATAAGAATTCCACAAACAAGAATTGCAAATAAATTATATTCTTGTATGTGGTCATGGCCGACCCAAAGGGGGGGCAAAAGGGGCAACCGCCCCGGGCTATCAAAGTTCACAAAATTTTGAGGGTCCCTATGAAATTTTTATAATTACATTTTTACCTTGAGATTTTTAGTATTTTATATTTAGGCCTCTCCTAGACCCAATTTAGTGTCATCAACTATATATATATATATATAAATTGTTATACATGTATATAAAACTCAAAAGCAAAGGCCCTAAAACTTTGAAAATTATAGAATTTTTTGAGTTTTAGAAATAGGCCCCTAAAATTTTAAAATACACCATACAATGTTTAAGTTCCACAAATAGACTCACATTATAAGTAGACCAAAAAAAATTTGCCAATTGTGTATAAGTAAACCCTAAAAAAAATTGTCTATTATGTATAAGTAGACGACCCAAACCAATATAAATTTGACCAACCAATATTACTGTCACATTTTTCTTTGTCACTGTCCAAAATAGTGACTAGACTAGTCACGGTTTTTAGCTGTGACAATGTTATTTTTTGTCAATGTTTATTATTTTTTGTCACTGTTATGAACAGTGACTAATTTGTCACTGTTTAAACAGTGATAATTTTTAATTTGTCACTATTTTAAAACAATGAATAGATTAGTCACGGTTTTAACTGTGACAAAATTATTTTTTGTCACTGTTTATTATTTTTTGTCATTGTTCCAAATAGTGACTAATTTGTCACTGTTCTAAACAGTGACAAAGGACGCGAAAATTAGTGTGACAATTCGGTCAATTTGGTGTAGTGAACTCGAGAGCTACGGTTCAAATTAGTTTATTCCGATCACGTATTCACAATCTTTGCGAAAAAATGAAGAGATTAATTTATTGTATGTCATGTTTAAGTTCGAAACTTAAAATGGAAAAAAAAAATAGCTTTTGAAACTGAAACAGGGGATAATTTCTGGGGAAGACGATGACCAGGACTGGTCGCGACCATGACCGGTTCCGAAACATGACCAGGATCGGTCGTGGCCATGACCGGTCCCTCTAAAGGACCAGGACCGGTCCCATCCCCCTGAGACAGAATGATTTGTCTCTTTAATACAGTAATTGTATGAGAATTTTGGGGTACTGCGTAAAGTCGTACCTGCTGCTATAATTTGTTATACCTTACTGTTTTATTTATCAGTTCTATAAATCAGGTTAAAGTAGAAATGGATTTATTCATATTGATCAGTATAATTCATTCTGATAATACGAAGAAGGAATATAAGTGAGACAAGTTTTAAAATCGCTAAGATATTTTTATAAGGAAATATGTAAAAAGGATTTTTAAGTTACTTGTTCGCTCTCGGGATATGTATGATTCAAGTGCAAATCAATCGTAACAAGTAATACTCGGGTATGTACGAGGTCGATTTCCACGGGGACTAGTCCGGGAGATTATAGATTCGGGACTCAAATACACTACTACAGTAACTAAAAAAAAGGAAAAGATAGTTGTTTTGAGGATATCAAACTCTAAGACTATAACTAACATGCACTTGAACTAACGTAAGAACGGTAACTAATTAAGTTAACTAATAAAACAACGAGTAAAAATTAACTATAACGAGCAAGCTAGAACAATGAGTTTGATTTACTGAAGAGGTAAAGGGCTAGGGGTCATGCTACCAACCTTGGATCATACAAGGATAAGTCTTGGGGATTTGGAGGGGGCTTCTCAAGTGAACGAAGTTCCTTGAGGGCTAACAATCAAACATGTGGGTTGTCAACCCCACTATGAAAGATGAAAGCTTGAGGAGACTAAGGGCAAATGTTGGATTGGTAATATAGATTCAATGACCCCCATTGCATGACAATGGAAGTAAAGAAACAAACATATTACAAACCCAACATTCTTCAATCACTCAAGAAGATCCAAAAAGCCTTTAGACTCTCAAGAAACACAAGGATCCATAGGTGGGTTCATGACCCCCAACCTAGAAAACTAGCTACACATGGATCTAACTATGTAAACATTAATAATAATATCAAAGGAGTAGAAGGACATCACCACTAATGCAAGCAACTACTTCAAGAGAGAGAGAGAGAGACCAATAAAAACTTCAATAAATGCTCCAATAAGGCTAACCACACTTGAAAGTTGAAGAGTCTCTCACAATCTCACTTACAAGCCCTAAATCTAACTAATCTATGAACAAACTAAAAACAAAGAGACCTAGAGAAATACAAAAGGGTCAAGAGAGAGTATCTAAGCTGCTATAATTTTAGGTCTCCTCCTCCAAAACGAGTTATAATGGGATATTTATACAAAAAACCTTCGGAGTGGCAAACTTGTAAAACAAAGGATGCAGAAATAGGGTCATTCGACCGGTTGAGCGGGCCCATTCGACCGGTCGAATGCCCCTCTGCATTGAAGCTTAAAAAGAACACATAAAGTGGACCGGTCGAATGGGGCATTTCGACCAGTCGAATGCCCCTTTGCATTAATTCTTCACAGCTTTTCAACAGGTTTGCACACTGATCGCTAGAATTGCCACATCTTCTCACTCCGACCTCCGATTGAGGTGAAATTTGCGACCACACGAAGAAGACTCGCAGGGCTCGCTTCATCAAGTTAAGAACAACCTCCAAACATGTGGTCTTGGAGTCCAAAAGTGAGAGAGAAATGGCCGCAATGGACGTGATCTTCAACCAAGGCTTTGCCTCCCAACTCGGATTGCCAAACACGACCTACAAAACCCTAAAATAACCCATGTAAAAGATGTGAATAGTAGAAATGAGGGTTATGCACGAAAGGAGTATAAATAATGTACTTAGTAGCTCCGGGA
Organism: Hydrangea macrophylla; assembly: GCA_033977485.1. Lineage (NCBI taxonomy): Eukaryota > Viridiplantae > Streptophyta > Magnoliopsida > Cornales > Hydrangeaceae > Hydrangea > Hydrangea macrophylla. The sequence continues at coordinate 20,319,862 of CM066997.1, forward strand.
GTGCTATTTTGCGCAAAAATAAATCAAAAGACATGCAAAATATGTGATGAATCATTACTATTTTGGGAAATATGTTACTTCAGAATCTGTTTTTAAAAGGTAAAATTTAAGAGACTTGAATTCTCACACACTCATCTAGTGCTACCTTCTAGCAATTATGCATTGCCGCATAAGTCATGTGACATACATTGATTGAGTCGAGTTGACATGCATGGTGTGTGATGGTGAGTTGAGAAGAGTCGAGAATGTGTAGTGAGAGTTGCGGCCCCACTTATCCCAGTTCGATTCAGATACGGCAGGTTAATTGGGAAGGATTGAGCCCAGGTCGATTCGGATACGGTAGGTTAATTAAGAGGGATTGAGACCAGGTCGAATCAGATACGGCATGCCAGTTCGATTGTGTCCAGGTCGTTCAGATACGGTAGACTGATCAGGCAACTGTAACCTTGAATGTCTAGGTATGCCCGGGCTGATTCGAATACGGTAGGCATATCGACAAACATTCTTAATCTAACAGCCGTGGGCTGGTGGTTCAGGGGGAACGTCTGGTTTGGGTTTTGTAGTCGAGGTAAAAGAGTCAGTGATAAGAGTGGGCTGCATTGTTCATGCACGGTCACATGTTACATTTATCATTATGTTGATCTCTTAAATTTACTCTTGTGTTTCTAACATGTTGAATAATAAACTGGTGTCATGCCCCGGAACCGTACATATGATTCTTGGACACGTGGCACGCCACCAAGGCACATCCCCATATAAGTAGAGTTCCATAAAAACACATTAGTAAATGTTTTGACTCATGAACTCACACATTTTGAATATTTTTAAAGAGATTTATCAAACACATTTCATTTCCAAACACACCCTAACGAAGTGCTTTTTCAAAAGTATCACTTTTATAGTTCAAAGGGGTCCCAAAGGTACCCTCATGTTTAATTAGAAGTAAAATAAGACACTCAAAGTAGGAGAAACAAAAGAGGTTCGGGGGGTATTTCGACCGACCGAACTGCCCCCTTCGACCGGTCGAATGACCCCTAGGCAGAATCCCTCCCCTGCTGTAGGATTTTGCTTAAGGCCATTCAATCTCCTCGAATTTTCAACACTTCCAAACACTTTGAAATATCAAGTTAACTTCTAAAACATGTAAAATCATCATTGCATTATAAATCCAAGCTCCTTGAGTTCATCACCAACACTAAAACAAGTTTAAGGAAGATTAAACAGAAATCCAAATCATTTCAAACTCTTTGAGTATAACTCCTGAGTTCGTCGCACCAACCAAACCAAACAAGATAACCAAGAGTCGCAACATTCTCAAACCAAACTAATATACATAATTCCCATGTTACAACCATTAACCTACTAGCAAGCCATTGCATGATCTCATTTCCCAAATTACATAACCACCAAACAAGCATAGTTTTGAACCATACTACCACCTTAGCTATAAACATAAACTCTATGAATTCCAAGTTAACTACCTCCATATTACAAGTGCAAGTACAAATGGAAAGATAACTACATTAGCTACGACCATTCCCAAGTCCCACGTATCCTCGCCAACTTCCATTTTAATTTCTTCATTGCCTCGCCTTTATCACCTATAATGGTTATTCAATAACCACTATACTATATCAGCTATATGCTGGTGAATGACAACAATTAAAAACGTGAAAGACAACAATTATAAACATGAATAACAAACATGCTCAATCTATTCTTTTTACACATCATTATGGTCTCCGAGAACGCAAGTACTAGCCACCCTTGCACATTAGCCTGCGACTACTCCATTAGTCCGTGCGACTAACCAAGATCCACATGCACCTCTTTCTTTCAGGCATGCAATCTTATGGCCAATTTGGCACCTGGTCTCATAACTTCGATGGCAAGTACAAGTTCCCCTTTGACCTACGTTAACAACTCAACATGCTCATATAAGTTCATCACATCATGCTTTTGCCATATAAATGGGTCTTATTAACCACATGAGTTTGCCCAATAATATATAAACAGGAAAAATTATATAAATAGACATGCTTATCATCACAAAGATCATCTCAAACTTCCCATTATTCAGATTCTATAATTATTGTCACTCACCTCAAAGATTTCGCTCCTACTTGTAGAATTAAGAGCCTAGTAAGTTCCACGTATAAATCCTATACGAAATATACAAGTTATAAGCTAAACCCCAAAATTGGGCCACAGAAAAACTATCTCAAAATGCAATAAGATTAGTACTAACGCGTTAAACTCACCTCCAAGAGTCCAAATATGTAGCCTGTTTTGAAATTGGACATCGTTAAGCGTGTCAATCGGCGTCGTGAATGTCGGCGTCAATTTTCGTCGAGATTTTCCTATGCTCTGTAAATCCTATTATTTTTCTCTCATTTATCATCCTTAAAAGTCCCCAAACTCATAAGGCATTCGAGGCTACCTCCTGACCATTTTAGAACCACCAAAAAGGCCTCGAAAGCATCGAAAACTTGTCGAACGGCACAACCATTGAAGGATTTCAATCACGCTTAAACTTTAGCATACCCATTCATACACATCTTCCAAAAACACCTAGTCATACGACAAAGATTTCTAACCGTGTCCAAACCGTTAAAAGATTTGCGGTCTTGATATACCATCTTTACCTATGATAAGTTAACACCTGGCCATACTATAAAGATCAATTGCCATACTACTCTTGTTCCCCCGATTAACTTCAATTTCCAATTTTTTCTTCTCAAGTAACCCCATATTTGCACCATTTTCATATTCATATCCAAGTCAACCAAGTAATAAGGTAACCCCGATATAAAATGTTCGAGAACTTACTGGATTCACTACATCCTTTGTTGACTCCAACTCAAATATTAGCCACCTTGCCGGATGACAATAAATTTTAAGTCATACACCCTTTTTCTTTTTCTTTTAGCTACCTAAATATTGATCCATTTCGACGAATCACTGTGTCCATTGCAACTAACCCAGTAACCTTCTACTTGCAACGTCAAATTCTTACCATATAGCATTTTCTGATTTTATCCCTCTATATTTCTCATTTCAAATCACGATACAAGAACTCCCCCTTCTCTTATATGATCAGTCCCGATACAACTTGCCAATAACCCTCAATTGATGTATGAGATACTGTGAAAATATTTAATATCACTATCGAATCCCAAATCTACTACCAATCATAAATTTGCCCCATTCACATAAAAAACACTAATATGATGAATAACAACGAATAGATTCAGGTTGAGAGATTCCTCAACAAACGACAGGAAACACCAATAATAGAAGTGTTGTTGGAAGATTCCCCAACAACCCAGTAGTATAATAAAACTACCGTAGAAACCTGAATAGTCATACTACCCCCAATAAACCCCATATACTTGTTTAATCTCAAGAATATCCACATAATAGGCACTAGATAGCTGTAACAGAATATCCACCCATAATACTCATAATATTGCACAAGAAATCTCGAGCACCTGCAAATAATAAATAACCACATTCTTTCCATATTACCCAAAAGAATTAACATAATTAGAAATCCAGAATACTCGAAACCATAATTTCTATATTAGATAATCGATAAAGAATAGAAGGCTCTCATATACTCATAATAACTGGGAATAGAATGATCAAGATACCCGACCGAGGTAGGAAAATGAAAATCCCCACCAATAAGAATGCCCGGTTACGTATATAATACAACATGAAATAAGATACATACCCAATATCATACCCTATAAACTTACTGTATGAGCTTTACCACCCTTGTCTTATAATCCGTTTCCAACTTTCAAGTTCTACAAACTCAAACTAACCCCAGAAAATAATATTTATATAAATCCCAAATCAATTCTAGAAACTATAAACTTCGACAACCATTGAATAACCCACAAATAATTCTTCCCATATTTAATTCCCCAAAGACTATCCCGAATCCACACCCTGATAGAATGTCAATAGCTTTCACTTGGAAACCGTTCTGAGATACTTATTCAGTTCTTAACTCCAAATTTAGAATATATACATTTCACCCTCACCTATAATGATAGAATTCTAATATTCTTGTCAACTTCGTAATCGCCATTTTTTTTCCGATTCAACTCACTTCAACACATAATAACCAATTAACCATACTTCTCATAATCCATTTTTACCGCACAACCCAATATCTCCTTATCACCATACATATTACAATGTATAACCTACTATGCAACATGACATGCATGTTATGTCAATATAACATGCAACAATCATACTTTAACTTTATATCATAGCATCATTATCCATATGCATTCATGAAATGCATCTAAGTGATCGTCTTAATTATGTTCACTCAAGTCGTAGTCTCTTGTACCCAAAGTTCTAAGACTATTGCTCTGATACCACTAAATGTTATCCCCTGGAATCGCACATACGATTCTAGGACACATGGCACGCCACCAAGGCACATCCCCGTATCATTATATTTCCATAAAAACACATTAGTAAATTTTGACTCATGAACTCACACATTTTGAATATTTTTAAAGAGATTTATCAAACACATTTCCAAACACACCCTAAAGAAGTGCTTTTTCAAATGTATCACTTTTATAGTTCAAAGGGGTCCCAAAGGTACCCTCACGTTTAATTAAAAGTAAAACAAAACACTCAAAAGTAGGAGAAATAAAAGAGGATCAGGGGGGTATTTCGACCGGTCGAACTGCCCCCTTCGACCGGTCGAATGACCACTAGGCACAATCCCTCCCCTATTGTCACGACCCATCCCGCTAATGTGCGGAAACAGGACACATGGCACGCCACCAAGGCTCAACAATAACTATACGCAGCGGAAAAGAACTTTAAAACAATCTTGAGTCTATAAAACTTTGAAAACATTACCCTCCGAGTTGTAAAATCCGTATAAAATTGAAAACGTAATTATATTTCAAAACAAATGATTTTATGTTGAAAGGGATCCCAAAAGTACCCTAAGAACCAATCAAAACCTTTTTATAATTTTCAGAAGGGGTAGTAAAAGATTTCTGGCAGGGGGTATTTCGACCGGTCGAACGACCCCCTTCGACCGGTCGAATGACCCTTTAGCAGAATTCCCTCAATGCTGCAGAATTTTGCTTAAGGCATCCAACCTCCACCAATTCTACTACTCCAATCACACTTACATTAATCTAAATGTCACAAGCTATAACAAGCTTTCAAAAACAAAGTTTAATCTCACTAATCCATGAAAAGAAACAACAGCGGAACAAGCTAAGGCTTGTTTGGCTCGATTCACAAAACTCTAACCACATTCCTTCAAAATCCGAATTTGGCAAGTTAAGTATTCAAAACACGAATTCATGAGTTCGGATTCATTACCACATAACCCAAAAGAGTTTTAATACCTATTACAACATCATGAAATCCACACTAAAGCCTCCAAGTTAAATCCAGGGTTCTAGCTATTCAAAAGCTCATTATTACAATGATCAGCAAAGAAGATAAAACATATACAAGAGGATCCCCGGCATTCCCATCGGCCTCACTCTTCTCGCTTCTTCTTGCCTTCCTTTATACATGCAATGGAGTAAATCTCCATTGCTCAGCTATATGCTGAGTGCACAATTTCTAACATATGCATATATGACAAATCATGCTTTAATCTCATCATAACACATAACTATTGGTCTCTAGGGAATAAGTGCACATTCACCGATCCAAAGTCTTTCGACTCAACCATGACCCATGCCCCTTCGACATGTCACGTAATGCCTTTATCGGCAAGTGACCGTCGTCACTGCTAATCCTCCCCCTTCGAGAGGACGCCTCACGGTGAATTAGCACAAATGCCCCTTTAACCCACATAGGCACATAAACATACTCATTTAACACATATACGTGCTCGCGTAAAATTTAACATGCTTTTCACATTTAAGCGCATGCATAATTAACGGGCCTAAGATTAACACATGGATTTTGCCCGGATCTCGATTTCGTCGCCGAAATATAAAACATATATTTCACCTATATAACATAGGCTAGAAATTCATACCTTGAGCTATCGTCGTATAACTTTGAGGGAACGACTAGAAGCCCGATTAAACACCAAATCTCCGATCCTACGCAAAACCTATAAGTTTACACGTGTTTTCCCCAAATTCCTAGATTTAGAAACTTATAAAAACTTAGCCAAACATGGCCTAAAGACTATCAAAACGTAGCCCTTACCTTGGGGAGTTCAAATATGAAGTTTGGTGAAATTCAGTCGGACGAAAGGTCGCCGATCGTCGTCGTAAAGCTCGGAGAACTAAATCTCCCTTTTCTCTCTCCTCTCCCAAGATATTATATGAGTTTGCAACTAATGCAAACTCACCCTCATCTATATATAGACAATCTTTTCGAAAATCGCGTTTACCTCCCCGCGGGTTTCTCAAACCTCTAATTAATTCCTGAAATGTCGCACACGTCCATTTTATGCCTTTACGAGTGAAAGTTATAAATCCCAAAAGTTTTCGATTAAGTCCCGTTTGGATCCAAAATTATGTCCGAAAACCAAATTCTGTGGAATCTCTACACATCCTACCTTTTTATACAACGGGTCGCTCACGTTCTCACCACAGTTCTCAAATGATCTAAACTAGATCAAAACTATCAGAAATTATACTACACAGGTATAATTACTATTCATGAAAATACCAAATAAGTAAATACCATTTAAATCACATAAATGTCATTTAGCTATGCCAATGCAACATGATTTTCCATGTTCCCGTGTCCTCTCTTGACACTTTCCAAACTGCCTTTAAGGCCAAATACTGGGTTCTCAAAAGACACCCTCCAACAACTAGTGAGTCATCACTCACTTCACACACGTTAATTAATACAACCGTAAGCATGCTATGCATGCTAAAATGATATAAATAAATACCGCAGGAGCGGGTATGACACCTATTGCCGAATTTTGCCTAAGGCCATTCAACCACCTTGAATTTTCAACACTTCCAAACACTTTGAAATATCAAGATAACTTCTAAAACATGTAAAACCATCATTGCATTGTAAATCCAAGCTCCGTGAGTTCATCACCAACATTAAAACAAGTTTAAGGAAGATTAAACCTAAATTCAAATCATTTCAAACTCATTGAGTATAACTCCCAAGTTCGTCGCACCAACCAAACCAAAGAAGCTAACCAAGAGTCGCAACATTCTCAGAGCAAACTAATAAACATAATTCTCATGTTATAACCATTCACCTACTAGCAAGCCATTACATGATCTCATTGCCCAAATTACATAACCACCAAACAAGCATAGTTTTGAACCATACTACCACCTTAGCTATAAACATAAACTCTATGAATTCCAAGTTAACTATCTCCATATTACAAGTTCAAGTACAAATGCAAAAAATAACTACATTAGCTACGACCATTCCTAAGTCCCACGTATCCTCGCCAACTTCTATTTTCATTTCTTCATTGCCTCGCTTTTATCACCTACAATGGTTATTCAATAACCACTATACTATATCAGCTATATGCTAGTGAATGACAACAATTATAAACATGAATAACAAACATGCTCAATCTCATCTTTATGGTCTCCGGGAACGCAAGTACCAGCCACTCTTTCACGTTAGCCCGAGACTACTCCATTAGTCCGCGCGACTAACCGAGATCCATACCTCTTTCTTTCAGGCGTGCAACCTCATGGCCAATTTGGCACCTGGTTTCATAACTTCGATGGCAAGTACAAGTTCTACTTTAACCTACATTAACAACTCAACATGCTCATATAAGTTTATTACATCATGTTTTTGCCATACAAATGAATCTTATTAACCACATGAGTTTGCCCAATAATGATTAAACAAGCAAACTTATACAAGTAGACATGATTTTCATCACAAAGATCATCTCAAACATCCCATTATCCAGATTCTATAATTATTGTCACCCACCTCAAGGATTTTACTCCTACTTGTAGAATTAAGAGCCTAGTAAGTTCCACATATAAATCCTATATGAAATATACAAGTATTGTTAGGGGTATATACAAAAAGCCATGCTTTATGTAGTTGATTTATTATTTTAATAAAATCAGTTATTCCATTTTATCAGAATCTGTGTGGGCAATGTTTGCATTATATTATTTATTTAATATTGTGCATGTGTGTCTCTGATTCTACATAGTAGGTGGTTTGGTGTGTAGAGTTCGGCTTACACACGGAAGATCAGACCATCGGATCTTGTAGAATGTAAGATTTTGGTTTACAGTCTTAGATGGGATTGGACACACCATCGGTAGGACTGCAGCATGGTAATGTAGTAGGTTTGTCTTGACTATAGAAAATGGTAGAATTTCAACCCACTACGCTGGTACACTTTGTGTATTAAACGGGACCGACTTGGGGTAATTATCTTTGTACTAGCTTGATAATTAATACCTCATGGCTATTATGAGTGTTTATGCTCTAAATCCTAAGTTAATTTATAAACATGTACATTTGATGTTTACGCTTTGATCTCTAAAAGGGTGAGATCCTTGAATGGGTTAATATCTCATTGGATTGTGTGACAATATTAATTGTGTGGTTGGGATTGATGATATCCCCTTGAGAAAGCTTATAAGTTTTGATTATGTCAAACCCTGCAAGTGGATTTTGTGGCGACGGATCCAACCAGATTTGGTTGGATCCGGTTCGGGTTATCAGGCCAGGTTGGTTTGTGAGTAAAATTGGATCTGGGTTTTGGCTTGGGTCTGACTAAATTTCTAAGTATAAACGGTTAACCCGTTTACGTTTGGGCTCGGTTCTGGTTGACCTGCGAGTTTTGGCCATGGACTCCTCTGAGTCTGTAAATGGATAACCCAGTGAATTCGGGTCGAATCTGGGTTGACCCGCGGATCTTTACTTTTAATTATAATTATTTGTTTTATATTATTATTTATTCTGTTAATCTTAATTAAGGTTTTATTAATCTCTTTTTAATAGTTAATTATTCTGTTAATCCTAATTAGTATTTTAATAATTTGTTTTAGTAATAATTAGTATTTATTAACTGAGATTAGTGTATAAATATATTATTTATGATATATTGTGTATTAATAAATAATTGTAAATAGTATTAAAAATAGTTTTACATAGTTTTAAAAATCTAAAAATGGTTTCAAAAATACTATAAATTATATTTTAATAATTTGTAGTATTATTTTTGATAATATTCTTATATTATGAAATTGTGAATTATTGTTATATAGTGTACTTATTATTTATTAGTTTAAATAAATAATAAGTGACAATTTTAAATTAAAATAATTAGGTAATAAATACCTAATGACCACTTTTTAAATATAGGAAAATTTTATAAATTTTTCCTAAGGCCTAGTACCTTTACATTATAAATTATTATTTATAAAACCCAAAATTTTGTGTTGTGAATAATTATTAATTATTATTAAAAGCCCGATTTGGTTATATTTTATTTATTTAAAATACCAAACGAACTCCGAAAATTATGAGAAAAATTACTACTAGCCTAATTTAAGGTCTAGTATTTAATAAAAATATTTTTAAGGGTCATATGTTTCCCTAAACTATATTTTATAATTATGGGGCCCCGCAGTCTATTATTAGACGATTTAAACTTCAGAAATTCATAATAAATAAACCGTAGCTCAGAAAAATACGCGGTTAGTTCCCAGAGTCTTAGAATAATGTCTAGAACATCCCCTTAAAGTTTGGTATCCTTTCGACACGGAAAAAAATGCAGCTTATTTCTAGGGCCCAAACTGGTATAGAAAATCCAGCCTTTTATGCGACGGACTCTGATTTGAGTCTAGTCAATGACGTTGGACTCAGAATGATGTCTAGATCATCATGTTGAGGTTTGGAAACCCACCCGGCACAATTACCATTATGCCCCTGATTTTAGTAAGCTTATTAATCAACATTTTATGAATTTACATACTTTGTAGGAACCACCGTTACGCCTGTTTCTACGCACCCGCTTCGAGGTGAGTCATCCTAACTCACTTGGTATATTATAGAATTATTCCTTATGCAATTATAAATATCCAGTGTGCCCTGTGTGGAAATAACGGATAAGTATTATATATGTGTACGTTCAGATGTATTGTTTATACGATGAACGCATGTTAGATAACTATACTCCATGCTTAATTTATATTCATTGATATTCTTGTTTATTATGGCTTCTAGTATATACAATCATGCAAACATTCATGAGAACATAGTCGAGTCTTGAAGTCAATGTTGACATCTGCATGGTTAGTCACGTCGATTAACCCAGTCATATTATCATGCATATTGAATGGACCCTAGTGGTCCGAGTGTTACCATCAAGTCAATGGGAATAACGATGAAACTGCTATAGGGCCCTGTTAGGTGACGTTAGCCAAAGTTTCCATTGAAATCATTGAAGCTATGCATGAATTGATGATCGATACGCTATAGGGCCCTGCTAGGCGACGATAGCAAAGTATCCATCAGAATACAATAGTTACTTTTTAAATGCTATAGGGCCCTGCTAGGCGACGATAGCGCTGTAACTATTCTATTCACCGGGCAAGGTCACGAGGATCTAAGAGTCCAATGATTACACTTTTTTAAAACCAAAATCTGCTATAGGGCCCTGCTAGGCGACGATAACAACATAATCATTCTACTCTAAGCCAACGACGTTACACTGGTAATGTAACAAGTCATATGAGTCAGTTGTAGTATCCATGGTTGAGTAAAAGTCGAATATATCGATACTGCATTGTGTCAGCATACTACTACGTTATATGTTCATTATTGTTGTTTCAAGATATTGTGCACCTGTATATCCTTAAATGTATTAGGAATGATTGGTTATGACGATTTCACTTAGCTTCAAAAGCTAACGGCTCCTTCCCTGCCCTGGACATTTTACGTCTAGGTTATAATGAGGAGTACTATCAAGGTAACCCTGAAGATGCATATCACTATACTCAGGACGGGAACTATCAAGAAGGTGATCCTGAGGCAAACCATCTGGAAGAGTATGATCACGAAGATTATGGGTTTACCAGCTAGAAAAAGAACCCTGGCCTACTTTCGCATTAAGACTTCTTTTATGTTTTAACTATCTTTTAGTTGATGTAATAATTTAAGTGGCATAAATCGCCCAAACTTATCTTTTGTGGTTTTCATTTGGAACTTCTGTATTAGCTTAAGTAGCAAAACACTTTAAGTTCCCCCATGAATACCATTAGACGCTTTTGCAAATTCCTTACTCTGATATATATTTTATTAGTGTGTCGCACGGACATGTCAGTTTTATGTAACTCGTCATTCCCTATGGGTCCGGAAAGGAAATTTTAAATTTTCCCTATTTTTGGCTACTCCGGGGCGTGACATCCTGTCACTGGCCGAGGACCCTACTGACATCAATAAGTTACTGACCCGATCGGGAAGTCCGAAGACCTCGTACAAGCCCAAGCACTGCTTCGAGGCCCCCGTTTTCCCTCCAATTATTCCCGATATATTCTGTCGTTTACTTCCTTGTTGCTTTACTATTTGCTCGGCTCCATACGTAACTGGCGCATTCTTGCTGGTTTCACAGAAATGGTTTCTAAGGACGCAGCGGCCCTGAAGGAGAAGGAGGCGGCCTTGTTGGCTCAGGTGGGGCAGAAGCGGAAGTGGCAGGACCCTGTTGAGGCCAAAAACTGAAAATGATCTCCAGGGGGATCGTTATCCGGGCAGACAAGGAAGCGGTCGGGACCTCAATGCCCGGGGTAACCATTGCCGCATCGTCGAAGTTGTCCCCTACCGCCACACCGGCCATTGTGTCGTTTCCCAGTCTGGATGAGCCGACACTCACAGGCCCACGTGCGGGACCATCAACGAGGCCGATGGTGGAGACGCGGACGATGTCTGCGGGAGAGTCCAGCTCGGGCTGCTGTAGAGTCAAGTAGACAAGTGCACTCTACCGAGTCCTGAGGCCATAATTGGTTGGCTTTGCAGTGTCAGCCACATGGTAAGTTGCTTTGTATACATTTTGTAAGTGCCATTTTTTTTCTCCACTCGGGAATCTAACACCTATTTTTTTTCTCCTTGCAGGTTGGTTGTATAGGGGTGAGAGCCGAGGCTTCCTTGCCTAGGCTTTCTGAGAGGCTAGCCGCTGCTGAGGCCACCATGTCCGGGGAGAAGGCGACAGTAGAATCCGTGGAGTATGCCCTCTTTGTGGAGGAGGAAAAGTCCAGAGCCCTGGGACTGGAGCTGGGGGAGGCCCGCGATACCATTTCTGCTAAGCGGGCTTCTCGGAAGGCAACCAAAGCTAAAGCGACGGCTACAGAGGCTGGAAGGGTGGCTACCGACAAGGAGGCAGAGGTCCTGACAGCAACTCTCTTCGAGCTTGTCGCTGCTCAGGAACCGGAGGCAAATGACATGGAGGAGGAGTTTGAGGCTGGCTTCCTCAAATGCTATGCCGACCTTACCGAGCGGGTAGCTACTGATCACTCGGATTGGGCCTTGTCTTGCTACTCTTGGGCTAAGTCCAACTTCTGGAAGGAGTCAGCTTGGACTAATAAGGGAGCCACTACCGAAGCCACAACGGCTGGGAATACTGAGGATGAGCCGATCGGGGACACTGAGGAGGTTGTCATAGTTGACGCCTAGCTCCTTTCGGGCTTCTTCCTTTTGCTCTTTTGTGGTTTTTTTTGGAAAGGCTACTACAACTGCCCCCAGGCTTTGTATAAACTTTTGCTATCAATGAAAAGGTCCTTCGAGGCCACCTTTTGCACCAACTTTTTGTATTTGCTTGTTATTGCCTGTGCCTGACCGATTGTAGGTCCAATGCAAACCCAGCCTTAGCATAAGTTTTAAGCTTGTAATCGGAAGAGAACACTCGATCTTCTAGGGACCTGTTCATGAAGGTCCCGATTGGTATAGTGTAGGATTGGCCCTGTTACTATTCGTTCGATTTCTCTGGGCATTGTAGGTACTCGGGACTGTCTTACGGTGGCATTACATGCCTAGTCCAGTGTCCTATTAATGCCTGGTGTGATTGCCTGTTTTATTCTAACATCCTCCTGCCCCCCAATCTTTTACTAAGGCGGGCGTTAATAGAGGGAGTGACCATAGGGAACCGACCTGGAACATGGGTGGTTTCAGGATCGTTTGAGGCTTGCTATCATAGCCACCTAGGGGGGTTTGCCCCCATTGTCGGTTGTGGGCCTAAGCGAAGCCGGTGCCTCAGATATGACTGAGGTCTTTTGTGCCTAGGGTTTGACCCCGAGGTCTTTTGCATGCCTCGGTGTGAGCCCGAGGTCTTTTGTGTGCCTGAGGTTGGACCCGGAGGTCTTTTGACACAATCGAACACAGGGAGAAGAATTGCTTGGCAGAAACGGAAATTTTATTTATTAAATAAATAAAACTGCTCGGAGAGGCTACAAGGTTCTTAACCGGTACTGCATCCATATTTTACTAAAAATACTTGCGGAGGTGTTGTACGTTCCAGGGGTGAGGGAGGTCTTGTCCGGCCAGGGTCTGTAGCCAGTAAGTACCCGGGCGGTTGATGCTGGTGACTTGATAGGGTCCTTCCTAGTTCGAGTCCAACTTTCTATGACTCGAGACTTTTGTCGACTGGTTCACCGCCTTCAAGACTAGATCACCCACTTGGAAGCTACAGTGTTTGACCTTGCTGTTGTAGTACCGGGAGACCCGCTGCTATGCTACCTTCAGATATGCCCAGTTTCTTTTTTCTTCCACCAAATCTAGCTCCCCTCTAAGGGCTTCTTCGTTGCCTTATTCGTCGAAGTTTGCTACTCGGTATGTTGGCAATCTGAGCTCTGTGGGTACCACCACCTCAAAACCATAGGTAAGAGAGAACAACGTCTCCCCTGTTGCCACTCGGGGGGTGGTACGGTAGGCCTACAGAAGGGTTATCAACTCATCTGCCCAGAGGCCTTTGGCATCTTCAAGTCTAGTTTTGATGGACTGTAAAATTATCCTGTTCATCACCTCTGCTTGGCCATTGGCCTGAGGGTGCTCGGGCGAGGAATAATGGTTGGATATGCTATAGCTTGAGCAAAACTGCCTAAACAACGGGGTATCAAACTGCCTGTCGTTGTTACTGATCAGGACTCTGGGGATGCCGAACCTACTGAGAATGTTTTTCTCAATGAAGCCTTCCATCTTCTTCTCGGTGATTGATGCCAAGGACTCGGATTTTGCCCACTTAGTGAAATAGTCCATGGTGATGACCGCGAATCTAACTTGTCCTTTTTCGATCGGGAATGGACCGACTAAATCAATACCCCACTGAACGAATGGCCAAGGGCTGAGGATTGGTGTCTGGAGCTCTCCTGAGCGGTTGATCATGGGTGAGTATCTCTGGCACTTGTCACACCGCTTGACATATTCTTGCAAATCCCGGGCCATCGTCGGCCAATAATAAACTTGCAAAAGGGCTTTTTCGGGATAGTGCCCGACCTCCTTTATGGCTTCCACACACTCCCTCGTGGATTTCACTCAATATTCCTTGCACCTGTGTGGGGTGGACACATCGCAGATATGGGAAAGAGAACCCCCTTTTGTAGAGGATACTGTCAACGAGGTAGTATCTGGCCGCTCGGTACCTTACCCGCCTGGCTTCTTCCTTTCCTTCGGGTAAGGTACCTGTTGTGAGGAACATCGTTATCGGATCTATCCAACTGGGTCCTGTAGCGACCGGCCTCCATGCCCCCCGGTCAGTTATGCTCGGCTCGGACAAGTATTCAATTCTTATCTCAGGTAGGTCTGACTCGGAGGATGAGGCAAGACGGGCTAACGAGTCGACCCTCGTGTTTTCCTCCCTCGGGATCAGTTCGAGGGAGAAACCCTTTAGCTTCTTTGAAACCGCTTGGACGAGGGCTAGGTAGGCTATCATGTTATCCTCCTCGGCTTCATACTCTTGATTTACTTGATTGGCCACGAGTTGGGAGTCGCTATATGCTTGGACTTGCTGTGCACCCGTCGAAGTAGTCAATTGTAGGCCGACCAGCAGGGCTTCATACTCGGTCTTATTATTGGAGGCCCGAAAAGTGAACCTCAACTCATACTCCAATTGGATCTCGTCGGGTGTGGTTAGGATTATTCCTGCCCTACTGCCCTGCTAGTTGGAGGACCCGTCCACGCAGAGCACCCAATTTGGCGCATCGAGCAGTAGACCTGTCAGTATAGGTGACGGTTTGAGCTCCTCAGTCGGATCCTCTGGGTATGTGAACTCCACGAGAAAATCTACTATGGCCTATCCTTTGATTGTCGTCCGAGGTCTGTAAACTACTTCAAATTCCTCCAGCTCCAACGCCCATTTGATAAGCCTTCCGGATGTCTCGGGTCTGTTCAAGATCCAGCGAAGGGGCTGATCAGTGAGCACCACGATGACATGGGCCTGGAAGTACGGGCGGAGTCTCCGGGTAGAGGTGATTAGGGCAAAGGCCATCTTCTCAATGCGGGAGTACCGACATTTCACGCTTTAGAGCACCCTACTGGTATAGTAGACCGGGAATTGTATCCCGTGCTCTTCTCAGAGGAGAGCTGAGCTCACTGCTGAAGGAGACACTGCCAAATATAAAAACAATTCCTTCTTCGGTACGGGTGTGGAGAGTAGATGGGGCGATGTCAGGTACTTCTTGAGTTCCTGGAACGCCTTCTCGCACTCCTCCGACCATTGAAAAGCCTTACGGAGAATCTTAAAAAATGGGAGGCACCGGTCGGTAGCTTGGGAAACGAACCTGTTAAGTGCGGCTACGCGGCTAGCCAAGCTCTGTACTTCTTTGGTTGACCGGGGCGACCGCATGTTGATAATTGCTTGAATCTTTTCGGGGTTCGCCTCAATCCCTCGTCTGCTGACTAAATGTCCCAAAAATTTCCCGGACGAGACTCCGCACGTGCACTTGGCCGGTTCAACCTCATTCGGTATTTTTGTAGGATGCTGAAGGCCTCGGATAAGTGCTCAAGATGGTCTGACTCCTTTCGGCTTTTGACTCATAGGTCGTCAACATATACCTCCATCGACTTCCCGATTAAGTCCTTGAACATGAAATTGACCAAGCGTTGATACATTGCCCCTACATTTTTTAGACCGAAAGGCATCACCTTGTAGTAATACGTGCCTTGGTCGGTGATAAAAGAGGTCTTTTCCTCGTCCTCGGGGCACATGCTGATCTGGATGTACCCCGAGTAGGCATCCATGAATGAAAGAAGTGAGTGACCGGCCGTGGCATCCACAAGGATGTCTATCCTAGGCAGCGAATAGCAGTCCTTGGGACAGGCCTTGTTTAAGTCGGTGAAATCTACATATATTCTCCATTTCCCATTGTTTTTCTTCACAAGTACCACGTTTGCCAACCAATCGGGATAGTGGACTTCCCGGACGGACTTCGCCTTCAGGAGTTTTTCAACCTTTTCACGTGCTGCAGCCTGCCTTTTAGGGGCCATGCCCCTCCTCTTTTGCTTGACCAGTCGGGAGCTCAAATCGGTATTGAGACGGTGAAAGACAATCCGGGGGTCAATTCCCAGCATGTCTTCGTGGCACCAGGCAAAGATATCCTGGTTTCTCTTAGGAAATGGATCAACTCTTCCCTCAGACTCGGGTCTAGGAGAGTGCCAATGCTGACAGTTCGGTCGGGAAGCGCTGGGTCCAGCGTCACCTGTTCTGACTCTTCTACCGGGCCTATTCCATCCTTCACGTCCTTTGGGTCCATTTCCTGAATGTTCAACGCTTCCGTAATCGCCTCTTTGCGCAAGGAGTTAACATAGCAACTCTGAGCGATTGACTGATCTCCATGTAAGCTTCCCGGGCCCCAGGGGGTCAGGAATTTTACCACCAGGCCATAGGTAAACACAACCGCTTTGGCTTTATTGAGCGTCGGCCTCCCAAGGATGACGTTGTATGCGGAGGGGGCCTCCACGACCACAAAGTTTGTGAGCACGGAGACCTGCTGGGGGTGAATCCCTATGAGAACCGGGAGCTCGATCATTCCGAGCGGTTGCATGCTCGAACCATTGAATCCGACAAAAGGAGTGGCAACCGGCCATAGCCTGTCCTGTGATATTCCTAGCTGGTCGAACGCCGAGATGAAGAGAATGTCGGAGGAGCTACCGGTGTCCACCAATACCCTCTTTACCGTGTAGTTGGCTATAGAGATTGTCACGACCAGGGGGTCATCATGGGGGCAGTGAAGGCCCCCTATGTTGTGAGGCGAGAATGTTAGCACGTCGGCAAGGATAAAAAATTTGTTTCGTTTCGGTCGAAACAGCTGAAACTTTTTGATTTCGTGGGCCACCGACACGAAACAGTAGATGAATCTCGAAATTCCAAGGTCTCAACAAGATTCGACGGTTTCGGTGTGTTTCAAATGAAACACACATGTTTCGCACGAAACATGTGTGTGTGTCGAATCAGGTACAGGGATCCATGTGGAAACTAAAAAGGGGGTTTGAAAATTGGGGAAAAGGGGAGACCACGAGAGTACAGTAAAAAAGAAGAAGAGAGAATACATGATGTTAGTAACTGACATGTTATTCTTCATATTTTTCTTCTTCTACTTGATCTTCTTCTTCTTCTTCGTCTTCTAGGGTTCATCTTCTTCTTCATCTAGGGTTCATCTTCAACTCTCTCTCTCTCTCTCTCTCTCTCTCTCTCTCTCTCTCTCTCTCCTTCTTCAGATCTTCTTCTTCTTCTTCGGCGCTGACTCCGAGAAGCTGCTGTCGCCTCTTCTCTCTCTCTCTTTGCTACTCAGTAAGTGTTTATTCTTTTCTTTTTGATCGTTTCTTCTTTCCTCTTCTATCTTATATCATAAGAGATATATATATATATACATATATAACACTAGTATATTACTTGTATTATATTAGTAATATAACTTATATAAGTTCTATTATTATTAGTAATATATAATTATTATATTACTAATAAGTATTATATTACTTGTATTACTGTAATACTATTACTACATTATAGTAGAGAGCACTTTTACTCACCCAAATTTGGTTCACCATTGCTCACTCTTGCCATTACTTATTACTTATATTATTAGTCATACTCAACGATTAAAATTAATTTAAAATAAATACATTTTTGCTTACCCTAAAATTGCTCACCCCAAATTGATCAAAATTAATTTTAAAATAAATACATTTTTAATATTGTGCCTCCCACTGCATTAACCAATAGGAAAGGAGGGTGAACAATTTTAGGAGGAGCAAAACTGTATTCATATAAAAATTAGATGTAATTTCTTGGTAATACTCATTGATATCTAAAATTAGTTGTAAAATTAATAATTAGTTATAAAATTAATAATTAGGGTATACAAATATAAGTTATATAAGTTATATTCTTAGAAATATAAAATTAGTTGTAAAATTAATAATTAGTTATAAAATTAATAATTAGTGTATACTAAAATAAGTTATATAAGTTATATACCCTAAAAAAATATATTATATTCTTAGAAATATAAAATTAGTTGTAAAATTAATAATTAGTTATAAAATTAATAATTAGTGTATACTAAAATAAGTTATATACCCTAAAAAAAAAAGTTATATAAGTTATATTCTTAGAAATATAAAATTAGTTGTAAAATTAATAATTAGTTATAAAATTAATAATTAGTGTATACTAATTGCAGCCTATACTATTTAGTAATTAGTCATATAATTGTGGTATACTAATTCCAATTTATAAATATTCTTATAAGTATTTAAAAAATTAAATAAAAAATTATGTATTATGTGTAGGAATGTCGGAAAAAAATAACGATGACATTTCACAACCAACTGAAAAAAAGAGACGGCAACGAGATATTGGTTGGAAGAACGGGACACAGATTGGAGATAATCGGCAACATGTGCAATGCAACTATTATCACAAAATAAAGAAGGGTAGTGGTGTGTCATGTTTGAAGCAACACTTGGCTGGAGGTAATTCAAATGTTGAAAGATGTGATAAGTGCCCTTCAGCAGTTTCTAAAGCAATGAGGGACTACTTTAATCGAAATAAGAAAGAGCATGAGAAAGTGGAAGAACAAAGAGCTCAAATGAGGAGGAATCTGATCGGAACTGCTAGAAAGAGAAGTGGGATTGAAATCAATGATTCGGATGATTCGGACGATGATGATGATGATGATGATGATGATATGACAAGGGAGGAGAGAGATGATTTAGAATACGCTAAACAACAATCTATTCATGATATTCATATGGTTGGTGAAATATATAGAAGAGCAAGGAGGGAATCATCCACTCAAAAGGGAGGTGCAAATGCAATGCAAAAACTAATGCGATCTCGTAGTGTGAAAGAAGCTTGGAATAAGATGTCTACCAAATCACAAAAAGATAAGAAAAAAGGACTTGACATTCACGAAATGACTCCTTCATTGCATCGAAATAAGGAAGTCCAACAAGCAAAGTTAACTCATTTGTGGAATCCAAAAAAGTGGGCAATGTCGGCAAAACATGCAATAGCAAAGTTCTTCATATACGAAAATATACCACCATCCAAGGCTCAAGGCCACTTTTATCAATTGATGATAGATGAAATTGCATTAGCTGGTGCAGGTGTCGTGGGGCCAACACCCTACGAGATTGGAGGGCCATTATTAGATGATGAAATAGAAGAGCTAAGGGAATATATTGAGCTTTTCAAGAAGAAGTTTGACACTTATGGAGTCACAATCATGTGTGATGGGTGGTCTTCAACTACCAGATTAGCAATTATCAATTTCTTGTTTATTGTGATGGAACGGTTATTTTTCACCGATCTTTTAATGCTTCAAATAATGATAAGGATGCAACATTCATTTATGATCTGATGGATCAAACCATTCAACAAATTGGAGATAAATATGTGGTTCAGATCATCACAGATAATGGGAGTGAATACAAAAAGGCCGGTGAAATGTTGATGGAAGTGAATCCACACTTATATTGGACTCCTTGTGCAGCTCATTCCCTTGACTTAATCTTACATGATTTTGTTGGCATTGAGGCTGTGCGAAATGTCTTAGATAAGGCAAAGAGGGTCACAAACTTTTTTTACAACCACAACAGAATATTGCAATATATCGAACATACTGCAAGGGAGAATTGATTCGTCTAGGGCAAACACGATTTGGAACTAATTACATTGCTCTTCAAAGTATTTTAGAGCATAAAAGTGGTTTGCAAAGGATGTTCACATCAGATGATTGGGTTATGAATGCTGGTAGCAAAAGCGCAATAGGGAAGCGAGTACAAGCTACTATACTCGATGCTAAATTCTGGGAAAAAGCCAAGATTGTTGTTGACATTCATGCACCTATTGCAAAGGTTCTAAAGATGGTAGATGGGGAGAGAAGAGCTACAATGCCATATGTATATGATGCAATGATTTGAGCAAGACATGCCATTACAGAGATTACCCCTAATTCTTGCAAGAAGTATCTTGACATTGTTGATGCTCGATGGAAGAAACAAATCATTCAGCAAATTCACATGGCAGGTATGGTAGTGAATATTTACCATGCTATATTTAGTCATTGCATATGTAGTGACTAATTCACTATATTCATGTGCTTTAGCTTACTATTTGAATCCCGCATACCAATACGAAGAAGGTGTAGGTGTGAAAGAAATTTTGCTGAAAGTGCTTAGAGCCGTAGTATCTCGATTGGACTCTGATGGTAATCGTGCTTCTCAAGCACTTACAGAGGTTAAAATGTTTCGTGAGGCAATGTATGGGTTTTCAGACCAAGCGGCAATCAGGGGGAGAACTAGGACGGATCCAGGTAAATTTTGTGCCATATTTACCAGTTTGAAACTATTTATATTTTTAATTAACAATTATCTATTAATTATAGCTGAATGGTGGCTTTTGTATGGCACAGACGCTCCTAACTTGAGGAGGACTGCTATAAGAATTTTATCACAAACAGCTTCATTTAGTGGTTATGAAGGTAATTAGAGCACGTTTGCTCTTATTCATACTAAAGTGCGCAATCGACTCCATTATGACAAGTTAGAAAAGTTGGTTTTCGCACAGTACAACATGCGGTTGAAGGTTAAACACATGTTTAAAGAACAAAGAAATCAAGAATTCCAACCAATTGACTTAAGTACTATGTTTGACGAAGATGAAGAAAATATGGGACTTTCAGAATGGCTAGATGACCCCGGGGAATGCACTCCTAGATGAGATTGATGGCAACGGTAATCCGAATAGGCCAAATACATACGTAGCTACATGGGTAAATCACCCGAGAGATGGTGGTATGGCTCAGGATAACAGTGAAAGAGGGTCAAAAGCACGTGGTAAGCAACCTATGGTTAGTAGCGATCATAACGATGATAGTGATAATGGAGATGGAAACAATGATGACGAAGATGATGATACTAGTCCTCCACAAGGTGGGAGTCCGGGTGGCAATGTTGGTTTTTCATCACCAATAGGGAGGGGTAGCCAAAGTCCTCCAGGGCCTATATTCACGGAAGAGCAATGATTCACTCATACTACACAAGATGAAGATCATGGCTCCCGTCGTGTGCTTCAGTATGAACGTGGTCAAGGTCGACATTGTAATCCACGCAATCAGAGAAATAATCCTGCACCAATTGATGCTATGGATATTGATATGATCGACACTGGCATGTCTAGTATGAGTATGAGTGGGGGTGATTTTGATGGGCAAGGATCATCAGCTTCAAATGCTTATGGCTCAGGATACGATTCACATGCAACTGGTCAAGTTTATACATCTAGATATGACTCCCAAGTATCATCCTCACAAGGCTATGGACATGGCCATGGGCTTCAATTTGGATGTAGTCAAGTTGATTATGAGAGGTATAGGGCTCAATATGAGGCATGGTTTCGTGCTTACATGGGTTAGACTGAGTATTTCTGATATATCTAGAACACGTATAATGTTCCTCTTGGTGAATACCCGGAGCCTGGACCAGTTTATGTGCCTGCTCGACACTCTATAGCCGGTTGAATGTGAATTTGTTAGATGAACAGCTATATATATTTTGGAGATGTCTCCAGGTTGGTCCTTATGTGCTTATATGTCACTTTTCTTTTCTATGAATGGTGTTTTATGTATTCTATGAACTGCTTGACAGTAGATTGACGCCTACATTATCAGGTATTTTCAATTTAAACTATATACTATTGATATAGCTACATATATAAACCTCTCAAAGGTTTAATTAATCAATTATAAGCTTTGTATGTGCATACAGTTTAGTTTGAAGTTATGTTTCCACAAGTTTCTTTGTGTTTCCAATTTTTTCCGGTGTTTCCACATGTTTCCGAAACATTTCCGTTTTCCGGAACACCGAAACACTACACCAAAACGAAATTTTGATCCTTGCACGTCGGTCGATTGGGAGTCGGTGGATTGGACATGCCAGACATCCGCCGGGATGCCCGGGCATGCTTCTTTCTAACTGACTGCGAATCCCCTCTGTCTGAGGTTCCTCCGGCGATCACACTGATTTGCCTGAGTGGTTGTGGCTGCTCAGGAGCTTGGTTATCTGGCCTAGGTCGTCTTTACGCCACGACAAACTCGGCGAGGTTACCCTATTCTATCAGTCTTTCGATGGCCATTTTGAGTTTAAAGCAGTCTTCTGTGTCGTGGCCATGATCCTTATGATACCGGCAATATTTATCTCAGTTTCTCTTTTCAGGGGGGCTCTTTAGCTTTGCTGGTTGTTGGAGGAGCCTCTGGGCATCGGCTGCGGCCATGACTTCATGAATAGGTCGGAAAAGTGGCGTGAAGGTCATCGGAGCTTGGTCCCGACCACCTTTCTGCTGATCTGGCTTTGGCTTCTTCCCCGAGCCCTTTTCAGAACTGTTTTACTTCCGCTTGGCCTTCGGGGACTCATCACCTACGAGGCTAGCATGCTTAGTCTTCAGGAATTCCTCCGTATCGATGTATTTTTCCACTCTCTCTGAGAGTTCAATCAAGGTGGCCGGTCGGTCATTATGGAATGACGTGGTGACCTTTGTATGCTATACTCCTGAGCAGAAGGCCATTATCGTGACCATTTTGTTCAGGTTACGAATTTGCAGCCTTTGCTGGTTGAAATGGTCGACATAATCTTGTAAGGACTCCCCTTTGCGTTGTCTAACGGTGATCAACTGGGTGTCCGGCTGTGACCGGTGGAGCATTCCCACGAATTGGCCGATGAAGAGCTTACTGAGTGTCTTGAAGTCGTCCACCATTTGGGGCTTGAGGGAGTGGAACCACTATGCGAATGGCCCTCTAAGGGTGCTAGGAAAGGCCAGACACAGTAGCTCGTCAATGCTGGTTACCAGAGCCATCTGAGCCTTGTAATACCGAACGTTATCGACCGGGCTTCTCGAACCATCATAGGAATTGAGATGCGGTTGCTTGAACTTCCTCGGGATGGGGAAGCCGGTGATCCAAGTGGTGTAAGGCGACTCAGTTTTGGTATTAGTGTGATCACGATTTGCCTTACGACTCAGCTTCTCAATTTTGCTTTTGCAGGTCTACGATTTGGTCCTCGACGTCTGTCTGATCGGTACGTCGGATCGGATGATAAGGCCTCTTCCTCGAATTGCGTGGTCTTTGGGGACTGGACCCGGCTCTGACTCTGAGTAATCGTGTGCCTAAGATAACCATGGCTCTTGACCGCGGTATCTTTGGCCGACTCCCCGGCCTTTTGCCATAGCCCATCCCCTCTGGTAGCGCGTCTGCTATTGATGATCTCTCGGGCATTCCCTGCCTGGCGCAGGTTGACTCGGGCGCGTTGTCGGGTCTGCTCGGGAGCTCGACTACGCTTGTCATTCCCGAGCTGCCCCACAGCCGGTAGGGACAAAGGCTCATTAAAAGCACGCCTTCGGGACCTAATCGGCTCCCGATCGCGTACGCTTTTCTTGGGCTAATCCTCAACCGGTGGGAGCTTCTCCTGTCGGGCCAGCAGTGCTTTGATCTGCTACTGAGTTTTCCGCTGACCCTTCAAGAGTTGCGCAAGAGCCGCGGTAATCTGCTCGGGGGTCATGGAGGCTGTGGATATCGCAATTTTCTTTCTTTTATCCACAGCTTTTTTTAACATCTTTTCTAAATTTCAAATTTAAAACAAATGAGTCGCCACTTAATTTTTTAAAGGGAAAACTAAGAAACCATTTCAAAAAGAAACCGATCTTTTGCGAAACCAAAGATTAACTAGGTCCAGGGATTATGGAATGAGAAGGGAAGGAACCCATCGGACTAAAATACCTCTTCTCATCCTATCTTGTGATAGGCCTCTACTTAACATCCTTTTAATTGAATTACTAATCTAAGCATGCCCTCAACAAATACATATGTATAAATATACATTACAAAAGCATGTCTAAAGGGGTGTAAAATCGCAAGTGATAAGATATCATTCAAAAACCACATATTTCAGGTAGCAAGCAGTATGATATGCAATAGGGAACAAGAGAACTTACCCGGGGTCCGGCCGCGAATATTAAACGTGCAATGCATACAAAAAAGGAAAATCCTAAAAAGAGTCTCTAATCACGTGTATTCATATAAGGCAAGATCCTAATTCTAATGTGTCGCGCATAAGATTGAAAAGTCGATAAAATCAAGAAATAAAAATAAACTAAAGAGGAATTCAAGAAGTCATACCTTAATAGCGCTACAAAACAAAGGGTTAGTCCACATGGTATACAAGATATGAAGTTAGAAATAACGATCCTAAATTTCTAGCTTAAATATATCAAATGTAATTAAATCTAAAGCAAATAAGTCCTAATTACAAGTGTCGAGCCATATGGATGAATATGTACATGAACAAGAATAAATTATGAAATACTCGGTGATTTAGATCACTTAAACTTTGAATTCAAGCTCAACTAATCATTATTGAAACATGGTTTGAACCTTAACTCATGAAAATATTATCTAAGCCATTACTCATAAGATTGATTAAAACTTGCAGAATTATGAAATTGTTGAGAGCAGATCATGACTTCAAAGAAATAAAAAGCATGGTTCCCATGGTTGATATTGATGAATTTTGGACAAAAGATGCCTCTGTGTATTTAGTTTTTAACCCAAAAAAGAAATCAAAGTTTCAACGGTTAGATCTCCGGGAATTGAACAAAAACCAGACATCACTCAGCATTCTACAACCCTCTATCCAGAGTTCTCCTACGATTTTCTAAAAATAGTAAAAAAAAATCAGAAATGCTTTGTTCTTTTTAGGGTGACTTCCTAACACACTAATCTACTTAGAAAAAATTATTTTGGGTCACAAACACTTTATTAAGGTTCTGATTTACTTATTTCAAAAGAGTGTTACTGTTCTGAAACTCTGGACAGATTGTAGTGACTTCACAAAACTCATGACCAAACCACTTTAAACATGAAATCTCCTTAAAACAAAAATTACAGTGGTAGAACTTTGAGTTATAGACACTTTCCCATTGGTTTCACTTAATTCCAACAGTTAGATTTCGAACTAAAAATCTTTGATCAAAACCGGTTTATGAACCCACTATTTTATTGTCAAGTTCAACTTTTATTTGTTAACCCCAACTATTAAACCATGAAGTTGGACTTAAACTAAACCATTTTCTCCTACCATTTGACGGTCATTGGAGACTAAAGACCCTTATACTTGTAGATTTTCAAATGAAGTACGAATAGACTTCTTAAAATCTCAAGATGATGAATCTAAACCATGGAGATATGCTTAGACTCAAACTACTTTCTCCTACCATTTGATGGTCATTGGAGATGAAGATATGACTAATACTCATGAGTCTTCAAGGAATATAAAGAGATTCATCCACTTGTCCTTATGTAAAAGATGATCAACCTTAAGTCTTCCATGGGAAGCACAAGCTTACATGGAATCAAGGGGTCAAACTCAAGAGTTTTCAAGAGAGATATTGAGGAAATCTAAGAATCTCAAGAGGGAAGTATAAACAACAAGAAGAAATGAAACAAAGAAAACTAAGTAGTTTGAAGATTAGAGGCTTAAAAGAAAGAATGAAAATCAACAAATTATGGTTAGAGGATCACCTCCAAACTATCCTCAAAGCTTCTCTACTTTGAAGATCTTCCAAGCTCTTCTTCAAACTCTCCAAACTTTCTATCTCTCTCAAATATGTGTTTTTATATTGGTATATTATGGTATATCCCTCCTACCCAAATATTCTTCTCTCAAGAGTACTCCTAAATTCCTCTCAAATTCCCCCCAATATTCTCTTTTTCTTCTTCTCCTCTTTTCAATGAAGATACCTCTTCTTATATAGACAAAAATACCTAGGTAATTTTAGTGAATTCAGAGGAAAAACAGCTATAAATACAACACTTGGTGGTAAAATGCGTACTTTCTGAAAAAAAAAAAAAAAGCAGACTGCTGGAGCTAACGACAGTCAGGAGTTTTCCGCGGCACTTTGGGAATGCCGGAACGGCACTTCTTGAGAGCCGCAGCGGCATTCCAAGACTGCCGCGTGGCACTTACTGAGAGCCGCGCCAAATTATTGATTGCTGCGTTTATGTCAGCCTTATTTTATCAATTTTTTGTCTTATCTGCATACATAGACGTATTGTAACACAAAATACGGACTTTAAAAGCAAACGACAGTCAGAAAATGTTGGCGGCAATTGATGAGTGCCGGTCCGACATTCTGTGAGTGCTGTACGGCACTCATTGAGTGCCGCAAAAACTTTCGTGTGCCGGTTTCCGTTAAACTTCCCCTTTTAGGTCATTTCTTTTATCTTTTTTCTTCTAAAAAATTTATTTTCGGGGTTCTTTGCCAAACGTGATGTTTTCACTCCCGAATTATCTTGAATACCCGGTATTTCTTTTTCTGTGAAAATTTTATCGCGTTTGGAGAACTTTCTGAAGAGCTTGGAATACTTCAAATCTTTCGGTCCTTATCATCATCGGATATGGAGGTGACACTCTCCTTAATTCGACGTTTGGTCAAAATCGGGGTGTCTACAGAGGCGCCCGGTTGGGCGGGGATTGAGTCCGCCTGACCCGTCAGAGCAGTGGTCTTCTTAGGTTTCTTCGGCACCATGGCTATCAGCTAAAAAATTGTTATCAGGAGAAATCTGTCGTTTCCCACAGACGGGGCCAAGCTGATGATGCCAAAAATTGGTAGGAGATTTTGGTGAATAACTTAGAGAGAGAAATAATGAGACACAGGGGGTTGTATGTGGTTTGGCCCTGTTAATGAGGTGACCTATGTCCACGTGTGTGCCGGCGTTTGTTCACTAACAGATCACCGGCGGTGTTTGGTGAGCCAACAAAGAGGGCGACACTGCCAGTAAACCAGCCGGGTATATGCGTATATGTGTTTTGTGCTCTTCTTGTGAGATAAGAATGCCCCTCTTAATGGGGGCGAGTGGTCCCTTTAACAAGTGTAAGAGACCACTCTTACAAGGTAAGTTAATAGATTAAGAAACCCAATCTAATTACAATTGATTTACATCAATCATGGGAGTTTCCTAAGTGGTTTAGGAAACAACTTGCACCTTCCATAAGTCTTCTGGCCGAACTAGGAAATTGATCGGATGCTTGTGGAGCAAGCCACGCGATAGGCCCGGGCCACGGCTATTGAGAGATGGGCCTCCGTCGTAAGCCCGAGCTGTGGGCCCAGACTGGGCAGTCATGGGTCAAACAGCCCGGGGTAGCAGTGTAACAGGTGTCCACTCCAAATGACCTGGTATTGCCTGCTAAGGCGGCAACTAGACTTTGACCCGATATTTTTGTACGTATCAAAAGCTATTATTTTGTTGACTTCGCTAAAATCTACCCACAAGCATCTTTTCAACACTTTGCTGTATGGGAGAGATACAATCACTTTGGAATAGGTGAAGA
The DNA here is from genome assembly GCA_033977485.1 of Hydrangea macrophylla. NCBI lineage: Eukaryota > Viridiplantae > Streptophyta > Magnoliopsida > Cornales > Hydrangeaceae > Hydrangea > Hydrangea macrophylla. Next base: position 20,347,723 of record CM066997.1, read on the forward strand.
AGGGTTTGTACTCTTTCGAGAAGTTGGGAGATGGAAGATGTGAAATCTTCGGATGAGTCACAAGCTCAATTTGAAAAAATGGTTAAGAAACCAACAAAAAAAAACCTATTTCATTAACAAACTCAAACCATTATTGATATTGAGCAATTCAAGAGCACTTCTGCTTGTTACAGCTCAAGAATACAATAAACAAAAACACTCATTGAAAAAAATAGAAAGATATACAAAACAAGAACATATTATGCTTTTTTTTCTTTGTCCAAATGTTTTTTATTATAGAAATAAACTACCATCTGGGTTTCTCTTCCATGCTTGAACAAACTAATCTATATAAATAAAATTACAGAATATATACATTGAAAATGAAGAGTGAAAAAAGGAATCCATTTCCCTGGATATTTAAAATTTATGACAACAAAAATTGAAGAAACAAAAAGTCATTTTGTAACCCCACAGTGATAGCAAGCTCCTTGCTTGCCCATCTCTCTCTAGTGCTTTATTTTCCTTAATTTCAAAGAATTTGAAAATGGAAAGGGGAATAAACTAGTTTTCCTTCAGAAAAAGTTAAAACAAAAATGGAAAATTAGAAAAATTAATATGATTATTCTCTTCAAGACTTCAACCCTTTAGTGTACATATACATATGCTACTGGATATGAAAGGGCTTTTCCACAAGACACCCAAAGGAAGATTTGCAGAAAATACCAAAAACTTAAACAGACCCAGAAGACACAAAATGGTGCTCCAAAACTGCCGCAACACAATTTCCTCCGCACAAGTGTTTACAAGACGATCATAAAATTCACATGCATCTCATAAGGTTCGACACGGTTAACTGACTAAGTCAAAACACTGTTAGAATTAGTTTTATTAGCTTTAGGGTAGTTTAGTCTTTTCTTTTATATTAGGGTAATACTGTATACGTAGATATTCTATTATTATTGCCTCTTCTTTTCCATTGTATTCATTCATTCAGTTTTAGTGTTATGAAAAACTCTAGCTCCCTTTTCTCTTTTCTCTTTTCCCTTTGTTTTTTTTTTTCGGATGATTTTGGTTTGTTGTTGGATTTCTCGCTGATTCGGATTCAGATTCGTATTTAGATCTCGCACTGCTTTGCACTCGTTTTTGGATCTGTCTGTCACTGATTCTGGTTCGTTTGTTTTGTGTTTTTGGATCTGTCTTTGATTTTGGGTTTGCTTGTTTTGTGTTATTTAATTGCTTCATTTTCGTAATGGCTACTGAACGTGATGATTCGCTTCAAGCGATTAGTGTTAAACTCGATGGCAAGAATTTTGCATATTGGAATTATGTGATGAAAAATTTTCTGAAGGGGAAGAAGATGTGGGGTTATATCAATGGGGATTTTAGTAAACCTACGAATGAAAATGCTGATAAATTTGCAGAATTGCTAGATGTTTGGGACACAAATAATTCAAAAATCATTACTTGGATCAACAACTCCGTTGCTCCCTCAATAGGTATGCAGTTGGCAAAGTTTGAATATGCAAAGGAGGTGTGAGATCATTTGGCTAAATTATTTACACAGTCCAATTTTGCGAAAATGTACCAATTAGAGTGTGATATTCGTGTCCTTGAACAAAAAAAATTGAGTATTCAGGAGTTCTATTCTACAATGACAGATCTTTGGGATCAGTTAGCTCTCATGGAGTCGCCCAAATTGCGGGCCTTTGTACCATATATTGCTAGTAGGGAGGAACAACGTCTGGTTCAGTTTTTGATGGCTCTACGTGAAGATTTTGAGGGCCTTCGTGGGTCCATTCTCCATCGTAGCCCACTTTCGTCCGTTGATTCTGTTGTTCATGAGTTAGTAGCCGAGGAAATACGTCTCAAGACACAGTCTGGAAAGGGAATTCTCCCCGACTCTACTCCGTCTGTTTTAGCAGCCCCTTTTCGACCACAGTCCAACAATCAGAATAAGCCTTACTCGAGAGTTGGTAGTGATGTATGCAACTACTGTAAGGAGAAGGGTCATTGGAAGGCTCAGTGTCCTAGGTTGGGTCGTGCAAACCAGCCCAATAGCAGCAACCAGCCCTCACATGGTCGACCACCACAACAACATCAACCTCAATCTTCTCATTGGAAATCTGACAACCAATCTCAGCAGCGTTCATATAGGCCTCCACAGCCTAACACTACAGCAGTTGTACCACCATCAGACTCATTTGGACCCGGTTCCCCTTCCCCATCCACTCCGTCCATGACCTCCCTTGCTGAGCAATTTCAGAAGTTCCTTGCCACACAGCCATATGCTATGGCCACCTCTTCACTAGGTATGTCTTCAGGTATGTCTTCAGGTATGTCCTCAGGTATTTGGGTTTTAGACTCTGGAGCTTCTAATCATATGTCGCCTGACTTGTCGTCTTTTGCTTCCTGATGTCCTGCTTCCTCTTTGCCTGTTATGACTGCTGATGGTACTCCCATGCCATTAGCAGGTGTTGGGTCTGTTGTCACACCTCATGTATCTCTCCCTAGTGTTTACCACATTCCTAAACTTACTATGAATCTTATTTCTGTTGGTCAGCTTTGTGATGCAGGTTATTTAGTCTCTTTTTCTTCTACTTTTTGTCATGTGCAGGATCCGCAGTCTCAGACGCTGATTGGGATAGGCCGTAGGCAAGGAAGATTATACATCTTGGACAAGCTCAATGTACCAGTGGTTGCAGCTTCTAGTGTTGACTTGTCATCCTTTCGTTTGAGTTCATCTTCGTCTAGTTTTTATTTATGGCATTCTCGCCTTGGTCATGCTTCAGCCTCTCGTTTAAAATATTTAGCTTCTACAGGAAAATTAGGAGATTTACAAATTCATGACATTTCTGATTGTAGTGGTTGTAAACTGGCAAAATTTTCCGCTTTACCATTTAATAGAAGTATTTCTTATTCTCTTGCACCATTTGATTTAGTTCATTCTGATGTGTGGGGACCCTCTCCTGTTACTACAAGAGGGGGGGGGGTCTCGATATTATGTATCATTTATTAATGATTACACTCATTACTGTTGGGTTTATCTTATGAAACGCCGTTCAGACTTCTTTGATATTTACAATACCTTTCGTGCTTTTGTTAAAACTCAACATTCTGTTGTCATCAAATGTTTTAGATGTGATTTAGGTGGAGAGTATACCTATCATAAATTTCGTGAGTTGCTTGCTTTAGATGGAACTATTCACCAGTCCTCTTGTACATACACTCCTGAGCAAAATGGTGTTGCTGAAAGGAAACATCGACATATAGTTGAAACTGCTCGCTCTATTTTATTATCTGCATATGTCCCTAGTGATTTTTGGGGAGAGGCTATCCTTACTGCTGTCAATCTAATTAATAAAATTCCATCCTCTTACTGCTCAGGTCTGTCACCTTTTGAAAAATTGTATGGGCATGCTCCTGATTATTCTTCCTTAAAGGTGTTTGGTTGTACTTGTTTTGTCCTTCGACCTCATGTAGAGCGTACCAAATTGTCACCTAAGTCTGCTATTTGTGTTTTTCTAGGTTATGGTGAGGGTCAGAAGGGATATCGTTGCTTTGACCCACTTACTAAAAAACTATATGTCTCTCATCATGTTGTGTTTCTCGAGCACATACCCTTCTTTTCTATTCCTGATAATCATCATGAGTTGACTAAATCTGATCTCATCCATCTTGACCCATTCTCTGATGATACCGATAGTGTGCCCTCTCAAGCCCCATGCACCACTGATATTGTCTCACCTCATGGTTCTACTTCTGCTGATACTGGTACCTTGCCGCTTGATGCTACCTCCCTTCCAGAGGCCACCCAAGCACCTACTGAGACTGTGGAACCTCCTCGCTATCCTGTTCGCACTCGTAAGTCTACTCAATCACCTGATTTTGTTTATTCTTGTTATTCGGATTCTTTTGCTTCATTTTTAGCTTCAGTTCATGATCTCTCTGAGCCTCTGTCCTATAAAGAGGCAGCTCTTGATCCTCTTTGGCAACAGGCTATGGCAGAGGAACTCTCAGCATTGTATAAGACAGACACTTGGAGTTTGGTTCCCTTATCTTCTGGTAAGAGCGCTATTGGTTCTCGTTGGGTTTATAAAATCAAAACCAAGTCAGATGGGTCTGTTGAGCGGTACAAAGCAAGATTGGTTGCCAAGGGTTTTTCCCAACAATATGGTATGGATTATGAGGAGGCTTTTGCTCATGTTGCTAAAATGACTACTGTTCGTACTCTTATTGCAGTTGCTTCTATTCGTCAGTGGCATATAACTCAGATGGATGTTAAAAATGCTTTCTTGAATGGAAACCTCCAAGAGGAGGTTTATATAGTTCCTCCTCCGGGTGTTCCTCATGGTCCTGGTGAAGTTTGCAGGCTTAAAAAAGCCTTATATGGTCTTGAACAAGCTCCTCGAGTTTGGTTTGAGAAGTTTTCCACAGTGATTACCTCATTTGGGTTTTCCTCGAGTGAGTATGATTCAGCTCTCTTTATTAGGTGTACCACTGCTGGTCGTATTATGCTTTCTTTGTATGTTGATGATATGATTATTACTGGTGATGATGTTGATGGGATTGCAGTGTTGAAGTCTGAATTAGCTTGTTGTTTTGAAATGAAGGACTTAGGTCCACTACGTTATTTTTTGGGGATTGAAGTAGCCTATTCTCCAAAAGGTTATCTTATTTCTCAGTCTAAGTATACAGGTGACATTCTTGAGCGTGCTCGCCTCACTGATAATAAGATTGTTGATACCCCTTTGGAGCTTAATGTTCGTCTTTCCCCTTCTGATGGCGTTCCTTTGCCTGATCCTACCTTATATCGCACTATTGTTGGTAGCTTGGTTTATCTTACTATTACTCGTCCGGATATTGCTCATGTTGTTCATGTTGTTAGTCAGTTTGTTACTTCCCCTACTACAGTTCATTGGGCTGTTGTTCATCGTATTTTGAGGTACTTGAGGGGCACTAGGTTTCAAAGTCTTTTACTTTCTTCATCATCTTCCTTGGAGCCGTGTGCGTACTCTGATGCTGATTGGGCCGGTGATCCTACAGATCGCAAGTCTGTTACTGGGTTTTGTATATTTTTGGGTGATTCTCTCATTTCTTGGAAGAACAAGAAGCAAGATGTTGTTGATGTGTCTTCCACAGAAGCTGAGTATCGTGCTATGGCTTCGACTACCCGTGAGCTTATTTGGTTACGCCGACTACTTACAGATATGGGTGTCTCCCTTCCTCGCCCTTCACCTATGTATTGTGATAATAGGAGTGCTATTCAGATTGCTCACAATTCCGTTTTCCATGAGAGGACCAAGCATATAGAGATTGATTGTCACATTACTCGTCATCACCTTAAGCATGGAGCTATCACTTTGCCTTTTGTTTCTTATTCCGCATAGATTGCTGATTTGTTTACAAAGTCACATCCGATTCAGCGTTTTCGTTTTTTAGTTGGCAAACTCTCTGTGCTTTTAGCTGCAGCATCGTGAGTTTGAGGAGGGGTGTTAGAATTAGTTTTATTAGCTTTAGGGTAGTTTAGTCTTTTCTTTTATATTAGAGTAATACTGTATACCTAGATATTCTATTATTATTGCCTCTTCTTTTCCATTGTATTCATTCATTCAGTTTTAGTGTTATGAAAAACTCTAGCTCTCTTTTCCCTTTTCCCTTTGTTGTTTTCTTGATTATTTAATATATTCACAAACACAAGGGTTCACAATTTCAGGCAATGCCTGTAGAGCAATTTCATCACAAGTGTTGTTTCCTTTGTCAGCGTCTAATTGTACCCAGCTAGCCAAAAATGTATATCTGTACATTGTACATGTTCATATAGCTACTTGTTGCAAGCGAACAATATATGTGTGCTTCAAAAAGTTTGAACATCTAACAATCTGACAATTTGTGAAACCTTCATCATGGATCCTACACACTGCATACACCACCTAAAAAATGGCCGACCACACGACAACATAATTTTTACGATCCATGGCTTGTTCTGAAGATTTCAAAACTGTGGCGCAATCATTGCCTTCTTGGGCAACTGATAAAGATTCTCTCTTGATGAAAAGTTCCAGTGCCAGCCTTGCTTGTTACGAGTGCCAGAAAACATGAATAAATTGTATTGGAATTGATGACTTACAATGTTACATAGGCCTTTACTCCCTAATTTTTTTACAATGCTAAAATTCATGATTGTAAGCATCATTTTTTAGATGAGCATCATTTTTCTAAATAGAACTATTCAAGCTCATCATCCTTTTATGTTAAATTGTGTACGAAATACGAATGCAATTATTGCATTCAATGACAACCAAACAGGCCCTAAGTTACCACAATCAGCAATTTTATACATATATATCACATATGCACCCATGCCTTCACTTACTTTTTACATGAAGTTAGTAGGATAATATTGTGCTCAAAATTAAAATGGATAAGAAAAGTCTTTGGACATGTCATTAAAATGATGTTATTATTGTAATTTTGCTATAACGGAATCAAAGTACTAAATACTTTAGGTCTTTGGAGAATTACTTTAGTACACCCTATACTTTTTTGTCCAAAAAAAAAATATACAAGCTTCTATATATGCGAAATAAGTACTAGACAAGGGTAATTATTTTCCCAAGAGTGTTTAGACGGGTAAAATATTTTGTAAATTGGTACTATTTGGCTTGAAAATGCCATTATTATTTTAGTTGAGCTCTTATACAAAAAAGGGTCAAATAGATCTCAGTACCCTGTATTTCTGTTAAAATTTTATTTTAGGCCCTCTACCACTAAATTGTATCACTTATGACCCTCAAATTCTAATTCGATAACAATTTAGGACAATCGTTAACAATTCAGTATAACGACTTGTAAACGACTGAGGGGCTTAAATAGCTTTAATAAAGGCCCTCAATTGAAATCCATTGTCCTCAAAAGTCCTCACTCGAATCAGTTTAAAACTTGAGGGCCTCAAGTGAGATTGAAGTTTTGGAAAACAAAATAGAAGGTAACGAATTGTATTCAAAGTTTTTACAAAATTACTTTGGTGTACTTGCATGCTTTTTTTTAGGGCAATGCTAGGGGCACTAACAACTTCCACTAACACTTACTAACACACTCTATCTCTCTCCTAGTGGTACTGCGGGACCCACTGTGGACCCCACAGTACCACTAGGAGAGAGATAGAGTGTGTTAGTAAGTGTTAGTGGAAGTTGTAAGTGCCCCAAATATTACTCTTTTTTTTTTTTTTTAATGATATGCATACTTCTAGTTTTAGATTTGTAGTAGCTTAGCTTTAGCATCTCCCATATATACACACAAACCTAAACCTCTGGTACCCTTATTAATTAAACAGAAACTGGGTAATATTGCTACCTCGGGGAGGATACAATGAACATGAGCAACAAAGTGACATTCTGAACAATAGTAAGTAGGATCACACAATCTTCTTTCTTTCTCGCAAGCTGTCACACAAGAATTCTTAATAGTCTTCCTCATCTACATAGTCTTTGATTTGTTGATTGGTGAGGGTAAGGGGATGCATGTGACATTTACTTTTAAAGGTAGGAGGTAAATGATCGGAGAGACATTGGTCATGGAGATTGAAATCGCACCTCATGCAACGAAATCCGGGCGGATGAAATAGGGATTTTGAGAAAAGATTTGGATTAAACCTCGATTCAAACTTCTACATTTTACCTCCCTTGTGGTTAGGTCTGTTTGCTGGTTCAAAAGTGGACACATAACCCCACTGAAGTTTTAGACTAATGTGAAATTGTTAAGATTTCTTTCAAAACTGATAATTTTTTTAAAATTGACCAAATATATTAACAGTTAATCCCATTGTGAGGTTTATGTTAGGGTTGTGGGGATAATTCTGCCATTTAACCCACCTATGTAAGGCTAATTTTTAACACCCCTTCGGAGAGTCTAATTTTGGGGTTAACTGTCTGTGTTGGATTAGTTTTGACGCTTAAACTCTCCTATGTGAGGCTAATTTTAACACTTAATCCCCAATGTGAGACTATTTTGAGAGAAATCTTAGTAGTTTCACTTTAATCCAAAACCACAAGAGGTTAAGTGTCCACTTTTGAACCACATTTACTTGTAAAGTGGAAATTGACCTAACCACATGGAAAAAAAATGTAATTAACCCAAAAAAAAAAACTCTCAAGCTCTTAAAACTTGCAAAAAGCCGTAGCATTTGAAAGTGGGAAAAATTGCACCAAGCCAGAAGAACAGAAATCTATTCTTTGAGGGTAGAGTTGACTTTGTATGATATGCAGAGTTAAAATCTTATTCTTTTTGTTTTTTTATTTTTCACATATGTCGGTGATTTCTAACTTCCCCTATTACGTTTTATGTCACAAGTAATTGCAAATAAAATAAGATCTTTTGTTTAATTGAGTTTAACACTAAATAATCCCCAAGAATAGCTAAATTGGGAGAATCTTTAGGTTACAAACTAGAGGTTGTTAGTTAGAGTGGTCAGCCCCACACACTAGATCCGCATACGGACCTATGTGAAAGCAGGAGAGATAGAGCGAGAAGGGATCTTCATGTGTATGTGATGTTATTTCATAAATGTTCTCTTTCGAACTAGAATTGCAATTGCATTATTGTTCAACAGCATAACTGGAGCTTCATACATATTGGTATATTTCCAAATGGCATGTTATCAAATCTATTACAGTTATTGTAACCTTGAAATCAACTTACCAAAAGACCTTGAAATTAAAGAGTTTTATTGAATTTAGAAGTTTGGTTAGGCTCTCAATTCACCATCATTCCATATGAAATATAAATCCATGTGAACCTTTATAAATCCATGTGAACCTTTAGTTGTCTTCCATATATGACCACATGTTACTTGACAATTGAATGGACATGGTTTATGGTAGTCTATTATGTGCTTTATATAACACTTCCAAAACCACAACTCATAAGTCACTGCCCAAAACAAGTTAGGATTTGGGCCTTAGTGCATTAGAGGCACACACACACACACACACACACTAATATTCCAAACACCCACATTTAGTATAATCTATTACATAGCTCTCGAGTTTTAGTAAATGGTCTGCTATCCAATCACTAGAAATTCATAAAAGCTGTTGGTTTTCTAGCAGAAGTGAACTGCAAAAGCTGGTAAATAAGCCTAGTTTTAAGACTTGTTAAGCTTCAATTTTATTGATCATCAAAGCAATTATTTATACAACTTATCAAAACAGAAAAAGCATAAATAATGCAGCTAAATTTGCTGCAAGTTACATAACAGAAATTCAAAAACAAATTGCAGAAGAATAGGTCAATCCTAACAGACTTTGATGACTTCAATTCAGCATGTGTTTTATTAAACCTCAACACTTATTCAAATATTAGCTGTCCACTCAGCTCCATGTCAGTAGCTCCTGGGGCATCATTCAACACTCCTTGACTCTGGAGCTGCCGATTCCAAGCCTTTGCCTCAAGAACTCATACCTAGCTTTGGGAAGTGCCTTGGTCAGGATGTCAGCATTTTGATTTTCTGTTTTGCAGTAGATCATCTGTATTTCTTCTTCTCTTTGTACCTCTCTTAGGAAATAGAATTTCAACTTGAAGTGTTTTGTTTTGCCATGGAACACTGGATTATTTGCAATTGAAATTGCAGCTTGATTGTCTACAAGTATCTGTGTGCTTTCCTTTGGCTCCATATGCAGGTCTACCATCAATTTCCTAATCCAGAGAGCCTGATTCACAGCAGCAGCAGCTACATATTCTGCTTCTGCTGTGGATTGAGCTATGACTTCTTGCTTCTTAGAACACCATGAGAAAATAGCAGAACCAAAGCTAAAACAATAACCTGAAGTACTCCTCATGTCATCAGCACAACCAGCCCAATCACTATCCAAATAGCCGTGGAGTGTGAAATTTTTAACTTGATAGAACCTCAGACCATAGTCAATCGTACCCTTGATATATCTAACAATTCTTTTTGCTGCTTGAAAATGAATTTCATTGGCACAGTGCATGTACCTTGAGAGTAGACTTATAGCATTCATAATATCTGGTCTTGTTGCAGTCAGGTACATCAAGCAACCTATTAATGTTCTGTAAAGCCTTTTGATCTTGTCAAAATCAAGATATGAAAAGTGTACTTTACTTTTCTAAAGATTTGCAATAGGGAAAGTAAAGGTCGAACCCACAGAGATTGATGAATTTTTATCCTTTAATTACTAAAATCTAATCTATTTAATTATAAGGAATCGGAAGTTTAGTTGGTTTAAAATTTGATTGTTACTACTAATTTAAACTATGAAATTATGGAAATAGAATCTAGAATTAAATCTAAGTAAATTTGTATGCTAAATTGAAAATTAATTTAAATATGAATAGATGAGATCTAGGATTACAAATCCACCACTAACTTTTTTTTTTGCTGATGGTCAAAGCACCTGCAGGCGCCACACACACACACTGCAGTCAGACTGCAAGTAACCAGGGGGGGCCACAACCCACTTCAAAAGGACTTCCTCCCATAGACGGCTAAGGGGAATAAATCCCCCAGTCCAAACCCCCCTAAGGGGACTTGAACTCCCCACCTCTCACTTGGAGAGGGGAGGGTAGACCAACCGGGCCAAGGCCCAAGGTCTCACATGAACTATGCTAACTATGCATCAGGGGTCTATACTTCCTATTCTAAGTTCTATGTTTGGATAGTTATGATCTATCGTAGCTACAAGCCCAATAGTATCGTCAAGAAGATATTGTTAGTTCAATCTAAGCATAACCCATCTATGGTTCACATGAATTATCTACCTATAACTAGGGTGTAGCATAACTCATCTTTCCTAAGCATGAATTATAAAAGATATAAACATCACAATCACATAAGCACCATTGTATGTAAATACTCATATCAATCACAGAAATCAAGGACTATTGAGTTCAATAAGCATAAGGAAAAATCTA